>CAVLEF010000225.1:2925000-3525000 GCA_963661955.1 Leptosia nina
CTGGTTTGTTATTAACCTTTTCATTTTCTAATGGAGTGGACACTACACCTGTACCCTAAAATATTTGCAGAAATTATTTTTTTGTCTAGTAAAAGTAATTAGCAATTAAAAAGCAAAATGTATATTAGCTGCAACATACAATGCTGTGGCCTAAAATTAATGTATATTACTTATCAGTTCAATTAATTTCAATGAAAGAAAAAAGCAAACCTTTACAAAGTTGTTGTAAGGCTTCTTGGCCGGTGTAGATTCTTCTGCCTCTGAAGCCTTTCGTTTCTTACTTCCTTGAAAACCATTTTCAGCTTGCTGTAAATTTAAACATCCAAAATGAGAGAATATACATATAAAAAAATTTTAGATGCTGCTAAGTAAGTTATAAATGAACTGTTTGCCATTCAAACAACAATTACAATACATATATTTAAAAACAAAATTATAACCTTAGGTTCTTTTTTAACTATCTTTGTAGCAGGTGGAGCATCATCATCACTATCATCAGAGGACGAATCAGAATTATCTTTTTTTGCTGGTGTACTAACAGCTTTTGATGGTGTGGCTGTTAATTTTGGTACTTTAGCTGCTTTAGGTTTGTCATCATCACTACTGTCATCACTTTCATCAGAAGATTCCTTTTTTGTTTTTGCTGGTGTAGCTACTGTTTTTTTGGGTTCATTATCAGTATCACTGTCATCAGATGATGAATCTTTCTTTGTAGGCTTAGCTGCCGGCTTTACTGGTACTTTTGCAACTGTTTTGGGTGCTTCTTCATCACTGCTGTCATCAGATGAACTCTCTTGGGGTTTCTTAACAACGGGTGGTTTAGGAGTAGGTTTAGATTTTTCATCTTCACTGCTGTCTTCGCTGTCAGAGGACTCTTGTTTGGATTTTGCAGGTGTAGTTTGAGCTGGTTTAGTTGCTGCTTTTGCGACCTGCTTAGGTTTTTCATCTTCACTACTATCATCACTATCTTCTGATGATGACTCCTTGGTCACAGGTTTGCTTGTAACTGCTGGTTTCTGCACAGGTTTTGGTTTTTCTTCTTCACTATCATCACTATCATCTGATGATGATTGCTTAGCAACTGGTTTCGCTGGTGTGGCAGAAGGCTTAGGAGTTACTTTAGGTGTTATCTTTTGTTGTGGTTTGGGTTTTTCATCTTCACTGTCACTACCATCAGAGGAGGATTCTTTAGGTGCAGCTTTTGTAGGTATGGGTTTTGTGGCTTTAGGTTGTGGTTTCTGCTGAGGTTTCTCATCGTCACTACTGTCATCGCTATCTTCTGAGGAAGACTTTTTGACTGCTTTATTATTTTTTGCTGACAAAGCTTTAGCTGGTGTTGTTTTTTGGGCAGGCTTCTGTGCTTGTTTTGGTTTTTCATCATCACTATCATCACTGTCCGAAGATATGTCTTTGGGTTTAGTAACAGGTTTAGCTGATGTTGCTTTAGGTTGTGGTTTTGATTTTGCATCATCAGAGTCAGAACTGTCATCTGATGATTCTTGCTTTTTTACTGTCTTTGTCCCCGAATTGGCAATTTGTGGTTTTACAGGCTGTTTTTTAGGTTGTTTTGTGGCATTATCATCACTACTGTCAGAATCATCAGAAGATTCCTTTTTTGCTTGAGGTGTTACCTTAAAAATAAATAAAAGCTTATAGTATCAAATACACCATCCACATTCTTTTAAAAGTAACTCGCTTCATAATCAGAGGTAGTGACGATAATATATAAATATATCACAAAAAGTCAATTAAATATTTTAACATCATGTCTATTGAGAAATTTCAATAGTTGCCTAACTTGAAGGTAGATCCAAAATAAGTAATTCCAACAGCATTTTAATTGTTACATTATTCCTTCCAAAAGTTGGAATATTTTTAAAATAATAACAATTAACTAGTAGAAAGGAAACCTAATTGTTCCCAAGAGACAAGTATTGAATAGAAACCAAGCTAATATTTGGTAAGTTTATGACATATCAAAAAGCCACTTTAATTGTATTGTAATACTATTCAAATTATACCTTTGCTGGTGCTTTTCCATTAACTTGAACTGTTCCCTTTTTTTGTGGAGCTTCATCTTCACTCAAATCATCAGAACTGTAATAAAGTTGTCAAGTATTTAAATTTATACTTTATACATTTGTGTTTGAGTAAGACTGTGTAACATGTTAAAATGTTGTGTTTGAGTAAAACTGTGTAACATGTTAAAATTTACAAATTATATGTGAGACAATAGAAATGGTTGGTATATCTCAATCATTCAATGCATGTATAATCCACTCCTGCTTTGACTTAATGAAAATGAAAAAAATAATTTTATTAAATTTAGGCTAAAAATTTATTGCTTTTAACTACCTCAAAAAGTTATTCTGAGTAAAGTAATTGTCACAAATATTGTTGAATTTTTTTAAGAACACTGTTCACTGTTAAAAAGTAACATAGAAATAACAATAATATAATACCTATCTGACGCTTGCTTCTTTTGTTTTGCTGGTGTGGTATTTTTTTGCAGCTTCTTGTACTGGGTTACAATCTCAACCAGGGACGGTGTACCTGGTGCCGATTTCTAAAATAAAGAAACATTGATTTATCTTACATATTAGTTACACAAAATACACAAATACATGTGTTATATCACTTAAATCTAATCAAAAGTAATCTTTTATTCATGCATATAGGGAAATTTCTTAATAAAGGTTATAGAACAAGGCAGTAATTTAGTAGTCTTTCAGTTTTGAGTTCTAGCCCATTGAATATCTTCAAGTTTTCTTGTGACCCCTGAGTATTATGATCAAAGTGCAAAGACAACAAGTTTTAGAGCCCCGGCTCGAGTACACATAATTTAAAAGCAAATTCTATTCTACTATCGAGTAAACGCATTATAGTTCGGTATACTACATCATCATTTGTGAGTATATAGAGCATATAAATATAGAGCACGTGTACCTTGTGTAAAAGTATGAGTTTAGCTATTATTTTGAAACTAATGAATTCATAATAAAATACTTATTTCAGAAGGAAACCGCATGGTTCACACTTAAAATTATTCACACGTGGTTGGATAACTTACCGCTTGTGTCTTCGCTTGAAATTTTTGCGCTAGCGGCTTATTTATCGTTAATAGAAACTCGTAGACAATGCCAAGCATTTCTGCTTGTATATCACCGGTTAAATTCATCTTTACTACGATAATCACTAATTCCAAAAAAGAGCAACGACCATGCGCCACCCGAAAACCGAACCGCTCACGTTGCTCGCTTGACAAATGAAAGAACAAGAAAAAATGTGGAATTACCGCGTGCATGAACTTGCCTGTCGAGTTGACAGTTGATAATTGTCAAATTAATAGTAACCACAGACTACTATGCTATATCCTCTGCTAATTCTGCATCTACAGATACCATATATTATACCGCGTACGATTACATTTTATACTCTACGTCTGTTTTATCTACTATGGTAATTTATATATTAATACATTTACTATGATAATTGACATTTATTTATAAACAAAACATTTTGCAATTTGCATTCACTGGTAATGTTTTAAACGAGTTGTTCTCGCCGATCTTAAATATCCATTATTGAATTTTCCAGTCATAGTCGTCGCTATCTGCTAGAATTTCTAAAATGTTACGTCTTTCTAGACAAGTGTATTACTTGCCTCAACGCACTCATAAAAACTTTGGTCATAAAAGAGAACCCGAGCAAATGTTTACAGTTCTTTGGCATGGATTTTTAACTTTTAGTTTTATTGGCTTGGGCCTTAATTGGAGAAGGTAACGCAGCCCAATCCTTTCCCGTTTGTAAAACTTAAACTTAAGGCAATTGATCGAAATATTTATAGAACAATTTCAATACAATTCAAATTAAATTTTTAGACAGAATCTTTAACCTAACCTGGTGAATTGCTTTCTTTTATTCTAATCACTAATACAACAATCAACTATGTATATAGATATAATGCATAAAACTTGTATTTTTGACATAAATACCTAACCTAAATAATCCTTTTGGAATTTTCGTAAGATAATTTCTAGAAGCTAAGCCAGTGCAAGCACAGAGTTTGCAATTAGTAGATATTATCTACAAATCCTGTGTATCTATCAAACTCTATTATTCCCACTAATTATTAAACTTTAAAAGTGTTCAAATTAAATTTAAAAACATTCAAATGAAAGCAGCATATAGCCTTTTAAAAACCCTTCCCTTTGCTAGAGTTGCAGGCCCAAGAGTGGGACAATAATCGTTTGGAATTAATTATATTGTATATTAACTGTTTCTTTTACAGGATAATCAATTATTTTGCTGCAGATGATGCTGAACAAAGTTACCCTTTAGATTAATAATCAATGATAATACCATATTGATTTTGTAATTTACAACACTCATTGTTATAAATTTTAATATATAGAAAATGTAATTGTTTTAGATCTAGAAAATATATATATTAATTTTATTTTAATTTATTTGAACTTACAATCAAACGGCCTTACATAGGACTTAATTAACAATAAAACTTAAGGAATGAAAGAAATTTTATGGCAAATTTTTTATAACACCGTTGGTTTTGATAGAAATTTCTAAAGATTTCTACAGTAATCTAGTACTAAATATAGCCTATGTTACTCAGTGATAATGTATCTTGCTAATGAAAAAAGAATTATTACATTTTGAGTTTATCCATCGCATACAAAAATACAAATCTTTCCTCTTTATAATATTAGTATAGATATACAAGAATTGCAATTATTTCAAAAACTAAGTATTAGCGTTGCCTAGCCCAATTCCTTTGTTTAAACTTGTGCTGCCGCCTGTTTGGAACATTGTGTCCTTTTCAATTTATATATTGTCACCCATTATGTTCCTGATAAAAAACGCTTTCAAATGCTCAAGGCACTATAAGAATATGATATACAAAAAAAAAACAATTAATTCATAAAATACTTTATTAAGCTCACATTATAAAAAATTATGCTTTAATACTTATGGTATTCAAAATTAAATAAATAACGTAAATACAATAAACAAATTCAAATTGTTACATTTCTGTCCTTAATAAAACATATAGTGTCATACAATTATTTTATGATAATTGTAATGTATTTTTTGTTAAATAGAAATATCGCTTAAATTATATTATTTCAACATAATCTAACATCATTGTTCAATTGGTGCACCATTTCAATAAAATAAGTTCGTACTTCAACATCTACAAGTCCAATATAATAATTTAATATTGTTAAGGTTAGTTGATTAAATAAAAACATTCCGTAAGCTCTGTACAAAAACCTTAAGTAATATTAGATCAAACGATTTATCACAATATGGCGAGCAAATTCAATAAAATAAAAGCACCAATTTGTTAAGGCCAATGTGTTATTTAAACGTCGAAGCCAAATATTGAAAAATATGCTGTAGGTATGGACATTGGACATCGCTTAATATCCTGAGAATTGTGATAAAAATATCCTTTGTCAGAAGTGGGACAGTTTAGAACCATAAGTGATATTAAAAATCACATAGGCATATTTCCCCACGGCTAGGTATTGTAAATACAATAAAAATACCTTAGTATTATTTTTAAATCTTATTTAAAAAAGGAGGACTATTTACAAATACACATAACATTGACGAATAATCCGAATTTTTACTTGGTGTATTTCATTCAATTTGAATTTTTTGACTAGTATATAACTAACAATGAGACAAATACAATTATCTAAAGCGTGGCACGAGTTTTATTGCCGTAGCAATTTTGTTTTATATATTGATATATAAGATTATATATAATCAGGAAGAAACATAGGATTGCGGCATGGTAATGCATTGGCAAGTTATAGAAACTGCGTAATACTCCTGGTTTTTGTTTTTCGACACTGTTTAGGTTTAGCTTGGGTTTCCTTCTCATGTCGTCATTAAGCTTATGAGTGTGTGCTATAGATGACCCTGTTTGGGCGTCACCAACTACGCTCATGCTCAATTCTTCTTTCTTACAAACACCGTTTTGCGTCTGCATGGAATCCGTATATTGCTTCGTCTCACTCTCGACCTTGGGCACCTGTATGGCGATAGTTTCTCTGCTTTCAGAGCACCTATTTAAACTTTCTTGCAAATAGTTATCTATTATGGTTAGCTTTTCAGAAACAAGCATATTAGCTAAAGGACTAGGTTCGCGTTTTACAACGTCACTTTGTCCATTTGGTTGCAGTAATTGTTCTTTACACATGGAATTAACAATTTTGTAACTGGTTAGATCATCATAGTCATTTCTTAAATAGTTGACAGGAGTAACCGATCTATTTGGAAACGGTGAGAGGCGTGGGAGCGAGTCCACTTCGAGTGGAACGGGGGTAAACTTCACCTTTATAACATCTTCATTTGTTATAGTTTCAGTTTTAATTATATCATCTACGAAAGCTTTGTTTCCATCAGAACCGTAACTTTCTAATAAACCCGGTGAATCGGTTACATCGTGCTTTGTGGAACTATGAATATGATCTACAGTCACTTTGCTAAGCAGTTTGCCTTCTGTGCTCCGGATATCAGAAAACAGCCCTCCATCAAAGTGGAGGGGCGTTTCCAATTTTCTTGTTCTTTGCGGAGGAGCAGGACAGAAAGTAGGCGACGGAGTTGGTGAGAGAGAGACTGGACGGAACGTTACAGTGGAGTAAACAGTGTCGGAGTTGTATACGATTTTTGGTGGACTTTTAGCGGGCGTGAATCTTACAGAAAGGTCGTCCTCCCTTGGCGAAGAAACTCTGTCCTTCGAGGTTCTTTTTGCACACCTACAACAAGTAATAAATGTTTTATATAACAAGTAGCCATAGTAATAAATATAGTTCACGACCTGTATTCCGAGAGACGTCAGGGTTCTTAAAAACCTTTTTATAATCCTCCTTATTTTCAAAAAATTAAAATTTAAAATCATTACCCCTAACAAACGTCTTGGAATGCCAGGCCCGTACACAATCAAATATAATATATGAAATATATAACATAGTAGAATAATACAAATATTCAAAACAACACTTTAATAATAATTACATATACTACAATACATATAATAGCCAAAACATATTGTACTTTGATGACACACTCAATCCCAGGCAGTAAAACTAACTACTACTAAAACTACTCAAATCACAAAACCTTCCAAGTCTATCGAAGGTGCGACATCTTTCACTGATGAATGGCTGTTAATTTTAAAACTATAATTTACATAACACACTATTAGCACTCTGGGACATCACTGAAGGGCAGCGTATGACGAGCTGTGTGTGTGAAAATAACATCAAAGTTACAATTTTCAAATGTCATTAACAAATAATCATACCAGTGAATGGATACAAAGACAATGTTACCACGGAAAATAACCGCAAACAGGATTGTGTGATGATCGAAACATTGTTTTGACTATTTTATGTTTAAATTGTAGATGTCTTAGGGTATGTGTATGTTGTATATGGGGCGAGTGTGTGTTTTATTGTTTATGTTTAGTAGGCTCTCATCATACGCACCGTGCAGTTGAAGCACTGACTGTGGTAGTTATTGTTGAGCGCCTCGACCCACCTGTCGCCGGCTTCCACCGGGAATCCGCACGCGAAACATTTCGTCGTAAATAATTCATTCCAGTCTAAAAATAACAATAGTATTATGAACAAGCGGAACACGAAATGCTCTCGAATCCTGTTTCTGAAATCTCTTGCTTTCAAACCCATTAAGGATTATAATTTAAAAATTATAAATGGGTAAGGCAACAAGATTTAAAAAATATATATAAAAATGAAACTGACCCTCCACTTGTAAAGTTGTTAGAATACCTATAAATATTTATTGGCAACAGTAGAATTACTTACCAATTAATAAAAACATTTTTAAATAGAACACTTTAACGGTTTAAAACGCGATATATTAGTTAAAAATCATTTTCAAATAAGTTTAACTAATATATCGCGTTTTAGACCGTTAAAGTGTTTTATTTAAATGTGTACTACTCGCGTAAACTATAGACAGTATTTAGCCCTATATTTGTGACATAGCTACTCTTTTGACATTAGTGATTGGCAAACATACCTGCTTCACAGTACGGTAAGCCATCTTCTAAGAAAAATGGATTGTTTCCAAAAAGTTTTCCACAGTAGACGCAGCTGAAACACTCGGGGTGGAAATGTTTTCCAATAGCGTTGAGGCAATCCTAAAATCGTAAGCGTAACACATACGATTACTATAACATATATCATATTATTATATGATAGTAAAACAATTTTTTTTCATTAAATATTTAAACAGAAATGAAATAAAGTTGTGCTTGTAAAATAAAACTTTAAAAGACTACCAATGCAAATTATTATCAACTTGGTACTATTTGGTATTTTTTGAAGTTTCACCTAAATGGAAGAACTTAAGAGATGTTAAGTTCTTAACTAACTTACCCCTTTAATTTTAGCATGACATTTGTCACAAGCTGGTGCAATGTACTGTTCAAAGCAAAACTCGCAGTATAGTTGACCGTTTTCTTCCACGAATCCGATGTCTTGCAGTGGGCGGCGACACGACGCGTTAACGCAAATAAAGTGTTCTGGACACCAGATCCGTCCCAAGGCCGTTATAAATGGACCCCTGATTTCAGAAATTTATTTACTAACAATAATCAAGAGCAAATAATTGAATTGAAGTATTAGCGCAAACTAAAGCTTTTTGACTTGAAAATTTTAGTAGAAACAAGACATGCTTTTGATGATCATGCTAATACATACTCGTAATACCTGGACAAAATTGTGTGAAGTAAGTACAAGATTCTATACCTGGTTATAGCTTTGTCGCATACATGACAGACGTAATGCCCATCGGCGACGTCCACTGAGGTCATAGTGCTCAAAGGTCTTGCAATGATATGAGAGTCTCGTCTACCGTCATCTTTCTTTATGTTTTTCTTTTCTCGGCGTCTTACTACAACCTCCTCTGTATCGGCCTTGGCAGAATTACAATCGAGACTATCGTGTCCATTTTTAGCATCACTGTTATAGTTATTAGTCTTATAGCTATACAATGAGTTGTCGTGCAAACTATTTGGTAGACTCTTAAAGTCTTCGGGTCTGTTTTCGAGACTTTTCAAATCATCTTTTTCATCTTGTGCGGGGAACATTTTGTTAATGTTACTCTTATTTTTAATATTATTTAAGAAGCTATTCTTCTCTGTGATGCCATTCTTTCCATTGACAGTTTTATATGTAGTAACATTGTTATCAATTGAGCTATTAGAATCATTTAAGGCGTCGCTTCTTTCAAATAGTTTTCTTTTAGTCATAGTATTAGAAAAAGTATTGTCATTTTTAATGTTGTTCTTATTGTTTTCTATGAAAGATGTATTAAGTTCAGTCAAAAATGATGTTTTAGTAATGTCATTCTTATGTTTTAGACTATTAAAACCATTGCTTTCTATTCCAGGTTTTTTAGTTTCTTCTGAGCTTGAATAACCGTTGCCATTCAGAAGTTTATCAACGTGATTAACATCTTTTGCCGATTTTAGTACAGGTTCGTCTAGGATTATAGGTGTATTAATAGAGTTATAATTATGGAGTGTGGGGATAGGAGTAGTTGGAAGTGGGGGTGGTAAAGGAACGTTGCCTGTAATAAACTTAGTACTCAAACTGTGATGACCACTTCCTAAATTGTTTGTAGGTTCAATTTCTGACTGTTTATATACTTTTTCTATTATTTTATTAGGTCTTTTGAGTGTACTGTCACGGCTGTTTTCACCTGAAGGCGAGTTTTCTGCGTTAAGAGGGTGATTTGTTACAATAGTATCTTGTATTCTTTCAGCCATCGATTGAATATGATCGGCTGGTTTAATTTTCCTTTGTATGCCTATTTCGTAACCATTCAGGGCCATCTTTGCCATTTTTCTAATTAATCGCTCTTCAGCTGGACTTTTGAACTCCATCTTGTGAGAACCGGTCGAATTTTGTACTTCGTTAGCTGTTGTAAAACAAAACATCAAAAGTTAAACACACAAACACATCAAAAGCTTATTAGAACTACGGACTTTGATTACATTATGATTTTTATAGCTTATTTAAAAATCATTACGTAATAAAGCTTTGTTAAGTGCTTAAACTAACATTCGCTGCTAAAATTCTATAAAACTTTTCACCTATCTTTATATAGGCAAAAACATGCACAAAGATCACTCTTTAACAACGCCAAACGTTACGACCGAATACTAGTCACCTAATATTGCCGTTGCATGAACCGCAAAGTGGAACACGAGAACCTGGCAGAACAGCTTTGTTCAACACTCCCCTCCCTCGTTTGGGGGCCGATGACACGCCAAATGTTTTGCCACGAGCGGCAGCCCCTACACTGGAACCTGTTGATGGGGTAGGATCACACACTGGAGCACGGTTAGCACCAGAAATTGAAGGACTCATTTCAAACGTACTTTTATGAGTTTGTCTAGTGGTATCCACATTATCATTAGTAACGTTAGAAGAAAAACTTTGCGAAGGTGAAAAACTCATGGCAGAGGAAGGTAAAGTTTGCTTAGAGTTAATAGCAGGTGGACGAAAAGCTTCAATTGGCTGAAATGACTCAGAAGACATGGGACCACCCTTTTTAATTTCTACCATCTTAGCGGATTGTGAGCTTTCATACTCCTCGAACGTTTTTCTCGTCGTTTGCACCGTAGTTTGTCCATATTCTGCAACATTTTGTGTTTCCATTTGTCGCTGACCATAATTTTGATTGATCATTGAATCTTGTTTAATAGACATGTCTCCCTGTTTATAATTTTCGGATTGACGTTCAACGTTTGATCGGGTTTCTTCCTTTACCATCGGTGGTTTGTATTCATAGTAAACTGGGGTTGGCTGAATAGAGTTCAGATCTTGTTGAAAATTTGATGGAAGTTGGTGTGAGAAAGTCAAACTTTGACCAGTGTTTGTTTGTGGATCGGAGTCTTTCATACGCGGAGCTTGAGCTTTAAATGTCGGTCCTTGAGCTGGTGTACGTGGTCTTGTCTTGGGTGTAGGTGTGCGACTTCCTTCCCCCCCAGACGGCTGATATGTGTGGCTTTCAGGTGCATAATGTTCCACGGTAACTAAGTTCATTTGGTAGTGTGGTATTATTGGCGCAGGTTTATTTATAAGGCCTGGTGTCGAAGGACGACTTCGAGGTGATGACGTTCTGAAAGTTTCATCTGAAACAGTTTGAGAAGTCATAGAAATAGGATTGACCATATAATTTGATGTTCTAGATAAATCTTGCGGCAAATTTTTGAATTGTTGTCCACTTGATACGGCGTGCGTTGACGAAGGAGCTATGATAGGAGACATATTAGTATTATCATTTTTATTAATGAATTGATTCGTATTCTGATTTACTACTGGAATAAATGGTTCTTGCGAAACAGCTAATGAATTTATATATTGTGGTGTTTCTTTCATTTGCATTTGAGGTTTATTTGCGTTTCCCTTTCTAATAGAAACGTCCCCTGCTTTAGATGTTGATAATTTTGTCGTTGAAGATGAACATGCTTTTTGATCTAATTGTTCGTAATAACTTTGCGTTAACTTTACTGACGACATAGCGTGGGTATTAGCAGACGTGGTAAATGTAGAGTGTTGTGTATTGGTTGTGATGTTTTGAGTGGTCATATTATTACTCATAGAAGACATACTTTGAAGCTCTTGTCTACCTTTACCAACAGGTGCAAAAGCGGATACTTGGGAAGGTAACTGCGAATTACTACATATAGATGTATTTTTATCATCGATTTTTAAAGTAAGAGGTTCATAGTTTTCTACCGGTCGTAAAATATTATGTTGTGGCCCAGATAAAATTAGGCCACAATCTTGAACGTCGTTTACATTGCTTTTCGAAAGATTAGTATTGTTAAACGTGTCAGTAAAACCTTCCTCTAGGAAATTACTTTGAATCGTACATATATTGCTAACAGGAGTAAAAGGTCTATCTGGTATAGTAGTTAATGCTTCTACCATAGGAGATATATGTTTTATTTCAGAAGATTTACAGGTAGCAGTTTTCTGCTTATTAGATATTTTCTTAGCGGACGCAGATGTATTCTGTTTAAGCTTGCTTGGTTGTGACTGAGGTAGAGGTTTAGGTTCAAGTTTACTACATATTTTACTCGATGGATTAGTGGACTCCCGTTGCAATATCGGCCCAGTGGGAATTTTATTTATGTAATCTATCGATTGATCGATTTCATTAATAGGCTTACCTCGACTGCAAAAGTTAGTGTTAGATGAGTCCTGAATAGTAAATCCTTGTGACATGTTTTCACTGAAGTTTGTAATAACTTGCTTGGATTCGGTATTTGCATCGTATTGGTTCATGTTTTGTGTGTGAATTTGTGTTGGTGGAGTATAAGTGTAGTTATTTCCAATTTGGTTTTCCAAGTTTTTGTAAGGTTGCATATTTATTGATCCTGCATCGGTGCCAAATGAAGATGATATGGTCGCGTTCTCATTTGAATGTAATTCTCTGACTTCGTGCTTTGATTTCTTATCCATGCTTCTATTCTCGCTATCGACTGACATTATACCTGGTGCTTGGGTCTGATACATCATATAGGTTTGTCCCTGAGATGACGCTTGCTCGGAATATGATTGAACCGTGCAACTAGACACTTCTTGTGTCATTTGTGAATTGCTTTGCATTGATGATTTAGAGAAGGATGAAGCTGTTGTTGCAGCAGACATTGAAGCAGATGAAAATGAGACAGAAGAAGAGAATGCAGTATCTTGCAAAGTTGATATAAATTGGTCACCTGACATAAATTCATCTTTTGCTACTTTAGACTCATTGGTAGCTGTCTTTATCATTGTTTCTGATGTAAGAGTAGTATTATCTTTTACGAGGGTATTTGGAGCACTTTCCGAAGATAGAGAAGGTGTTTCATCTTCAGGAGGGTTTGGTGGGGGCCACACAATGCTTTTAACGTTCTTGGCTGTTAGCGTGTTATCGACGGCAAATGTTAAAATGGAGGGAGGGAGAAAGTAAAAAATAAAAATTAGTTTACTCATGAAGAATCTAAAATAAACTTTTAATATTACCGTTTAAAGCTGCTAAGCTACTTTGATTTGGATGATAATTATTTTCGAAACGGTTGATAGCGTAGCTCACATTCACAAATTTTATTTACAGATCTGAATAAGCTGTGCCAATTTGTTTTTGGCTATTTATAAATTACCTTTAAAAATTGAAACAGGCGCCTCTGTCAAACACACATAAATTTAAATTATTGCAATTGTTACAATAGAAGAGTTTTACAAAATGTTTTAATAAAGAACAGAAATTAAAAGTTAACTGCTGTACCTATAGAACGTAAAGTATCATTCAAATATTTTTTTAAATCATTTTATAAGTATTTACCTAAATGATACGTTATATCTACGTTTCTCTAACACTTTGAATGGTCATACAATATCCATATTAGCTTCTGAAATGCAAAATCTAACATACATTGCAGTATTTGGTTATCAGACAATATTTAAATGATCTGAGTGATTATTTAAAACGTCGTCTCACCAACTGCATTGTTACAATTAGATTAATTTTATTATATAGCAAAAGTGACTCTCTTACTGGGTGCGAAAGGTGCCGATAGAGGCGCGGCGGGCGTAGGCACGTGCACCGGCGCGGGCGCATTCACAGGGCGGGCGGGTGACATTGGCGCCGATCGCGGAGACAGGGAAGGAGAATACGCAGATCCAATAGACGAGCCGAAAGGTTTTGGCCCAGATAAATTGCTAGATGGCTGTAACGATATACAAATAGCTGTAGTGTTTAGACTAAGACATTGTAAAGAATGTCTGGAATAGAAAATGAGAATATTTCTCTGACAGAACAAGCCCACATTTCACTACAGTTTTCTATTTAGAAAAAAAACACACAGTTTAAGATAAATGGCCGTGGCCTAAAGATGCTTTTGCTGACAAACAAAACAACGGTTATAATATTTAAAAAAAGTCTACCACACTTCTATCCAAAAAATTTAGAGATCAACTAAACTTTTAACATCGCTGTGTAATCACTTGTTATCTCGTTAATGGTTTCTTCAGCACTGAACATTATTAATGAATATTATCTTCTATATTAAGACAAATCTACATTCTTAAGCTTTGTTTGGGGATAGTGCCAAATTATTGTCATATGTTTGGATCTAATTTAAATTGAACAAAAATAGCATTTGGACTTTAGATAGTTTATTTTCAGAAGCGAATACTTAATTATATCATTAGACTATTGTTATAAAAAACTTACGCTAAACATAGATGAGGAACCGTTGGTGTAGTTCCCAGTTGACAGCGGCGGAAGAGGTGTAGTGTAGGAGTTGGTGGGAATGCGTCCACCTCTGTGAACCAAGAAAATGTTTTTATTTCCTAAAGGCACGTTTAAGACTTAGATACTTATTTTTCAAATGTTCCTTATTAAGCAAATACTAAAAAGTTATATCACGTTTCGTCATGAGGCGAACACATTTCACTATCCGTTTCAGTGATAGGTTTTTTACAGGCAAGTTTTAGATCAGACTGTGCCCGGCCTGACCTAAATAATCTATAGTTTCCCCAGTAATCGAACTCAAAATGCATTAGCGCCACGTTTAACAAAAATGAGGAATTTAAAAACACGACTACGTTTAATCTTTAATACAGAAATGTATTCGCTACGATGATCAGACTTCAGCGCCCTACCTGAAACTTTTTCGTATATTAGCCTAAGAATCGAATCCTGAACCTTTTTCAGGTACGCAACTATTAAAAAACTAAATCAATACTAATAATATATAAAGCTTGTTTGTTTAAAAGGGCTAATCTCGAATAATAGGTTCGAATTGAAAAATTAATAAGGAGGAGGTTTAAATAAAACACTTTAACGGTTTAAAAAGCGATAGATAAACTGCAAAGCATCCGAAACGTCGGGCCGGAGTTTAAAATCATTTTCAAATAAGTTTAAATAATATATCGCGTTTTAAACCGTTAAAGTATTTTATTTAAATGTGTACTACTCGCGTAAACTATAGAGGAGGAGGTTTGCAAAAACAAAAATCGGTGCCCAAAATAACTATTCTACGCGACGAAGTCGCTGATACAGCTAATTCTATAATATACACCAAAAAGATACATTTTCAAAATCCCTGTATAGAAATCATACATCGATATAATTACAGTATTGTAATTACTATCATGATCAATTATACTAACGGTGCAACTGTAACTGGCTCCAAGTTCGGTGCTGGAGGGTTCTGGCGAGCAACAAGCTTAGCGTGGATGTCACAGTACAACTTCCCGTTCAGATTGTAGTAACCCTGGTTCTTGAGAGACGATCCGCAAGTGGAACATTTGAAACACTCCACGTGCAAGTTCTTGTCCTTTATGCGTACGAACACGCCACTGTTGAAATTAGGGAGATTAATCACACGTTATTTGTTAAGCTAAAAACATAATATTTTGTCCTTATTGCACATATGAGTTTTGAAAGAAGACAACAATAGTTCACGATTAAAATAGGATGATAAATTTGACAGTTGATGCGTTCATATAAAATTGTATACATTCGAATTCTTTTCATACATTCGAATTAATATACCATAAGATTATGAGATATTTCTTGCACGATACTTCGTCTTTTCTTACATCATACTTCTTACTTCATTCCAAGATAGCCGCTAACTCAAAATTAATTTATCCAATGTGCGAAGTTATATGCATTCAACGAGATCTATGCTTAATCTTTCATGTACGTGCTTTTCTCATGAGTACACATGCAACTTACCAGGCATGCTAATCTAGTGTATAATATACATGTTGTGCTAATAAACATTCAATACGACATAAATGAATGTGATCTTATTTGTTACTAATGATGGTGAACGAGTAACGATATTCTATAGAAGACATCGTAAACATCAACGAATTATATAATATTCGCCTCTTAAACCCCCCCCCCCCTCCCCCAATAACCCCCCAAATTAAGAAACAGTTTTTTCTTACATTTTCAAAAAACTGTTGACATATGTAGTAGATGCTACAAAAAAAACAATATTCGTTTTGACATAATACATTTTTGGGATGCAAAAAAGCTTTGCTGTACTTTTTTAACAGCGTTAGTTTTACCCCAAGAGGCAAAATACAAAGTCTGCGATTCACAATGTTTTATTACTAATGTGACACTGAAACAGCAGACTTGGGACGCAGTTGACTGCATCATTCCTTTAACATAGTTATAATGCCAAGAGGATTTTACACTGTAATCCGTATTACAATTACAGTACTTTGTAATATGTGCGCGATTAATTGTTAACTACTCTACAACATTTAACTACACATATCGACACGGTTGCAAAACGTCATTCCGTTTATCTTACACAATGTGGCTGCCACAGTCAGAGCAGTAAGGCGGGTCGTGGACGACCGGCAGATGATTTGATGGCTGAGGATGTGCTGGGGCTCCTAAAGCGATCTGACCGTCCGGCAATACTTGGTGACAGCCAACGGGGATGCTGGGTCGATGCACCGGTTCCGGTGTGAGATGATTTGGCGTCTGCGCTCCGGTAGACTCACGGGACAATGATTGGACCCGTCGCGGTTGTGGCTTTTGTGGCGGATGCGCAGTACGCGTATTTGAATGAAGTGAGCCGCTCGGTGCGCCTGCGCGTGTAACACTCGCGCGCGAATAAAACGTCTGTGGCGGTTCTGCCCCAACATTTATCAGTTATAGACAATTGGCAACTTGATAAAGAAACAAATGAGTGCCGTCCATAATTATAACTTCAAATAGCCATTCTTCGTTAGACATTGGGAACGGTTTTTAAAGTTATATTTAAAAGCTGGCACTGATGATAAGTTAGACCAAGAGGGCGGTATGAATGAAATGGTTAGTGACAAAGGCCTTATTCCGAAAAGATCCCTATCGATCGTTATTGCAACCGTGTCGAACGATCTACGTTCGACTTACGTAATAAGCCTCTCGCACTCCTCGCAAATGTTCTGCCCGACTGGTAGCCCACCAGTGTTGTTAAGTGAGGCTTCTGGCTTGGCCACTGGCGCAGGTACGTGTCTCAACCCGCTCACAGGCGTCGTCGGAGCAGATGGGGCTTCAACTTTATATTAATTTTGATAATTATTAATAGGCCAATTCATAACAATACCTAATCTAATAGATGCTAAATTTTGAAGACACAGACAGAACTATCGTGTCATACGTACAATTGTGGCAATTGGTCCAACTAGTCATAGAATTATCCAATTTATATTGATATTAGCTATCAGATTCATGGTATAATAGTCTTAGAACTTGCAACATAATAAAAACAATAGGTAGAGATGGATGAACGGAAGGTGATGATAATGTACAATGTATCAAATACTTCAAGAATCTCGACGACTTTGATATCGCTTTCCTTATTAAACCCGAATCGGTATTACCTGGCTCCGGATCGTTTTGTTCCTCTTGAAGTACTTTGAAAACAGCACTCTTTTCAGAGTCGTATGTTTTTTCGTTCTTCTTGAAGTTAACACTGAAATCCAAAGCAGGTATCAATAACGTGACATAATTACATATATGAATTAAAGGGAGTAGTATCCGTAGGACACAATATGCTGCCACAGATAATAACAACGGAAAATAAATCTTCATGATTTGTTTATTTTCATCAATCAAATGTAACTGGTATATAAATGAAAAAAATAGAATAGCCTTTATGATTGTCTAAGTTCACATTCTTACAAAAGTGTATGCATCAATGGTCAATACTACTTCTTTTCTAGTTTATATTATTACTAGCTGTGCCCGCGACTTCGTCCGCGTGGAATAGTGACTTGAGGTAGAATTTTTTATATATTATTCAGGCTGTTTATTAATTTATATAAGAGTGCATTTAAGGCAGCCAATCTACGTTGTAAGTGCAACTTTGCCGCAACACTCTCACCTCACATCACTCCTACTCTAACTCCCACTCTCATTCCTACACTCACTCTCACTCCCACTCCCACTCGTACTCCCACTCCACTCCCACTCCTATTCCCAAAAAGCCAAAGAAGAAAGTTTCATTGTTCTAGCTTCAAAAACCACGAATTTCCATACAAACTTAAATCCCCTTTTTCAACCCCTATCAATCCTTTTTTGGTAACGTTAGCATATGTCCTTTTTCAGGTTCGGAAATATCTGTATACTACTATACCAAATTTCATTTAAATCAGTTCAACGGTTTTGGAGTTAAAATCAGACAGACAGAGTTACTTTCGCATTCATAATATTAGTATAGATTTATTTAAATAAAAATTTTATAAATGGTATGAATAACACGGTTTAATTTTGTTCGGCATTTCTATCAATTTGTTAAATGTAAAAATGTAGTTATAGTGACGTAACTACTGTTAAATGGACGTATAGTTAGACATATGGTCACGCGATGTTTTTTGTAGATATTGATATATTCTATAATTCTATAATTGTCTCTTCGCAGCGTATGCGATGGACGACGTTTTATGGCTATTGTTTTACACCTCCCGTTGCTTTTAATAGAAATTACTAAAGATTTCTATCGTAATTTAGTACTAAATATAATTAAAATTAAATATCTATTTTACTCAGTGATAAAGTAGCTTTCTAATGAAAAAATATTGACCGATTTATTGAAATCGGTCCAGTACTTTTTGAGTTTATCTGTTACATACAAAAATACAAATCATTCCTCTTTATAATATTAGTGTGTAGTGAGTAGGTAGCTGTTACCCACGATATTCGTATCCCGTCGTACACGTCCCGTAGTTCGGGTCGTTCTTGCAAGTTAATCTTAAAAGATAGACATATAGCGTCTAAAACTTTTTTTTAGATCATTTAAAGGGAAATAGTTCTTTCATACACAATTTTTAGGTATCTTGAACCGTTTTCGCAGCGTACGCATCTGAAAACTACAGAGATGAAAAATTTCCCCCGTTTTGTTCACATTTCTCGCTGTATCTTCGCTCCTATTAGTCACATCGCAGTGTGTTATAGCCTATAACCTTCCTCGATAAATGCTCTAACACATAAAGAATTCAATTCAATTCGAACCCGTACTTCCTGAGATTAGCGCGTTCAAACAAACAAACAAACTCTTCAGCTTTATATATTAGTATATAGAATATAGATAATTAGCCAAGTTTGTCTGTCCATCTTCCGATCCAATGGATAAGTAAGATAACTATTATCTAGATGTAGATGTTATCATCGTCAACAATGAAAGACTAAACAATATACATACCCTAAAACACCCCCAGCAAGGACTTCAGTTTGTGCGGATAGCGTTTCGGCGATCGTCTTATCGCTGTACATATTAACAGGCGAATTGTACTGCTTGTTCACAATGCCTTTGGAATCATTGCCGTTCATCTGAAATAGTTGATGATTTATTAATGCTAGATAACAGAAATTTCATAATAATACGAAGGGCTTTTTTAATTTAAAACATGGCATATACATACTTATGTAGGTATTTATTTGTCAAACGGTGTCCAAGATTTCAAAAATTTCATACAATTTTGACAAAAAATATAACGTGGTATAAAAAATAGTGGAATGGAATGTGATACTGATTCTGAACAAACTACTTTCAGGTTTCGCATGAAGTAGGAATAACCTTGTATAAGTTAAACATAATTTAACTACGGACCGACATCTCTAGTGCTTTGTAGCAAACGTGGTCACAGGGAAAAAATCTCTGTAATAGATTTCCCGTTTTAAACCGTTAAATCAGTACCACTCACGTACAGATTAATCAGAACAGTTTTTTAATCGCTCATATTAAATTTTTGTCCCCGTCGCTCCACTTTCTATCGACCAAACGTAGTCAAAAGCTATTCTTTCGTTCCAACACTTTAAAATATATTTTGTTCTCTAGCATAAGACTAAGTCAGGTAATATAATTTAAAATATAACAATAAGGATATGAAAGAACAATACGTACGTGGAGCTAAAACCTTACATTACATATTGTACTTGTCGTCGATTGATATGATTCGACCACAAGAAACTTGCGCTTAACACGAGGAGGTAGCTCGAATTACCCATGTATAATACTATATATATATAGATGTATTAATTATATTATATACTAGCTGTGTTTGCGACTTCGTCCGCGTGGAAAAGATTTTTTGGGGCATCTCATTATTTGCGAACAACTCCTCAGCTAAAGCTAAAAAAAATCATAGACACATACTGTCGCGGACATTTTTTATAGATCATCAGAAGAATCATATATCATACATGTTGTGGAAATGTTATAAAGCCTAAAGCCCTGTTGTCTATTGGACAACGATATCGAGGAAATCTAACCGAAAGTAAATTAATTTTTCAATTCGAACTTGTAGTTGTTGAGATTAACGCGGTCAAACTCTTCAGCTTCACATCTTAAGATAGATTTTACCGTTCAAACATTTAAACATCCATACCAGATTTAAAAAATTGTCTGCTTATAATACTTACGTAACCAAACGGTTTCGCGACGTTGTTATGTCCAGAACCAAATGCGCGTGAGGGCTGTGGTGTTGCCTTAAGTGAAGTGTTGGTGACTGGAGCAGGGGAAGATCCAAGTGGACGAGATCCAGGCCTTGGCAAGCTACCGGTGGGTGTCACTGATGGTCTCCAAGTACCTCCACCGCTAGAAATACGAGAACCAATTATATTTATTTAGTCATCATATAATTTACTATTAGGATATTCTTGGATTTATGGAAGACTTTTTGAGTATGATAAAAAAAGTTAGCTTAAATAAAAATAAACATTAATTTAAGAATTATGAACAACTATCTGTGCCCGCGACATCATCCGCGTGGAGTCGTTATTTTGGGTATCATATTATCACATTCAAATTTCAATTAAAATATAGGCCAACTGCCCTTCATCCCTACGACTTTTTAACGTATAATAGATCTGTCCCACTAGGAAATTCCCGTTTCCCCCTCCGTGGGGCATGGGGCGAACACATTTTCGTGTTCATTTCATTGATCCGTTCTTTAACTGGGAAGTAATTGATCAGACTTCTGTGCCCTACCCGACCGAAACATTTTTTGTTTCCCTGGGATTCGAACCCAGGACCTCTGCGCTAAACACAATGCCAGGCAAAACGTTTAACCATTTGGCTATCGAGGCGGTCAAACTTTAATGTTAAGTAACGGGTATGTCTTGAACATATGTCTTAGGATTTATGATTGTTGCACATAATTTAATAACAACTGAAAGTCTTCCATTACGCAACAGCCTTGCATAATATAAATAAGCTGAATGCCATATAGGGCGTAAATATTCAAGTAATGTAAATAAACTTGAACGCATCTTGAATGACAATAATATTACTTGTTGCATCGGAAGCGCCATACGGGAAGACGGCAAAACCACAATACTGACATTGAGAAATTTAATTATAAGCCGATAAATAAAACTGTTTTAACGGTATAAATTACAAAACGATTACAAATAGAAAAAAATTACGACTCGGACAGGACTTGATCCGGCGTCGTCAGCGTTCCGTGCTGTTGCTGTTATCAAATTTTAATTTATATACTGCCGTCATGAGCAAATTGTTAATGTTTTCTTTTAGCGGTTTTAAACGCAAAATGCAATATTTACTCTTTCTGGATTGAACTAATCATACTTTTTAATAAAACACTTTAACGGTTTAAAACGTGAAATATTTTAACCACGGCCTGACATTTTACTATATTCCGCGTTTGAACCGTTAACGTGGGTTTATTAAAATGTGTACTACTCGCGTAAACTGCAGACAGTATTTAAACATAAATAATTTCGCGTTTTAAACCGTTCAGAGTGTTTTATTTAACTGTGTACTACTCGCGTAAACTACAGACAATACTATATACACTGTCTGTAAGGTATTTATAGTGTTTCATTCAAAAATGTATTATATAAATTTAATTATTAAATTTCGCATGTAAAATTTATTAATTAAATTTATTACTTATAAATTGTGTAAGGCTTTCACGGCCATCGTTCAGCATATCATTGTCTTTCGGGCTGTTCGGCCGTCGTTAGCGAGAAGAGGTTCTCGACGTTTCGCCATCACGAGCGGATGGACGACATCATCAGGAGATGTTAGCTCTTCGAGCAATCGAGGTTTATATTGCTTACCGTTGCACGGTCAGTTCGAGTGCACCTCCAGCTGCACGAATAGCATCCTGAGCCTCTTGGTGTCGCAAGGCATATACATCGGTGTTGTTAACTCGGATCAGGGCATCTCCCGCTTGGAGACCAGCTCGCTCGGCAGCACTGCCACCGTTGACCTGAAATTAAATTAAAATGAATTCAAATAGTTTATACACAATTATGTCCGCTAATTCGTTTATATAGAATCCTGTCTGTAATTTACGCGAGTAGTAAGCATTAAATAAGACACTTTAACAGTTTAAAACGAGGTATATAATTATTACGTAAACTTATTTGGAAATATTTTTAACAACGGCCCGACGTTTCGGATGCTTTGCAGCAGCCGTGGTCACGGGGTGACACGAGGAACTAATGTATGTGCAAAATGTGGAAAAACGGGGAAAATTATTTATCTTTGAGGGCATCTGTTGCGAGCGTTGCGAAAAAGGTTCAAATAAAAAAATATATGTACAAAAATTGATTCGACTTTACATGGTGTATAAGATGACCGCAACCTAATAGGTTTCAAGATTAACTCGCTAGATTGACGGGACGCGGACGACGTCGTGGGTAAAAGCTAGTTTAAAACAAAGACTTTTTTCCCTTCCTTATTTGAATTGAAATTACGTCACGCCAAAATAGAATCTAGCCATAGTTTTGTTTTTATGTGGCGTAAAGCTACTTACTTTTGAACGTTAAATGTAAGTATGTACAGAAAATGAAGGTCTTTTTGAACAAAGGTATTCTGACCCAGTTGTAACGACCCCCGAAACCCGATGCCCTTGTAGAACTCTGTCGATAAACTTTACGTTTTCGAGTAGTTTGCGATATCTATTAATGGTTACCTAGACCTAAAACACTGTACAGTGCCTGCCAAGGTTACGTAAAAATATAACATGACGCGTTTTCTCCGCCACACAACATACACATCGCTTCGTTAATAAAGAAATTCACGCTACTGTGTATTTTTTGAAACTTAAATTAAAAATCTATTTAAGATTATTTAACCTAAAAATCAGCATATATCAAATATTAAGCGCTTACAAATTTACGGGAGAAAATTAAATGTGTATATAACTATTAAGTTACTTGTTATCGTCATAATGTCTTCCATAACTTACTTAACACTACTCGCATACATTACATACAGACAAACAAAACTTATAAGCTATGGAATACAACTGACGACGAGTTACAATATTTTTATAATAACTTTTCATACATTTTACTAATTGTTCATAAATTTTACTAACTAATTAATAAGTTTCATTCTGTCTGTAGTTTACGCAAGTAGTACACATTTCACATTACTCACGTCGTGGTCACGGAGAAACGGCTGCTGCAAAGCAACCAAAATATCGGGCCGTTTAAATAATTTTCATATAAGTTTTATCTTTCATTCTTTTATAGATTTAACGAAATAATGATAACGTCTAAAAATCGAAAATAAATTGAAAAGAATTTCGACTCGGTCAGGACTTAAACCGGCATCGTCAGCGTTCCGTGCTGTTGCTTTCGGTATTGACTCGGTAGCTCAATTGGTAGAGATTTTCGATTTTTAAATTATATAGTACTTTCATGTGCAATAACATGTAAAGATGATAACGTCGCTGAAAACAAGTCCCTACCTGATATTACGAAGGTCCACGTAATCATTTTATAAATTAAACCGCCTCATTTAATAACGAAGTCTAGGTTACACGGACCGGTCTATTCTAGGCTAAGCAAGTATTTTTTACGAAGAACGCAATGAAGTCTGGAATGTGGAGAGGGCGCGGAAGGAAACGCTAGTGACGTCACTCCAGCCGTCTGGCCCTTACTTTGCCTTACTAAGATATATATTTATTTTAATTTTATGAAGGTGTTTGGGCATCCATTTGCAAACCTCCTTCTCATTTTAATAATTTCGTGATGGTTTATAGCATTCCTCGATAAATGCTGCAACACAAAAAAATGCAATACAAACCAGTATTTTCTGATCTTAGAGCGTCCAAACAAACAAACTCTTAAGTTGTATATTTCGAATTTCAACCCGTTTAAATAGTTCGTAGTAGATCTACTTTTATATAAAAAACTTTAACGGTTTAAAACGCGATATATTTTTTACTTAAACTTGTTTGAGAATTATATTTAACTACGCTGCTTTGCAGCAGCCGTGACCGGCTGACCACGTTTTAAACCGTATTTTTTTTTATTTAAATGTGTACTATTCGCGTAAACTACAGACAGTAGATAATTTACTTATTATTATTACATAGGGTGGAGAGAAACCTACCTAAAACAATGGGTACAGTACCCCATTAGACTTCTCATAAGAATATTATGTTACACGATTAAAAGAACATATGTGCACGTGTAAATTAATCCAGCGCCATACTAAGTTCAGACGATTCGTAGGATGAAACCTTTAAGTAAACCGGTCAAGCGAGCGCTCTCACTTTTATTTCATTTGACAAAGAAACTTTTCCGATGTTGAACACAAAGAAACGCGACGCGAAATTTTTCGTCAACTGAAGCTCGAAGGTTTGTTTGTAACCTTTATATATTATCCCTACCAAAAAGTGGACAAAACATATTATGTATGTACTGACTTTGAGCTTTTCCGACGGCAATGATATACTGACCTCAAAGCTTTATAAGGTAAGTATATCTATATATATACGTTTAAAAACTAGATATATACTTAAAGGAAGTACTTAAATTGACTTGTCAGCCGCGTTGGGATGTATGGATAACAGCAACGGGTCGTTTGATTCCCATAACATACATGTCATTCATTTTCTGTTTTTGATGTTAAACCTATTGTTTTAAAAGGGTGTCTGGAATATTGAATTTACGTCCATCAAACAAACTTTCTCTTTGTATATTTCTGAATGACCAAAGTTGTCCAATATAATTAGAAGTTACGGGGCTTGGTCATTTTCAAAATTTGGCCTTCAAATGAACCCTAACCGTGTCTGGCGATAAGTGTCAAAAAAAAGCTTCGTCATACAATTTTAAGTTAATTCATATAACAATGCTAAATGATTGGTATGATTCAGACTCCATTTTTTTTAATGACCTAGAATAGAACATTGTGCAGATAGTTCGATGCGCGTCACTAGATCATGATGTTGTTAATGTTTATAACGATTTAAAAATGGTTGCCTGATCATTAATTTTCTTGTTAAATACTTTGTCCTTCCATTGTAAGCTAATTTGATGGAACCAGATAGCATGAGATTTGTAAAAAGTACTTTACGAAGAATGTCCAAGCTTCATACTGTCCTAGGCCAACAATAAACATTCAATTTATACGCTGTTGCTACTATATTTAAGACAAAATTGAAACATGTATTTTTATGGCAACACTGAGCTAAAAACTTTTTCTCAATTCTATCGTGTTTTTTATGCCATGAGTATTCTCCGCCAGACTTGTTTCACATTATGTTATTCTATGGCAATGCCCTTAGTTGAGCCGCGCACGCGCAGGCCGTATATGGCAGCAGAAATACAAGAACTGGAGATTAATGCAGTCCCGCCCGCAGTGCGAGGCCGGTCTGTATTATATTTTTATTGTTTAAGCCTCTTTTCAGACTATATCATAATATAATGGCATAGATTATAAAGTACGTACAAAGCTTAAAAACATCGCTCACGATAGTAAATTATTGGTCCGTTTATGGTAAATAATAATATATAGTATAATTATGTGTAAATATAATGATAATGTATGCGATATTGTGTGCTATCATATGCTATATTTATAACGTAGTCTGGAAAGAGCATAATCCTTTAAAAGTGCGCACGCGTCACATCATTTCTTATAAACAAAAATTAAACAGCTGTTTCTAGCAACTGGTTATTTGCCTCTGAAGGAATTTAAATTATTATTACACATACATGTACATAGGTAACATGTCTACTTAGTAATTGTTTATACAATGAGAGGGGCTAAGTTCGGAAAAACATGATCTAATTTGTAACATGTCCCTTTAAAATAAGGAGTGTCCTTGGCCTTTTCAAATGATATGTTAATTGTTTTGCTAAATCGAAATTGCAAGACTTCATTAATTTATACATTTATGATATGACGTTAATTAATGCAACTCGAGTAAACATGAATATTTATGCACAGAAGCTACATTAGAATTTTGAACGTAGCTTAACATGTAGGATTTTATATATAACAAAGAGGTTAGGTAAATTTATTACTAGCTCTACCAGCGTCTTTGTCCGCATGGAACTGTTATTTTGGGTAGCAAAATTCGTTTTTGCTAACCTCCTCATATTAATTAATAATTATTATACAATGTAACCTACGACGTCGGTCGCATCCCGTCGTTCTTGCAAGTTAATCTTGTAAGCTACTAATACTGCGCGGACATTTTTTAGATCATTTAAAGTCGAATCATTGTTTAGTACTAATTTGGATATCTTGGACCGTTTTCGCAGCGTACGCAACGAAAACCCCAAAAGATAAATATTTATCACCGTTTTTTCCACATTTGCCTCCATTTAATCGCTCCTATTTGTCGCAGTGAGATGTTTGATAGCCTAAAGCCTTCGTCCGTAAATGCTCTAGCCAACATAAAACGAATTTAAACAAACAAACTCTTCAGCTTTATAATATTTAGTATAGATCACGAGACAGCCACATTTTTAGTGAAAAAAGATAATTATTTTGCTAAAATAGGTGACTTACACCATGTATCAAAAGAGTAAATCATTGTAATTAATTCATAGTAACTTGCGAACCTACTAACTAAACAAGGCATTTATAAATACTAACTTATAGCGTATAATTATTGATGTCTGTTGATATATTACGAAGGTTTTATATATGTTCCCCACTAGATACAAATTACAGCATAACGCAATGCAAACCCAGTGGTCTTGTGTACCTACTGTAGTCTGCGTAAGACACTAATAATCCTTATTCATCCGTTGCAACTATTTCAAAACAAATCCCTCTAATACGTGACTCAGTTTGCGTCCGAAGTCCGAATAAACGAAACCCAACCGGTTACATAACTTCACTCCAGTTTAAGATAAGCCACAGAAAATACCAATATCGAGGTGTTAGCCAAATGTACAATTACAAATCGACTGCAAAATTCGTTAGGAAAACATGTATGAGATAAAAATCTATAATTAGATTGAAAAATTGTGACTCGGGCGGGAATGGAATTTATGACCACTGCGTTTCTTGCCAACTGAGGTACTGTGTGTTGCAGCAAGAACGCACGGATCGCTTGTTTGTGTTGCCCAAACTCTTGCCCAAAGCTAATTTAAAATGTTTATTATTGTTATATAATACATATGTTCGACAAGTAACAATTAGTCGTGAATCGTGACGCGATTAGAATCTATTTTTTTTTATGTTAATGAATCCAACCAAACTTGACACCATGCTACAGACAAAGCCATATAAGAGAATAATGGTTGACTAAAATTAGGAAACACCCCAAAAACAAATTGATAACAATCTCAATTTGTTTTTGGGGACAATATTTCGCTTGTTTTGTATTAGATTTAAAACTTTTGGTGGGAGAGTAATCCCTTTCGTTCCACGACGGCAATTTTTCTGAATTAAAAATGTACTTCAATTTTAATAAAACACTTTCAACGGTTTGAAACGCGAAATGTATTAGCAGTCGTGGTCACGGGGAGAAAACGTCAGAATTTTAGCAGTTTGAAAAATTAGTTTTATTTTTTTCGTAATTTATGTAAATATGTAACTACAAACTAGCTACCTTTTCTATCATTTCTATAGGAACTGCGCTACTAATGCACGTATATTTATATTTTTAACATTGTGTTACTACGCACGATGTATAAAATATATCGTTGTTCTAATAATGCGTGTGATACGTGCCCTATCGCCCTAGGAAGAGTCGCCTATCTAATTTCCGAGTGGTATTAACATAAATAATATTTTAATCAAAGTAATTTTCATATTACTCATCGCCTCTTATGCAATTTATAATACACGTTGTTTCTGTTGATTGAGTTCTTGCATAATCAATAGCTTTACAAAAAAAAAAAAAAGTTATTTTCAATCAAAATGAGCCTGGAAGAAATAAAAAAATATTACCAAGACGCAATTAAAACTTATAGAACACTGAAATGGCGATAAGATGGCCACATGATGAGAGAGAGGAGGGAGAAATGGACAAAAGTCATAACGGGATGGTACCCAAGAGGCTATAAAAAACAAAGGAAGACAGTTAATCAGATGGGATGATGAAATACTCAGGACGGCGGGTCCAGTATGGACAAGATTAGCAAACTAAGCAGGCATAGAGACATTTGGAGGAGGCCTTCGTCGTAGGGCGAACTACTAAATAGCATCTTCGATTAATATATAAAAACATGTAAAAAAAACCATTGTTTAGTTAAGTGTAATAGGACCTAAGTTCGATTTGAAACAATGCATAGTTAGGGCACAGAAGTTTCATTGAATCGTTCTGTTTGTCTGGAAATTAATCAATGAATGAAATAGACAAAGAAGTGTAGACATAATTTGCAATCGATAAACGTAACACTAATCTCAATCCACAAATTGTAATAAAGTTTATGAAACGAAAATTCTGGAATAGATAGAGTGAAAACTATGGGAAAATAAAATAATTGACACCAAGTAATCGCTTAAACAAAACACTTTAGACTCATTTAACAAATTATTTTAACTACGACCCGACGGAACAGATGGCGTTAGCGTAGCAGTTTTTACTTTGACGTTAGAGACACCCTCCATCTTTAGTCTCCGTGGCCACGGCTGCTGCAAACGTGTTCATTCAAGTGTTTTGTGTACTACTCGCGTAAACTACAGACTAATTAACACGATAACGCAGGACTTCCAGGAAAGCATTAAGCTATACAGGCGGAAGTCCATGCATTTGATTCGATCTTCCGAACTTTATTCGAGCTAAGGTTAACGCTAGATAAAATCTTAATCTTCGTTACTTGCACAGTGTTCTATTTTTTGCAACACCCACATCGGTACACTAGAGATAAAATATTCACGTTACCAAGCGTACCGTTTAACATTGTAGGTACTCGTGGATATAAACAAAGCGTTTTTGCTATGATTAGGCGTCCGTGTATATCCTGGAATTAACAGTTCAACGACCTGTATCCCATTAATAATAGAATGATGTGTGCCATGTAGAAGTACCGTTGGTATCGGCTCATCATCATGTACTCTTGAGCATTTAAGCATTCTTAACATTGATCATTAAATGTAGGATGAGTTGTTACTAGTTAGAAATGTTTTCCTAAGTACCTGCCTGTGAGGGGCAATTCTCGAATACGCGATATAAGATCAGCGTCATACGATTTTGACACATGGAGTATGACAATATGACACTTAGTAGCCAAACTATAATAAGTAATTATTCGACGACGACGTGTAGGACTCGGTAGCTCAATTGGTTAGAGCAACAGCACAGAACGCTGTGGATGCCGGTTCAAGCCCTGCCCGGGTCGTAAATTCTTACAATTTATAATCGATCGATTTTTAATTCATATAAGTAATATTAAATTGCAGAAAGTCTATTTTAAATTGAAAGTGTGACGTCAGAAAACCCGAAGAGTTGTAACAGGATTAAAAATATAGTATCATTGGAATGTGACGTCATAAAAGTAAATAAATTCTGTGTTAAATATTTTCATTTCAAGCTTCAACCGAACGCAACTGTCTCAGTTCTTTCATAATATTTATTTTGTAATTTAATGCGTAATTCCTTAGACTATTTGGATGACAAACATAATTGTTGTTTGATGAAGATATATCAGAAGATGTTAAGACTGTTTTATGATAGGTGAACGGTAATAGATTTTTCTGAATAGACACTTTTGTGTGGGAGTGGGAAGCAGATTGGCGATAAGAAAGTAATTTATTTTCTTTCTCATGTAGACTGACTTCCAATACGATGTATCTTAATTGACAGGGCTATTGTTCGCAATTGCAAAAAATAGAAATACAAGTTAAATAATTTGATGAGTAAAAAGATTTTAGACTCTACTCAAGCGCAGTAGAAGTTATATAAAAGCCTGACTTATTTGTAATCTATACTATTATAGCGTTGATTGTCAACGCTTTGGTTAGTATAAATGTAGCATAACGGGTCCCCAAAAAAACGTACGCAGTCGTTGTGTTTAAATAAAACACTTCAACTGTTTAAATATGTATTAGTTAAACTTATTTGAAAATAATTTAAGTTTCCGAAATAAGTTTAAGTTAAACTTATTTCGGATGCTTTTAAAATGTCAGACTGCGACCTATAGTAGCCGAAGAAACAGAGGGAAATGTGGATAAACCGGAAAAAATATTCATCTTTGAGGGCTACGAAAACGGTAGAAATTATCTATGAAAGAATGCGCTTTCTTTCAATTACGATTAACTCTCAAGAACGACAAAACGCGGGCGACGTCGTGGGTTGACGTGACGATTTATAAGGCTGAGGAGGTGTTTCGCAAAAATAAGCCAAATATAACTGCACAGCTAATAACTCTTTTGAACAAGCATATTTCTATATGCCTGTTCGCAAAACGTACAGCAAGTGCTTGATATTTTTAGTCCGTATCAAATTGATTGTATCCGAGGACATCTGCATTAAGGAGCAACATTGACCACTGATTTATTTCCACAAGCACCTATGATACACGAGCGCTGTACGCAAACATTCATCTTAATAAAATTAATCGGTCTACTTTCAATCAACGCCGTGTTTCACAAACAAACAAGAAAGATCTGATCGCTTAGCGAGCCAAATAGGTCGTTATTAATTAAATAAGATAGATATACAATTTATTACTGCACTTAGCAGTATAAATATAATCGGATTTCAATATTATATTGATATAGTTTAGGTAAAGAATATAGGATAGGGGAATAAGTTATAAATAACGACTGAGGTACAGATTAAATACTTGCCTATGAAAAAGTCAATCAATGAAAAAAACTAACAATTTTGTCCATCCTCTTACCTTAGAGGAATCGTCATCATAAAATTACTATCGAACTATATTAAGTGACGCAAAATGTTTAGCTAGTTTAAAATGTATAACCCAACTATTTCTAAATGAATTCGACGAAACTTTCAAGAATGCAGGTATAAAAATGAATAATTTACTGGCCGATTTTACATTCAGCGTATAATATATACCTAACTTAGAATTTCCGTTTCCACGTTGTGAAAAAGTTAAGTCAGTCAGTAATAAGTCATACGTAATTATTTCATGTCTAATTACTGTAATGATTATGGATCGTGATCTGACAAACGAGAAATTGTAACAAGTTAATGTTTGTTCTTCCTGGTAACAATCAGAAATCTAAAAATATACTAAGTGATGAGTGATGCAACATTTTTAACGAGGTCAGCTAACAGTTAATGAGAGGTAAAAGCTCCTTTGGATAACTAATCACCCACTTAAATACTAACTGGAAATTGATAAAACGTGACAAATGTAAAACACAACGGTTTGTCTTTGACAAACAAAAAACACAATGGTACGCTATCGCTTGTAACGGATAAACATTAAAAATACCACATTTATTCGTAACTGGTTTGTGTGTGTGCAGACTCTGTGTGTTTAACTGATCAATTTGCAAGTTGTTGACTTCTGTGACCTTCCCGACCGAAAATATTAATTATGTTTCACCATGCGAACCCAGGACGTATCGCGTTTAATGCAACGCTAGGGAATGCGCAAACATTGAGCTATGGAGGTAGTAACTGCTCCGTTTACATATTTTATGTGAGACAAACCAAATTCTGAGGATTTTCCTCTTTTGTCATGTCTAATAATATCCCAATATTAATTATAGTGTCATCATCAAGTGCGACAATAATAAATTGCATTGTATTCACTTCTATAGTAAACAAAATTATCACTTTACTGCTCTAATTTATGGAGGATTGATATTGAAATCGTTTAATTTACATAAGATAGAGAAATGCATATAAAAGAAACATAATAGACGCACAACAGAAAGGGAAAAACAAAAGACGAATTTGAAGGTTTATTTAACGCGATTAGAATTCTTTCTTCAGATTATTCTTTACCTATTTGAAAATGAAAACGAGCGCTGCATTTCCTTAGTTACGTGAAATAAGTAGCTACAAGAACAACTAGATAAATTACACTCCTTAAACCACGACCCAATATAGCACTTCTTAATGTTTAAACGTTAAACAATCTACATAACTTGTTTGCACTAACATTTACCGAATTAACAAATATTTGTAACAGCCTACACTTCGGTAAATCTAGTCTAATGGACTATAAATACCCAACTTGGCCACAAACTGAAACGTTTGTTTGAAATTCCAAATACTTTGAAAACAAAATAACATGATGAAAGAAAATTAACGGAAATTAATTTATTACACAACTATGTCGCTGTTGCGCAACCACAAAGAACGGAACGCTGTGGTGGTAACGTCGTAAGTTCGAGTCCCGCGCAAAGCATAAAATTTAATAATAATGTGACAAAGAATAATAAAGGAAAACTAAATCGTAGTTTTATTACAGGAATTGGAGTGTAATTAGTTTATATAATACCCTAACTACCTCCGTAATAAATAGTATTAGAAACTACTAGATAAAACGAATAGATATGATACAACATTACTAAATATATAGCTTTCCCACAAGAAATAACTAAAATAAAATTACTAAGAAGAGTTACCTTTTGGACAACGAGGGGCGTTCCAAAGTCCTTCCCTCCTTGCAACCTGAAGCCCAGGGGCTGTTGGTCCGACTTGTTAAGCCGCACAGTCATTAACTGTGCCATCTGGAAGTATAAAACCACAGATAAAAATGCATTCCACAGACATACATATTTCAAGATTAGGCCACATTTCAGAATCACAGAGAATAAAATCTAGTTTTGAAAACGTCACTACAAATTATATGGTACTTAGTAATCTGTCCGCAGTATAAGTAATTGAATAACCACGCATTTATATATTTAAGTATAATAAGTATGTCAGCTTTTTACGTAAAACGTACTAGTAAAACACTTTTAACAGTTTTTAACACGCATTTTACTTTTAAATTCAAAATAAAAATAAACTCATTGATGGGGCATCGGCTTACAACAGTTAAAAATGCTTATGGACATTTTTTTGTTGCAATATTTTAAACGATCAATATTTGATCGTCTACAGAAACGAACGCGCACTCGTACATTCTACCCAATTCCTTCTCTAACTTGTTAAACGTATTATCCTAAACTAGCTGTGTCAGCGACTTCGCCCGCGTAAAATAGTTATTATGAGCTTCAAAATAGACCACGACCCAGGAGGTCAGACGCATCCCGTCGTTCTTGCAAGTTAACCTTCAAACATAGACAAGATATAGTGTCGCAGACATTTTTTTAGACAAATTTTCGATTCCGACCAGTAGTTTCTGAGATTAGCGCATTCAAACAAACAAACTCTCCAGCTTTGTCTATAAGTATAGACTAGACAAGTTATAAAATATAATTGTTTATGCAACCATATGTAAAAATGTTTAATATTTCCTGCATGGCGTGGCATTTGATTGACCTAATTGAAGATTTATTTTCACTCAGCCGTATCTTCGCTGACCGCAGTCGGTGTGTTCGGTCACTGCGGTCTAAATTTTATCTCACCGAAGATCTTACTCTGATTCAAAAGACATCAGTGAAAGGCCGAGAGCAAAACTTTCGTTTAAAGGTACAAGGAATAAACAATAACCTAATCATTTATCAGTTTTTCGATGTCTTGATTTCTCTTCGCTTATAACCGATTAGGAATTCGCTGATAAGATCTTTCATTGTTGATGCAGTATGGAACTGATCGTGCATAACAAAAGGAAATTCCCATATAGGACATCATATACTTACAGGCAAGATCAGCATTGTGTCCTTCCTAACCACAACAAAACTAGTAAAACATCGCTAATGGTAAAAGACTGTGTTCGATTCGAACAAGACCTAAAATTTAATCCAAAATCAATTTATCTGTCTGGAAAATTTGATATATGGGTGGTACGGATGTCGACATTCCGCCTGCGTCACGAACCACCGTCCACAGATTAAAAAGCCGATGTTGTAATCGCGTCGGCTTCAATCAGTTGATTTCTGACTGTCAAAAGCTAAGATAGTTCCACGGGACATCTTTTTTAGATTCTATATGCGTATTTAACGTTACATCCGAACCCTATGGTTGTCTGGTATTTTCTGTTATAGTAGTGTTTATCAAAATTTTAAGAAAAGGCAAAATTATTTTATATCATTATCTTACAACGACAGATTGACCGTCGATGCCGTAAAACATAACATACAGCTGAGATATAATTATAGCACACGAAAAACAAGAACACTCGGGACTGGTCGCGCAAGCGGCGAGCATGAAATGCAAATTTTTTTACTTCCTTCGCATTAAGGCACTTTTTAGACCACGCTATAATATAATAGCATAGCACAACAATATCGCGCCGTTATTATAGACGGTTTTGCTTACTATAAACGCGTATATAGTATAGTTTGCGATATATTATGGCGTAGTATAAAAAGAGCCTTAATGTGTTAAGATGTGTCTGACATTCCTCTACCTCTCTTGCTGTGCCACCAATCAATAGGTTGTGGCGCTCTTCAGTCGACACTCTCGTCTCTATCCATTCAATGGACAACAAAAAAACGACAAAGCAAGTAGTTTCTTACTAATGAGACTACTATTCAATCTACTTTTTTATTGTCCACAATAAAATCTTGTATTGTAACGTGTTCCAGCATTAAGTGATTTATTCTCAAAGGTACATGCCAACTTTATAGTTGCTAATAAATTGATCGTTCTACTGTGTTCGAGAAGATGTTAAAAAAAATATAATGTCTGTAGTTAACGTGAGTAGCTTTAAATAAATCACTTTTAACGGTTTTTAACACGAAATATTTTAGTTCACTTATAATTTATTTTAACTACGGTCCAACGCGGACGTTTCAGAACCCATAGTGACCACGGCTGTTGCGAAAGGTTTGTTGAGCCGTATTTAAATATAGTAAATATATAGATATATAACTTCCTTTTGATATTCACTCTTCTAAATATATTGCATCCACCTCTAAAGTTTTAAATTTGTATAAAATAAACATTAGGAATATAAAAGGAAGTCAAGAAAAGGAATATAAGAAAGAAACATTGTCTTTCCTGGTTTTATGCATCAGGAATTACGTACAAACACTACAGAAGCCAGTTCGTATAGCCTTATCAGGTTTAACGCTAAGAATTACTCACTTATTGTTAGTACGTATAGTGGATTTCTGTGTTGTACCTATTTTCCTGCTATCTCCATTGTTATTGTTGTAATTTTCAGTTCGTAACGTCATTCTTCGGCCTTCGCTCGTGATTGACCGCCATGTTCACGGCTTTATCTCAAGAATGCAATCTATGATAATAATTATTCTAACAGCTTCGAATATAACTATGCCATCTTATCTAAATGTCTCTTTAGAAAGACTATGGAAACGGTACTATTTCGTGATACTTTGAAGCTTATCATGGATGTTGGAATAAAAATCAGCAAACAGACAATAGATGAAGTTGGCATCTATTGTCTGTTATGGTTTAGTCTTTGTTGTTTTTGGAACAAAGTGTAATTTTGTGCTAAAGTCTTTAATTTAATGATTTACTTAGAACTATGGAACGCTGTAGATGCCGATTCAATTCTCGTTCTTAGATTTCTTTTTTTAATCTACGAAGATTTTAAATTCTAATGGGAAATAATGTTATTTTTATAAATTTTGAAAATTATGCCGTGAATTTTTTTCTTCAGCTATCATTTTGAAAAGTATATTTACTAAATTTCACTTACCACCAACCTCTTGAAGCTAATGATTATAAGGAAAGAATTGTATTCTATCTTTTATACCATATCTGTACATTGTGTGTACTTAAATGCCTTTTCTTTGTTTGTCTTAATCTGTTAAAAATTACATATTTCAATGTCATAAATTTTATACCGTGGCTGTATTCATTACCGGTATTTTGAAATCAAGTTTGCTAAAACACTTTCTTGGGCATATTTCTTACAAAAGATTCAACAGTAATGTACATTTGTGACCTCTGGCAAAATGAAAGTAAAGGTAAAAGGCCCTCAGGTCAAACCTCTGGTTCTGGCAATGACGAAACAGAAATTTTACCAAAAGCAATGACTTGTTCGATTTCTTCGATATATACGTAATATTTCCGTGAACAGACCGATGTCCACATAGTTCGACTGTTGTGTGTATTTAAATTTTTTACCGGATTGTTAGTCATACGCCATTTGATGACGTCATGCGTATGAGTCGTCGGAAACGGCGTGATACTGATTGGTATAAAATATGATATAGGGACTATTAAAGTTTTTGAAATGCAAAATACTATAATTAAATTGTCATTTATCTATGTGTTAGAGATAGTACGTTTAATAGCAGCGATACTTCTATGCTAATATTATAAAACTGAACTCCCTATTCTAGTTCGAATTAAAGTAATAACTTTTTTAGATTAGACTATTTATCGAGGAAATCTTAAGACTTGGAAGCTGCGACCAATAGGAGCGAAAAAACGGGGGAAAATGTGGAAAAATGGGGAAAACATTTCGTCTATCAGGGATTTTCTGTTGCTTGAGTGCAACGAAGACGATTAGTTTATATCATCAGTTAGTCACTGTAACCTTCTCAACCGAGATTAAGCAGCAACTCCATCGCTTAAAACAATGCTTGATCATACAATTTTAAAAACCTTTCATAAATACGGAAAAAACAGCTATTTTGCGTGCTACAACTAAATAAGGATAATTTTAAAGGCTTTTGCCACACAACTTCAGAATTGTCTGTAGTTTACACGAGTAGTACACATTTAAATATATTACTTTATGCTTTCATTTTGAAGAATTTTTAAACTTATCTATACATTTCGCGTTTAAACTGTTAAAAGTGTTTTATTTAAACATATAACTTTGTAAAGTGCTTTACTTGTACGACAATGTTATTTATGTGTGTGAATCATAAAAATTACGATGTTTTTTACGAACAGAATTGTTCGCCTTAAAAGATTGTAAACATACAAATTAACGTGTAAAACATTGTATATCATTTGCAATAAATCCAAAAGTTTTACGAACGTATAGGTGACATTGGCAATTGCAAAGCCGACTTTACGCGCTGAAAATAGATTTTTGGCAAACGTTTAATAAGTAGGCAGTTGTAAATTTAGCAACAACAAATTGGTATATCGATATCGATAAGTGTTGAGTAGGCGCGAATTGTAGGAAAATGAGAAAACACTGTAACTATAATAGTCAAAAGCTTCTTAAGGCACGGTATTATTATTTTTAAATACTGTCTATACTCTATAGTTTACGCGAGTAGTACTCATTTAAATAAAATATTTTCTTTTATTATATGGTCGCTCATATATTCACTCATATATTTCGTGTTTTAAAATGTTATTGTTTTCTTTAAACAATTATAATTTCCCGATAGCTTGATAGACCACCACTGTAACTGTAAATTTAAACAAAAAGATTGTCGAGCCCGATTTTCAAGAAGTCGTAGGTTCAAATGCCTGGATAAATGCGTTAAGTTTATTATTAGTATTATATTAGTTAATTTACATTTAACAACGGCCCCACGTCTCGGATGCTTAACATAGTGGTCGCTGGCGAACTAATATATTTCTCGTTTCAAACCGTTATAAGTGTTCTCTCATATTTCTCTCACTTACTACTTTTGTAGACTACAGATAAGCTTTACACCCTTCCTTAGAAGGAATAGGTAGATGGCCATAATTGAATACCAAAGACGTCTTTAATGCAAAGCATAAGTTATTTGCTGATTTAGAGCTGATGTCATTGTTACTCCTTTGATTGCAACGCATGACAAGCTTATTTGCTCAGCTGTGGCCTTCTGAGGTCGCTCCATTGTCTTTGAACATCGTATAAAGACTTGGTATTCCGATTCGAAGCCACGAAAATAACGAAACCGATTTGCTTTCACTATACTTTGACTTATATAGGTTGACGAGTAACAGTTAGAATGTGCGTGTGCATTTTTATTTCGGTCCTAGGTTTACTACAAACAATTTCTTACTTTACTGGTATTGCCTAAGGGAAGTACTTTATGATAAGAAGGGTGTCGAAATTTGTTTATTGCATATATTTTTATTTATGATAGAGGACAGACAATCATAATATAACATTATAAGACTGCGCTGTTGACCTGTTTTGGCTTTGGATATTGGAATGATATCTTCTATATTTTGTAATTTACCGTATCGGTTACAACATAATTTCAAATAATAGGTGATAGTGATAGGATTCTTATATATTTTACTCTCTTCCTTCAGTGGATTTTCATCGTCTTCTTTTAAATTTATCGCAATTGTGAACTCACATTCATTAGCATCGTTTTTAGCCAGTTTGGGTCCACTGTTGGACGTAGGATTTATTCCTAACATAGCTCTCTCCAATGGCATGTTGGGGTACTTTTATCTTGTGCATCAATCCGCGCACGTAAGATTGGAAGCCTTTGTTTTTAAACTCTGTGGGATAGAGATACTCAGATCGAGTATCCGCTCAAGCTTTCTGAATCCTAAGATTCTTATTAAGTTTTGTATGTCTATTTGTATTATTTTGACCAAGTATTAGCTCTGTACTATTTTAAGAGTGGTTCTGTCTACTAACACAGCCTCTGGAATGACATGGCTGTTAAAAATGACCTTGGTCTTACCCAGGTTCATCTTGAATCCAACTAAGACTATTGGTCACATTACCATCCTATATAAGACAAAGTATAGTTCGGATTGCGTACGAGACAAACGCATATTGCATACCGGTGTCCGGTCGAGGTGTCGCAAGCGCTGGCGTCAACTGCATTCGAGCATTGGAAGGTCTACCTAGCGACTTGGCGCCATCAAAATTATACTCTGTTTATCGCATCTAAAGGTACAAACTGTAACATTTCACTTTGTTTACGAAACCAATCTTCCCGGTTACAAATGTATCTAAGGTAGGCGGCAATTTCGAAATGACCATAGTTCTCATTTGAAATGTAGATTGTTATTACATTCACTTTTCTATCGTTACCGCTAAGTTAAATACTACTAAGCTATACTCCAATAGGATTGTATTAGCTATACTTTCCACCAACCACCAAGAACCAACGAACACGTTAGTTCTTATAAATGCTGTTTCTCTTTTTTTTTAATTTTAGAGGAGGACAGATAAGCATGGCATTCACTTGATAGGACGTGATATACCCCAGCCATATAACATCTACATAAGATGCGCTATCGACCTATTTTGGCTTTGGATAATCGGAAAACCAACCAGATCGACGTCGTAAATAACATTAAGGGTACTAGGTAATTTACAATGATTAGGTAAGGTGAGCAAAAACAAATTTTGATCCCCAAATTAACTATTCTACGTGACCAGGTCGTTGGCACATCTAGTTTAAAGATATAATTCTCGTTTTAAGCCGTTCGGAGTTTTGTGTGAAATGAAGCAACTGAAAAATCAAATATTTTATTTTAACGAAATACTTAACCGACACGATTCTGTCTCGTCGAAATAGGTTCTGATCCGTGTGAGCGGTTCAAGGTGGGTAAAAACACACACCAAACTAGTTTCTGATAATTTATATTTTCTTAGACAACATTATCTCGACCTCGCGGTATTTCTGGAATCGTGGGCGACGTAAACTTGGCACTTCTCGGCCGCGCGCGATCACATTCAGATTTTCAGACATCCCGCGAAATTTCAGCCCCGACGATAAATAATGATGTCACGGTATGTTAATGTCAATAACCCTCAGTAAAGCCTTGAGTGTGGAATATAGAGCGATTGTGAAACTGTTGGCCGACGTCCACGCGCGCCATCGTCCATCGGAACTGATAACGCTTAAACGAATAACAATATTATGCCTAACCTGTCGCCATCATATCTATTCTAAAATAAAGCTGAAGAGTTTGTTTGTTTGAACGCGCTTATCTCAGGAACTACTAGTTCGAACTGATTATTTTTGTATTGGTTGGACCATTTTATAAACCAAGGTTTTAGGCTATAAATCACAATATAGGCTGAAGAGGCTGCAACTAAATGGGGCGAAGAAACGAGGGGGAAATGTGAAAGAAACGGACCGTGGTTTTCGTTGTGCGCTGATAAGTACCCAATATGTAGAAAAGCATGATTTTTCTTTAAGTGATCTAAAAATATGTCCGCGACAGTATCTATCTTTTAAGATTAACAACGGAACGGGACACGGACGACGTCGTGGGCAACATTTTTTTAAAGCGAGGAGGGTTTTTGCAAAACTAAATGCCTGAACTATTCCACGCGGACGAAGTCGCAGGCACAGCTTGTCATATTAGATAGCTCAGGAATTTTATCGATTGCCATAAGTCAATAAAGCTTTCAGGACCTTGATTGGACGTGTACTGGAATTGTGCATATTTATTTAGACTATCGCATTTTTATCATACCATACCAATATATTATATTAAGCATCACCACGCACTGCCTTTACACCCTACACCACAAATACAATAATTCGGCATGTGTAATTTAAAAGACATAATTCTGTGTCTGTACTCTGTCTCCAAAAAACTAAATCCAAGACTTTTTAATCTTAATGAAACCCCTAAACATGGCGTTCTAATTCTATAAAAGCCGATGATTAAAAGCTGTAATAAAATAAAACTTGAACGATATAACGCTTATATAACTCCATTATTATTGTTTTTAACTACACGGAACGGTCGCTCCATAATAACACGTCAAAATGTAAAAAATAATATAAAAAAAGAATTCACACGACAAGAATGCGAATAATTTAAAATACTTCAACGAATAGCAGAACTTCTCAACAAAATTAATTGTGGCGTCGTGAATTATTACGCGTTAACTAGTGAATGGCCGTGACTTTACCCGCGTAAACGTACGCGTAGATTTTCTGGCGTCAAAACAGAAGCGTGGGAGGCTAGCATTCGGAAAAGCCTTTTGATATCAATCCGCCTTCTTGTCTGCTTACTTTTATCTACAGACACACATTATAAAAATACGTAACTGGTTTTATTTCATAGAAAAACAGCTGATGCTTGCGAATACTTAATATAATGGGTATATATACATAAAACATGTTTATCGGTCACGCCATTTCGGAGGAGTTCAATGACAAACATACAGATTTTAACATATTATGTAAAATCTTGATAAATAGCGTCACGCCCCACATAGCGACAGTAATATGATTGGCAAACGACCAAAAAACTAAACTTATCATAAACGATATAATTTTTTAAAATAGGTAAATGAAAAATTTTAATTACAGAGTTTAAACGTTTATCTTGATTTGCCTTAAGTTAAACTAACTTATTAAGTAACAGAAATAATACGATTTTTAGATGCAAAAAAAATAGTTTCAAAGATCAAATCTTGGTTTATGGATAAAATAAGTTTCACGTGATATAAAATTTTGCTTCAACTTTTGACGAGCTGAAAATATTTTTTTCTAGATTAGATCGTAACACTAAATAAATAATGATAAGAACTCAAGAATAACACAAATCCGGCGAGGTGGGTCACCGGTTCAGTGCCGTCATTGTTCAAGCATTGGTGTGTGTGCAATATTTTACATACATATTATTGTTCCAGACGTTGGCGACCTAAGAATGAGCAAAACGGATGTGAACGATTGATCCCGGTGCCATATTGGCATGTTTATGAATGGTGCGACTTGGCTTATTCACCAAATGAATATCTACGTGGCAAAGTTTAATACTCGAATTAAATATGATGTTCTTATATTCTACGTATTTATGGATTTTTTATCTTGAAGACAATACATAAAACTAAGTTAGCTGTCCACGTATATAAAAAAGCAACAAATGGATAAAATCTTTTGAATAAAGATGTGCGCCATTTTTCTTTTTTTGGAGGAAAAATAAGACTCGTTATAAACTAATAACCACTATTAATTTGTATGAAATGTTTAAAGACTAAATACTTATAAAAATTAACAAATAACTAATTAGTACAACGTTCATGTTTCAAGATTGTATCCACAGACTATATTAAGTCTCGGATATACTGTGTTTGATGTAGACTATAAATTAAAAATTAAGAACAAACTAATTGGTGCAACGTTCATGTTTTAAGATTGTACCCATCCATAGACTATTTAAGAATCGTTGCTATGTTTGATATGGTTATTTAAACACTGCCTCAAAAGGAATACGTTTATCGCACCTTTGATACAGTTATGAGTAATCCAACTAAACTCTGACCAGCGACCTCTGAGTCATAAGCCGCTCCTGACGAAGACGAAAAATAAATAAAAAAGGATCCCTTTGTGTTGTAGCAGCGAGCAAGAAATAATCCCTCGAAATTTCAAAGAAGGTTGCTAACGACAATATCAATAACGAAGCATTTTTGAATTATAGGCTTATAATTTTTATACATATCATAAGCGATAATATACAAAGGAGGAAATTATTATAATATGTGCTATGATTATGAATTATTAAAAAGTTTTCAATTATTAATAATTATAAATTTCATTTTCAATTACATTGCCTATTAGAATAATTAATATTGTGTATAAATTACTTTATCTTATGTTAATAATCGTTTATTTTTTTACTTTAAGCTTACTTTAGATAACCTCAAAAAATAGATAATATTAAACAAACTACACATGCGGGCAAGTAGATGATCTAAATTTTGCGCTCAACCGAATTTATATTGTTATGGATTCACATCTTCGCGCGATCCAAAGTCATTGAGCCACCGAGTAGGTCATACAGGTAGGACAGAGTAGGTCGTTTAAGTAAATCAATATCAATTGGTTATATATTATATTATATATATGGTTAGTTGTCTTCAATAATAATTGAAGATTACGTTTTCGTAGAATTAGTCTTAGATCCAATGCACGCGCCAACATTTCCATATTCAGAGATCACGTTTCTATACCCGATAAACAATCTCGGCTATTTTAATGTAAACAGAATTTAATCAAAGTCGCGTAGTTAGAGATTCCTATTTTTTTATAACATCTAAACAAAACGCATAGTCGACCTATTTTGGTTTTGTATATTCAGAAATGCTCAAACCAAAACGCAATGACCCTTGACGGCTTTTTTTCATCTGTGGTTTGTGACTCGGACAGAATTTCAACATTTTTACCACCTATTTAATATTCAGATTTCCAGACGAAGCCCAACTTGTTTCAGAAAAATGATACATTTATTACAATTTTGGACCCGACGGAGATCGGACCCACGATCCGTTGTCAATTTTATATTCTATAAAAAGATAATGTTAGGTACTTTAGCTTATATCAGTTACAAGAATATAAACCCACCTATGATTTAAACTATATAATTATATACAGAAATTGTCATGTTATCTCCGGACGTTGATTTTATTTAAACAAAAGCTTTAAACTATAGAATGTCAATTAAAATCTTAATCGTCTTTAATTTCCCTATATGCATAAGATATTAGAATACATTAAAATCTGGGTTAACGGCTTTTATAATGATCATTGATCAGACACATTGATGTAGGCATGACGATTGGTGATTTCATCTCTAGAGGTCAACATTTGCTTGTTTCATCAATTTTTTATTTCACTTTACTTGATATGAGACTTGCATCAAATATGACGTAACGTCACTTATTTAATACAAATTATATTTGTATACAAATCGAAATAAAAATATAAGGAGTATGAACATTATGTTTTTATATAAAGACTTTGATTGGAAATAAACCCGTTTTCGAAGATCTACACATACGAAGTCTTCGTCATTTGCTAAGTTGATACTAATCGACAATACTATATCTTATATAATCAAGTTAAACGAAACAAAACATAATCCAAAATCATGACTGAGGTATTTTGCCTTCCATCATATGAAACCCATGCTTGTGTATCGTCCTCCATCGTGCAAATTTTCGATAACTGAGCAGTTATCGCTCTTATGTTAGAATTGTTGAAAAACTATCTAGACTAAGACGACATTTAAAAATGTTGTATAAAAGATATTAATTATTATGTGTACATAATCCCTCATCGATCTGAACGTTGCACATAAACAAAGTAAAGAGAGTTTACAATCTTATTAGCATATTCTAAAGTTAACGCTCAGATAAGAATGTTCCATAGAAAATGCATAATGCGATGGCACATTAAAATAACTGCGCAACGATTCTCTGAGGTAATTACCATATAGATATGAAAAGTATTTTCTAAGGAACCGGGTCTGTGGCTTCGATATGTTTATTAGCTTGAAGTCTCATCAATTTGCATTTCCCATTTCCGTATTATCCTTTGTTTAAACAAAGAGCGATCCGCCATGAGGCACTTATTGTTATTGCACTTGTAATCAACGCTACCTAAAACTGATAGACGTGCAAACGCGATAATCAAGCTCTTTGTTTACTCCAACAGGATGCTGGAACATACAATCAGCCCTAAGAAACTTTATACGCCTCCGTACTGAGAAATACATTATATAGGTAATGTTAAGATCGAGGGGCTCGCGAGACGTTTTAAAATTCCCTTTAGTTTGGGCCGTTGCACTCTCGGGACTCGTATAACCGGCCCGCTATCAGTCCGTGGTTCGATTCATCGCGCAACCATGCCCGACGCCGGGATATCACCAATCGCTACAAAGTATTCAAACCGTGAAAACTGCCCGCACAGCATAGACAATAAACCTAGATAAATTGCAATGCAGTGACATGTTCTCAATGCAAAATTTTATGCCAGATAAACTGTTTTCATTCTATGCCACAGATGTTTATTTGCGAGATAATTTATTGATTACGGTAGAATGCAAAAAATCTGAAAGTAAACATAGATATTTTTTCTTACTGGAATGATTATCAGGCACTGTGTCACTAATAGAAAATAATTCGATTTCATAAATAGAATCATATAACACAAAACAAGAATATATATTGACGTAACATTATTATATGTTAAATTAAATAACTGCTGTAAAATTTCTAAGAGTTGCCTATTGCGCATAAAGAAACGAATATTGACTTATCTATATTCTTAACTGAATTAATAGTACTTATTGATCGATGGTAATAACTTTAATTCTATTGCATATTGTTTTATTATTAAATTTGGCAATGAAGATCCTATTTCCAATCTATAAGCCTAAATCTAGCTAAGGAGGTACTTGTTATATATTTATATCAATATGAACATAGCTAAACGATTAGTTATTACCTTCTACGCGTGTTACTTGCACTCGACTGCATAATCAATATTAATTACTAAACGGTGCAACTAGACGTAATCTATTATCTATTAGTAAATAATCATGACATTAACGTGTAATATTGTTTTAATAGAAGCAGTTATCTCGCGGTAATTTTCCTAATTAACTCCCCAGCCCGCTCCTGTTTCGCAATTGGCAATTAGCTGAGCATTGTAGGTGCCAGCTAAAACTTTATCGCAAATCAGTAAACCACAACTGACTCACTGCCCACCTCTGACCGAGCTCTTATGCAATCCAGGTTTCAAGACCAGACTACCAGAATTAGAATAAAACGCGAGACACAAATTCCATTGTGGAACGATAAACAGAAAAATGGATTGTTTATTAGTAGTGAATAATGGTTTAATATCTACTTGAATATATTATAACTTGTGAGAGTAAAGGATCAAATGTATTTTAAAATACTCGACAAAAAATTTCGGCAGTCTCGATTTAGCACGTTACCAACGCCCGTGATTCCGAGAAACAGCTGTTTATTTAAAACCGCGATGCGGTAATATAATAAGCGGGAGCCATCATCGACGTATCTCGATACTTACGTCGGCAGATTCCTCGATCAGCGAATTCTTCACTCGTCACTGTCACTTGTTCAAAACACGGCGCGGGACCGTTTTCAAAATAGGCGACCGCGCTCGCGAGATATATTTAGCGCGTAATACGACACCGGAGTTGGGTGTCGCTCGTTCGATCGTGGGTCTGTTGCGAGATTCGGCGCGCGAGTGCGGTCCGCGAAGCGCCTGGCTGCGACCGTTGCCAGATCACGTGTGACCCGCTCAGCGCTTTTGCCGCTGAAGCAATACTAACAAATGTTAGATGACTAGAGTAGGTGCTCAGAAATTAGTTCTAGCCACTATAGGTGTAATTAAATTTTTTAATAACAACAATATTTTCACATGTTGACACTATATAATTGAAAAATCGATATTATATTGAACTTTACGACACGGGCAGGATTTGAACCGGAACACACAGCGCTCCGTGCTAATCAATTGAGCTACGGTGTTGTAAAAATGTTTCGATGTACAATCGATTTTTAATTTATGTATAATTTTGGTTTTAAATTCAACGAAATTTAGCTGTCTTAAGACATTAAAAACATTTTAGGAATCCGCTTTATAAACATAGGTCATATTGCTTTTAATAAAAAGTAAACAAATGTAGAGGACTGTTTGTTTACTTTTTTATTTAAATTATTTATTTAAAACATCTGAGAATATAGTAAAAAATAGCGCCAACAGCGCTGTATTGTTAATACGATGACGGTCATTTGAAGCCTGCCCTCTGGCCGCAGCAAGCATCCTCTGCCGTCTGCGTCCTGCTACACTAGTTTCAGCATTCAGTATTTCTCGCTTCTCGCCGAGGACGATACCCTCAGCCATCCATCCCTTTGTGTGACTTCTGGCGCGCCACTACCACGGTGTACATAAAATGTTTATACTCAACTAAAAGCCAGTGGTTTTAACAACATATTTAACGGACCAAGTTAAAAACCAAACTATTATCGATTGTCATTTTTTTTTTTCGAGTATATTTTTGGCAGGCTCGGTGGTCTATTAATGGCTAATAATAACCAATGGGTCGTGGGTTAGATCCCCACCGGATCTTACATGTTTGTAATAAATTTATAATTTTTCTAAAATACGTTGGACTTCGTCTGGAAATCCGGAATCCGGAACTTTAATGGCGTTTCGGTATCAATCTGTAGATTTCCGAATATTTGGACTAAAAGGTCGACAGCGCATCATGTTTAGATGTTAAATCCAGATTTCACCTACAATCGAGTAAGCCCTATTCTTGTCTGTCTATCATAAAAAAATAACTATGACCCACCATTTCAGATATGGTCTAGGGGTAATTAAAAATAAGTAAAGAAATACTTGCCACTACAGATATTCGCGTTTCATGCCTTTAAATGTCTCGTTTAATAAAATTGTAAATTTTCACATAGCATCTTGTAAAGAATGCATGTTATTATTTTACGTTAGTAACTTACGTAAACGGACTCGTCGATAGCCACCCTATTGCTTCCATTAGCACCGCTCTAAACATCGGAATTACGACCACACTTTTAAAAGTATTAAACACCTGTACCTTTGAGTTGTTCGATGTTACTTTGTAAGGAAAAATAAAAAAGATTTGAATATAAAAGATACTATATTCATTCGCTCTCAAACCATACAACAATATATACTTGCACCCCATTAAAAACTCTATAAAAATAACCTAATATATAATTTATTCCTCTTCGACCTCGTCGTCTGTTGTGAACTCGCTCTCGTTGCCACCCTGCGAACAGAATACGTGCATTAACCAGGCAAATATTTGATTAAAGCTCGTTTAAGACAACGCTGTTAAGAATCGTACAAATGTTTCAAATAACCGACTGAACTTATGAATTATACTTGAAAGATTTTTTTAAACCCCCATGGAGGTAAAACGAGGTAGAAAATTTTGTATACATACTACAACGATACAAATCTAATCTGATTTTTTACTTAAAATGACAGATTGGATTTGTGTCTTTGAATTGTATACCCTTAGGTAATAAAATGATGCGCTGGTAGGTTAGCAATGTATACTAATAATTAACATCTTTAATAAAATTATAATTATTCTCTAATATGTTCGACTTCGTCTGGAAATCTGGATATTAAACCGGTGGAAGGAACATCGAAATCCGTCCGGGTCACGAACCACCGTCGCCAAATGAAGCCGAGAAGTTTATCGCGTTTCATATTCAGGCTGTGAATTTCCGAATGTTTACAGACGAAATATCTTCTTCTTGTATAGGTGTTATTTGGCTGGGTTATTTTTATTTTACCTACCATCAAGTGAGCCATGCTTATCTGTTTTTCTTTCATAATACTAAAAGCTATTATATTGTAGCGTTGTCTGAGAAGAGCCTAATGCAACTGAATTTAAACCAGCATTGTCCCTTCACAGCATCCTTAAATAATTTTTTCTCGGCTACCGTTAGCGAAAGCCTGAGGACATTGACACTTGGACATTTAACGTATTGTATTTTTAAAAACTCAACTACAAAGCGCGGTTATATGTTAATTGTGTTAGCATGCTAACAACGCCGCATCTCATTATTATATATTTTAGCTTACAGAAGTAGTATTTAATAAATATTTTCAGTCATAACCTGTTTTTGTAACTATACAATAATACAAAAGGACCGCACACTATGTCTGATGCTTACGCGAGTAAAACTTTGAACGGTATAAAACAAGTTTATTCGTGCTCGTGTTGAAGGCTTCGTAAAAATTTACCCCCACAGTAAATGGGCGTACCGAGTCGTGGTTAAAAATAGGTTCTACTAATATATTTTGCCCTTTTAAATAAAACACTTTAACGGTTTAAAACGCGATATATTAGTTAAACTTATTTGAAAATGATTTTTAACTTCGGCCCGACGTTTCGGATGCTTTGCAGCAGCCGTGGTCACGGGGAGACTAATATATCGCGTTTTAAACCGTTAAAGTGTTTTATTTAAATGTGTACTACTCGCGTAAACTATAGACAGTATTTATTTTGCCCTTTTTAAATATTTCCAATTCGAATATTTTCACGTCAACAATAATATTAGATTAAATAGAGAAAATTTTGCACTTTTTTTTTCACTTTTGATGTTGTTTTCATTTGCGGGAAAGAAAACAACGTTAATTAAAAAAAACAGTCAATAAACATTCTTACACGGTACATATTTTATGAAGCTAATTATTAAAATCGGTTACCCACTTTTTAAACGCATTTAAAAAATCTTGGCTTGCGATCCCGTGCTCTTAAATGTTGTTACTCATGCGCCGAGCGGATTATTTCAGCAAAAATTCATTGAACTCGGATTAAGGGTCATTTAATCACTTCAACAGGGCTTCTTTTTCAGACTCGCATTTACAACGTCGATATGTCCTCGCTTATACCTTGTTTAATATAGAATGATGAGTGCGACGAAAGATAGACTAGAAGTCATTTAAATAAATAACATAGCACATCCGAAACGTTGGATCGTAGTTAAACATAATTTGTAAACAAGTATAGGTAATACATTTCGCGTTTTAAACAGTTAAAATGGGTTATTTAAATGTGTACTACACGCGTAGACTACAGATAGTACTTAGATGAACTCGTTCTGAGTATATTCGAATTATTGAAAAAAAGTACAATCCCGTTTCCTCCCTTAGAACATGGGGCGAACACAATTCTGTGTCCGTTTTACTGGTCGGCTCTTTTACAGGCAAGTAATTGATCACACTTCCGTCCCTACCCGACCGAAACAGTCTATCGTTTCACTAGGAATCGAATTGGTCACATGACCCTTTGCAAAGCTAGGCAACACATTTAACCATTTGTATTACTTTGTGAAAATAAAAATTTAAATGATAACGTATAAATGAACAAAGAAAAACTTAACAATAACACTTTTATTAAACGTTAGTTTAATTTGATTTGATAATTTTTAGTCAAAAATTCAAAAAAAAAATTAGTCTAGTCTGTCTAGTTATTCGTTTGCAAAATACCTTGTGTTTGTGGGTGCGTAATTTATCTTTGTATGTCCATAGGGCAATTTAACAAACATTATATTATTTGTTGTTTTGTGAATAATAATTATATTATTCTAAAATTAAAATGGCACGATACCATTTGTGACATAACTATATATGCGAATTGTCAAACATATTATGATATATCAGGCAAAGTTGTAAGACATATTAAAAGTATAATTAGGCTTAACAAGTTTTAAGCATTTGAATCCATTAAGGAAATGGCGATTTTTATTACGCTATTACGCAAACTTCCTTAAATTTATCCAACTTTTACTGTCGTAATTAACTTTCGATTTCTTAACATATAATTATTAAATTGACTTTTTTATCTTAATTTTTAAGCCTCTAAGTGGTAAACGCGAGTGATGTACTGTAAATAATGCACTGTTAATTAAAATAAAACCACGTGACCACGGCTGCTGTAAAGCATCCGAAACGCCATGCCGTAGTTAAAATAATCGTCAAATAAGTTTAACTAATATATATCGCGTTTGAACCCTTAAAGTGTTTTATTTAATTGTGTACTACTCGCGCAATCTACAGACATTATTAAAAAAGCTGTTAACAGTTTAAGACGTTTCACGTTTTAAATCTTATTTTTTGTGCGTATTATAAAAACAAGTATAAAAATACCTGCTCATTGTGATCAGAGTCAGAGTCACTGAGATCCCATTGTGGGTGTTCAGCTGGAACTGCTGCAGCCTCCTTCACATCTAACTTCATGTCCTGCTGCTGATCCATACCGATGTAGGAATCTGCACAAAAAGATAATACATGTATATGAGACTGGAAAATTTTCACTGAAGGCATCTGCTTCATTATTTAACCTTAGAGATGTGGGTAATTGAATCTATTGTTCACTTTTTATTGTCAGAAACGCTTTTCAGCCCACTTTAACAAACAAAGAAATAATTTTTAATTGTAACCACAAAAATAAGATTTCGTTAAATGAAATTACAAAAAATCATGCAATTAAAACATAAAATCCATCTCAAGTTGGATTGACTGAGGATTAACTGAGGAAAAAATGCGCTATAAGCAACTAACAATACACCACTAGTCACAGTACATAGATTAACAGTATTACCAGATCGCAGGCAACAGGCGAGTGTGTAGAGGCCGGGCCAGCGGGGCGCGGTGAATCGCAACTGCAGCTCATGCGAGTCGACGAGTGCGGTGACGTGCGCGGGCGCGGTCAGCAGCGTGTGCGATTTGCGATCGCAGATATAACACCACCAAAACTCTTGCTTCTCCTACACAAAAAAAATATGTATATACAGGACATAACAAAGTCACTATAATGCGCATGCTTTATACTCATTTTAACAAAACTATTGTTAGTGTGTAATGTCGCAAAATACAAATAGATGACAAGTTTATGAAAACACGGATTTTATTATTAAATTTAAAAAAATATTTTAAAGTTTGTTTTTTTTTTTATGTTAATTTATGTAAAATTAATATTCATATCTTGAATTGTAATCATAAATCTGTAGTGAAGTAATTCTTAACACTCTATATTGTCTGTGAAAGGAAATATCTGTACTCTATTCTGCCTTTAATTCCTTATAATATGTTATCGTATATATTTCTATTTGTTTCCTGTATTTTTTAACCAAATACATAAATGAATATTAAAAAGTACAAACGCTCACCAATGGAAAGTAAGGGCAGTGCACGGGATGCGAGCTCTTAGAGCGTCCCTCGAGACGTTCCCGCTTCTGCAAGCGCTTCTGGAACTTCTCCCATTGGTCGTCGTCGTCGTCCTCACCACCTGACGACTTGTCGCGCGACTCGTTGTCCGACGCGTCGCTCTGAGAGCCCGATTCATCTGAACTGCCTCCGTCTGATTCCTCACCTGTATGAAAAACATTTTAAATCTTTCATAGTCGACAATAGAGGCAAAAAAATCTATAATTTTCTGAAAAAAGTTTAAATCACACTTTTTTTTTAATAATTAGTTTAAAACCGGCCGGACTTGAACCGGCATTCACAGCGTTCCGCGCAGTTGCTCTAACCAATTGTGCTACCATGTCCTATGCGTCATTTTTAGTTTTTTAAATCTAGTAATACTTGCACCTCTTACCTTAATCCATAATGGTAAACGTTGAGGTGCAAGCCCTGCACGTGTCGTAATTTTTTTCAGTCTATTATCGTTTTTAATTTATATAATGAGATCATGTGCAATAACATATGAAGAATATTAAAGTGTTCAAACATTAATTCTGATGTAAAGAATTATTTAGTACTTTGTCACGCTTTGCAATGTTATTAGGTAACATATAAATAATATCTAAAATCATACTGCCTTAAGACTTTTTAATATAAATAATAATAAGTAAGACAATACAGAAAAAGGTAGTCAAAATTCAATTAGGGGTTTCAACAGTTAACGAAGATAAACAGACAAACAAGAAGAATACTTTGAAGTATGTATAATACAATTTCTTCTTGTTTAGAATAAAGAAACATACCATCCTCTTTCTTCTTTGGTTCTTTTGGTTTCTTCTCTTTATCTGCTGGAGGGGGCGTAGCGGAGGGGGCAACAGTCGGTTTCGCTTGTTGCTTAGCAACAGGCTTCTTGCCTTTCTTTATGGGTTTCTTGTTTTGTTTCATCCACACAGGCCTCTTGTAAACATCTTTTTTATCATTTTTCTCTGTCTTATCATTCTTATCCGTTTTATCGTTCTCTCCATTATCTCCTGCGCCCTCTACATCATCCCTAGAACATACATACATATAAATGATGATAACACTTGGGTAAAATTGTTCTCAATTGATATTAGTATTAATTTTTATACATAACAGATAAAGAAATATATCATCGTGAGATAGGAGATACCTACTACAAGAATATTATACTAGCTGTGTCAGCGACTTCGTCCGCGAGAATAGTTATTTTGTATCAATAAAAACTTAAGCTACCACGATTCGGTCGCGTCCCTTGCCGTTGTTTTGGCGAGTTAATCTTAAAAGATAGACATATAGCGTCACGGACTTGTTTTAAGATCATTTAATGAGGAATCATTATTTTATACATATATTTGGATATCTTAAACCAGTGTACTCCTTAAAAACCCATAATGATGAATAATTTTTTCACATTTTCCGCTCTATCTTTGCTTGTATTAGTCACAGTGCGATGTTTTATAGCCGATAATTGCTCTAAGCAACACAAAAATATTTTTTCAATTCCAACCTGTAGCTCCTGAGATTCCAAACTCTTCAGCTTTATACATTAGTATATATTTATCTTAGCCTTAATCAATTATGCTTTAAAAAACTATGACTTGTAAAATAAATATTTTCACTTACTTCATCTTGTTTTTCTCTTTGATAGTAGTATCACCAAATAGCTCCTTCATATTAGTTCGCTGTAGAAGCACAGTAACTGTGACTATTGCACCAGCAGTTACAACAGTGGAGTTTTCATCATCAATTACTGTAAAAACGTTCATATTAGTGCTTTTTGACCATCAACTCACAATAAGCCTTTATCAAACTTTACCGGAACAAAGAAGTTTTTTTACATACTTTAACAATAAATTGACTATTCATTAAAATTGATATATTTTTAATGAACAACAAACTGACACCATTTAACATTTAATTAATTGATAATCAATTCGTTTTTGAAATTCCAATTATATGTATGATAAGGATACTCTTAACAAATATACTACAGTTTATTTCATTTTAAATTGCAGCAATACAAATATTTCTTTTTACCAAAAGTAAAGTTACAGTCAAATGTCAAATATATAGTAATCTGAATAAATTTTACCTTCCGTATTCACTTGGAAGTGAATATAGGGCATATTTCCTAACACTTTCATCATATCTTCATATTGATCATCATTCAAGAACCTCAATACCTGCCTCCGCTCTTCCCCTGGTAATTGTGCTAGTTGTAATAACGACTTGATGTGCTTTTTACGGTTAGTAAAGTATTTTAAATGATCTTCAGTTATATATGGCAGTTGTAATAGAGGCGATTTGTACTCCCAAAGACCCTGGACTATCATTGGTGACAATTTCATACAATTCTCGATAGTTTCAATTGTGGGCAGACGAGGTACTGGAACAAAAATATACATAGTTATTTAAACTAATAGGGGTATATGACATAACTATGTTAAAAGCATTACATGTAGCAGATTATAAAACCTGCTTACGGAAATAACTGCATAGTGGGACTAGTAGTATAATCGTAGTCGTGAATTAAAAAGCAATGGTTTATACAGGTTACACAGAGGACCCACAAACACAATTTAGAAAAGACCAGATCCCATACTGAAACACTTTACATGACTGATTTACATTAAACTCACTTCTTCTAGCGTAAGCTAACGCGATCAGTTGATTAACACAGTTAACCATTTCAACAATTAGATCCGGGCATCGAGAGACGATGTACCGCCGGTCAGCTTCTAGGGTGTCTTCAGGCAGTTTCATACGCGACAAGTGTGCGTGAAGTAGTGCCCTTGCTTTAATACTGTATGGTCTACAAAGTGGCTGTTCCTTGTTCTTTTCACCAAGATTCGGTAGATCTCGGAGCAACTGAAAATAAATACAACTACGTATAGCAAAAATAAATCTACAGGTTACAAATTGGACTATAAGTATTGCAAACTTAACTCCTGATGCTTAACAAAGCATGGTTACTTAACCATTGTCTTAATAATAAAATGAGCTTTACATAGAATCAATGTAATGTTCATATGATTTTATACACAATTTCTATATAAATAATTAAATACATATATAAATAATATGTATTAATGAATTTTTCCTTGAAGGAAAGTACTACAGGAACAGACTTTATAAATTACTCATTACATAAAAACTAGCAATCATTTTGTATTAATTCTTTGTAATGTTTGTAGTTTTGGTCACTATTACACAGTATGAATAAGACACTTTTTTCAATATATTAAAGTTAAATACTGTCTATAGTTTACGCGAGTAGTACACATTTAAATAAAACACTTTAACGGTTTAAAACGCGATATATTAGTTAAATTTATTTGAAAATGCTTTTTGACTTCGGCCCGACGTTTAGGATGCTTTGCAGCAGCAGTGTTCAACTAATATATCGCGTTTTAAACCGTTAAAGTGTTTTATTTAAATGTATGATAAAGTTAATAGCTGTGTGCTTACGGCAGCCACAAAAGAACCAAAAAATATGAAAATATATAAGTGTTGAGTGTTTTACTTAAATTATATTTCTTCATTTTATAACAAAACAGTTATAATTTGTATATAACTTAAAACATACCTAGATATACTCAAAGGCAAATAAATATGATATATAGATGTAGCTTTTATTAAAATCACCATAAATAGGTTAATTATTAAAAAAAAAACTTACACTAGGCACTTCTTCATTATCTGTTATTCTTTCAATGATTTCCGAATTGTGCCTTTTGTCAAACTCACAGGACGCCGCTAGGATCATAAGAGCTCTTTTCAAAGGCATTGATGGTGTTTTGTGACAGAAAAAGAAATACATCTGAGTTGTGTCCAGTAATACCTGCTCCCCAGAGTACTTGATAGAACGGTACCACCAGGTACCAACCTGAAATAAGTAAAAGGCACATTTTTACAAATAAATATTAATAAAACAGCAGATTAAAGAGGCAAACTTCGATAACTCATGGCACAGAAGTGTGTCTGTCCTTATAACTTTGTAAGGCAGAAATTGGCTGTTATAATTTTTAATAAGGTAATAAATAAATACTCACTGCAGTTGGAAGAGCAACCATAAAGACAAGAGCGTAGAGGCCTAGAACCCACACACTATTCTCTTTTTCAACTATCCAGCTAGGTAGAGCAATACCAAAACTCATGGCGCCAGGGCCATCTGGGTTACCGTATTTCTCCCAATTCCTTCTTGCTTCATCATCTGTTAGTGCCTTAGATAGAAAAATGGTACTAGGTTATTAAAATTCCTGTTGTAAGGATAACATTTTTATGTTAAAACTACCTATTTTGTACAAAAAAACAACAATTAGATTTGATGTATAATATTTGTTGTTGTAAAAGTAACAATAATCATTTCATTATGAATACACAGTTATATTGTAACATATCAATATCAGTGTAACTAATTGATTGATGATACAAATATGAAACTTACCTGATAGGCTTTTGTTAGTCTCATAAATGCCTTTTCATCTCCTGTCTCCTTATCAGGATGAAGTATGAGGGACTGTTTCCTATAAGACTTTTTAATTTCCGCTTGAGTAGCACCGGGGGGCAAGCCCAATATATCATATGGGTCAAAGTTAGACATTTCATAATCGAATTGGGAAACTTTTATAGTTAAAAATCCCAGAAGCACCCATCCTGATACAATAGCCAATATAATAAGAAAGTTTTTGAAGTTCCTATAGGGTTGTGATTGTTCAATGATAATCCTTTTCTTTCGACAGCTTGGACACTGACATTGTTCTGCTAGTTTTATTGGGTCTGTAAAAATATATTACGCTTGAAGGTAGGTTTTCATAATCATCTATACAGAGAGGAGAGTGTGGAGGCTTGGAAGTAAAATAAAATTATTAGTGGCCTCCTTCAAACGCTTTAAATGTGGTTTTTGTCACTGAACTTAACCTTGCATAGCTAATTTACTTTGGGCAAAAAAAAATAGCTTTGTATGTAATCGACTCGACTTTACCTTCTTTTCGCTTTCTTGGCCAGTAATAAAATGTCGCCGGGACCAAAATTAACGCGAGAAATGATAAAACAAAATAAAAAAATGTAGAGCCACTTTCATCGTATTCAAACTTTTGTCCTCCCATTATTAATAAATTTTACACTATAAACAATTTACGTTTTTCATATTTTATTACACTTTAAAATTGGTGAAACACAAGTTTAGCTGACATGAATATTAAACGTCAAATCGAGTTAAACTGACGTGTCATTTTGTTTCACTACTCGAGCTTCTAGTGATGCTCATACAGTAGGATATATAGTGATGCCTAATCGAACTCCTTTGTCTTTGAAAAATACGAAGAATAGCAAGGACAATATTTATTGCCGAGCCCATCAAAGATACAGCGTTTATTTATTATATAGCGTATATTTTCATATTTTTGTTTACAGAGTTAGTAATCAAGCAATTAACCGTCCGTATTAAAACACAATCAGTTTGCCACTTACACAAACCCATACTAGTTTCAGTTTTATGAAGTTTTTAGAGTTTTAACCTATCTTACATTTTTATTACATAAATTGTAAAAATAAACTTAACTTTTATTTTCAAAATAGAACCGCCTAAGCAAAAAACTCTTAGATGGTGGTACTTAGGTACGGTCTGTACTTTTCGCGAGTAGTACACATTTAAAAAAATACTTTTAACGGTTTACAACGCAACATGTATTAGTAATCTATACTAATATATAAAGCTGAAGAGTTTATTTGTTTGTTTGATCGCGCTAATCTAAGGAACTCCTGGTTCGCATTGAAAAATTATTTTTGTGTTCGTTAGAACATTTATCGAGAAAGGCTATAAACCATCGCCCTGTAACTAATAGGATCGAAAAAGCAGCGGGAATTGTGAACGAAACGGGAAAAATGTTTCATCTCAGTGGTTGTCAGACGCTTACGCTGCGAAAACGATTCAAGACACCCAAAAAATATGTATGAAAGAACAATTCCTCTTTACATGATCTAAAAAAAAGTCCTCGACACTATATGTCTTTCTTTTAAGATAAACTGGCGACCGTTGTCGTGGGTAACAGCTTAAGTTTATAAAGATTGGGGGGTTTGCAAAACGAATTGGAATGCCTAAAATAATGATTCTCGCGGACGAACGATCGTTGGCACAGCTAGTAAGTATATTATTTCGACATTAAATATAGGTATTAGCCTATATTCAATGTCTGTGTATGTATATACTAACTTATAATAATATGATTTTTAACATAATAACAGTTGCAAAATTGCTGAAATTAAAGAACTAATAAAAGAAGGCATGAAACGAATAGACGCGAACACTTGGCAAAAAACAATAAACTATGGATCCAGTATCCGACGACCTTCAATTTATTATCCACGTCTCCGATGAATCAAGTAGTGATAGTGACGAAAGTAATTAAGCTCTGTACTTAATTCATTGTTGTATTTTGTCACAATACACAAATAATAATACCTTGTTACTTTTATATTTGTTTTCAATAAAAGTTACGATTTGATGCGAGTTTGATTTTTCGCTTCTATAGTCGTTGACTTTGCTTACGTCGCGTCTTTACTAGAATTTTTTAAACTTAAAAAAATTTAATCCTTGCGTTTTCGTAAACTCATTTTTCGGATTTTTATTAATTTTAGTATGAAATGTTTACTAAGTTAATTTAGGTAGTTCTTTAGTTTAATATAAATTCCGGTGTCTCAAAGTGTTTCGCAATGTAAACCTAGTGAGAAAATCACGATTTCGTGAACATCGTGTGTTTCTATACCAAAAATGTCTAGTAAGAATAAATAGACTATAAGCGTACGACTTCGCTGACAGAGCTAGTACAATTTATAGAGCAAATTGTTAATGTCATTTATCAAATAAATGTCAATGTGAAAAAGTAAAATATTTATGATGAAATAATTAAATTGGACGTAACTCAACTGATATTTGTGAGGTGATATAAAAAATGTATTTCCTAATTTTTGTTTTGCAAGAAAATTAATAAGAGGAATTTCTCCACAAAATCGCTCAAGAAACAAGGTGTGATTTTATCAAAACGTTTGTCAATTTAATGCAAGTTTTTTCTGTACAGATTATCCATATAAATAGGATTTCTATGAACTGCTACAATAAGTTAATAAGCTTTAATTTTCACATTCAGATGGCAACAAAAACTATAGCAAGTGCCACCGTCAGAGCTGTTAAGAAACGAGTTCTACCATCAAGAGCAGCACTTATATTAACACAATCAGCTGTGGCAAAAGTAAAGGAAATTATGGCTAAGGAAGATGCAAAGGGTTCCATTGGATTAAAGGTTGGAGTAAGGCAAAGAGGCTGCAATGGCTTATCATACACATTAGATTATGCAAAAGAAAAGGGTAAGCTAGACGAAGAAGTAAAACAAGACGGCGTAACTATAATAATTGACAAAAAAGCTCAATTAACTCTGTTAGGTGTGTGCACATTTCGTCAATTTACTTAACAGTACATTTATTAGTGAATGATTAACAATAATAATAAATTTTAGGTACTGAAATGGACTTTGTTGAAGATAAATTGTCATCGGAGTTTGTATTTAATAATCCAAATATTAAAGGAACCTGCGGCTGTGGAGAATCATTTAGCATATAATATGAAAATTTGAATAATGTAGAACTAGGATTTTTAAAAATTAAAATTTTAGCTGCGTTTTGTTTTGATTACCTCTTGCACTATGTGATAACAGTAAAAAAAATATTATTTAGCTTTACAAAGAGGTACTTTTGTACATAGATTTTCTTATGTGTTCTTGTTAATAGAATAGGCAGTGTTGAATTTTTTATTATAAATAGTTTCAGCTTAAGTATATTAGTGTTAGTAGTAAAAATAAATTTATCCACCATATTTCTAATTATATTTTTTATATCCTTATAATCAACAAAATGGTAAATTAATCATTAAAAAAATTCTATAATTGCAAAACATGTTGCAAAGTGAAAAAGCTATATACCTAATAAGCTTATTTAAAATTTTGGCATAATAATATAAATTATTATTAGTTTTAAAATTATGTTCCTGTATACACAAACAGTTATCACCGATTTTAATACATTTAATAAAAAAAACGCTGTACTATAATTTTTAGGTTAAAAAAAATACCAATGTTTACTTATCAAAAAACCCAGCTTTAATCTAAAAGCGTTATTAATAACCACGAAAGATTTTGTATTAAAAATATAAATAATAAAAATTGAGTAGCGTATATAGAAACGGCAAAGTCTCTCTCACTCATTGTGTCAATGTCCCAATATATTTTATTTTTTGTTTCATTCACACAAATAACATGGTGGAGGAACTCTGAACGTGAAGTGTTTGCCTTTGTTTACGTGTCGTACAAATTCTATTCGGAGCGTAATCGTGTTTCGTTTTATGGAATTACTTAGATATTTGTCCATTACGATAAAGTTAAAACGTAGTAGTGCTTATTGCCTGCAATGAATAACGCGGACAGAGGAAAGGGCCGCGGTTGGCAGCAACCGGACAATCCTCCGAAGGAATTGCGCCGTCCTAAAACTTTATCCGATGAAACAAAAGGTGAGTTATTTCATTTTAATGAATCCACTTATTTGTATATGTACAATTTTATTTATTGATTACAACAACGACTGTCCTAACTTGGTGGAATCACGAGGTGAAAGTGTCTGAAGATTATCGATGACGTCGACACGGCTTGACAGAAAGTGGCTATGTATTTATTGCTAACATTTAGTCATTTATTTTCACATTGATTTCCAATTCGTATCTTATTTGAGGTTACCGAATAATATTTTTTTGTACGTTTCTTGCAGTTGAAGCGCCTAAGTCGAATCTCTCAGCAGATGCAAAGGAATGGTATCCTCGCAACTATGTGCCCCAACCACCGGTAACATATACACAGGATACTAATCAGTACAGATTGCCACGATTCTCAGTGCAGGATCGTCTGCGACAAGCCCAGGATCAAGGCCCTTATAATTTCAATGAAATGGCCCAATTCATTGATGAAACAGATAATGTGGATTTAAGGGTTTGCATATTTATTGTAGCACTAAATCTATAAATTTTGATGGGCTAGTTGGTGCAATGACAGCAATTTGTGGCTAATAATGTGTCCAACATTTTTTTAATCATTTTATAAATTTTACTGTCACATATTGGACTATCCGGACTTGTCCGGAAATCGTGAAATATTGAAATTCGGTCCAGGTCATGAACCACTGTCCACAGATAAAAAAGCTGCATTTCAGCTTATGGGTTTCAGAATATCCAATATATAAAATGTGTCGATAGTGTATCTTGGTTAGATGTTATATAGCTGGATATCTCATCTACCATAAAGTTAAGCTCTCATCTGTCCTCCTGTATGATATAAAAAATATACAATTGTTTACATTGTCAGGGTAGAAACTATTCTGGTTTTGTATCATTGTGATCAGTATGTTTATATAGGTAAATAGCTGACTTCTGTGCCCTACCCGAGAACAACACATTATCATGTTTCCATGGGATTAGAATCTAGGTCCTGTCAGGCTGTAATATAATACTAGAAAAAAAAAAATACAACTATGCCAAGGCATCTCCTTGGAGTAGTTTTTATGGCTTCTATAATTAATTAATATATTTAAAAAATATTAATCAAATAAAACGAATCACATTTTATGTATATTTTTCAAAGTATTTTTGGATAATTAACATGTTTTTCAACAGGAGCATATCCAATACCTAATCACAGTTATGTGTGAGATAACCTTTGAGCCTGGCAAGTTCGACATGCTTTGTGGCTCCATAGTGGACTTATTTGCGTCTACTCTTCAGGATGTTACATACACTAGACATCTGGTGGAAGCTATCGTTAACCAGGTATAAGCAATATATCAAATTTACTATAATTATTTAGTTGAATTTGGAATATCAATATGACATTTATTATATACAAATATGTATTAAATTATTTTTAAATACAACAAAACTTGGTTGCGGTACATGTAAACAACGACCGCATTATTTTTAAAACCTTTTATTAATTACATAATTTTAAATTAAAATATCATTTTTTTTTCTTATAAGAAAGCCCTTAACAAGATTTTGGGAAGCCATTTTATCTTTCCATTAAAGTATCAGGATAAGTATTTAATGTTTTGTGCCAGCTAACATGTTTCTTAATGAGACATCCAACCACACTATTCATGACTTAGAATTTTAACACTCTGTTTTTCCTTTTTTAATAGTCCATTGCCGAGTCGAATTTCCGATACAATGGCGCGCGTTTATGTTCAATGTACGATTCGGTTGCGACACCCGAAGAGTCAACCTTCCGAGCTTGCTTGCTTGAGCGTTGCTCTGCTGAAGAGAACAAGATAATCAGTGGGGTGGAGACATCAGAGGAGAATATGCGCGGGTTTGCAATGTTCCTTGCTGAGATCTACACCCAACTGGAGGACAGTCAGGTAACTATTACAGAATGTTTTGTCCAAAAACTTTTTTAAATATGTTTGTTTATTTCTGTGTTAAAGTAATGTTGTGTAACACTTCATGTGATTTGGTTTCTGTCTATTTATAATATGTACATAGTAATGCAAGATTACAACTGTGTCAAACTTTTACTCTGTACCGTTATGTTTTTAGTTAGCTTAGTTAATGCAAAAGGTTCAATGGCCTATATACAAAGTACTGGCTATGTTATAACAAAACTTATATGTTACAGGGTGGAAGAATAAAGACATTTGGGGAGAGTCTATGCAAAGTGTTGCTGCACCTGTTGGATACTGATAAAGAAACCAATATAAAAGCTGTTTGCCAGTTGCTAAAGGTAACTAAGGATTAGCAGATTTTTCAAATTATAAAAATAAACAACACTTGATAATTCTAAAGGTATTATAGTTATCTTACTGTGTTAATTGTAAAACCATATATTTTTGTGAGGAGTAAAAAACAAGATTATTAAATTGCTATCTAGGCTGTAAAGCCTAATATTCAAATGTGTCGTAGGCACATATTATACTATCACCATATCAGTGATTGAATTAAAACACTTGTGCCAATATAAGTTTATTGACCTTTGATTGTTGCGTTCTTATGAATAATGCATAAGTGAAGTGCCAAGTTCGATAAATTGTTACTATTTATTGATTTGAAATACCACTGTACCAAACCAAATTATTTTTAATTTATGCTTTCATAAGCTTATTATCATCTTTTGTGTCTGAAACGTTGTTTGTTTGATAGTTTTTTTAAATAAATAATCTGGTTCTCTTGTTAAGTTCATAAAAATATTATATGTATTTGGAATGATCATTTACAAAATTAAAAAATCACGACTATGTTACGTATATTATAAACTGACCTTAATTAATTTTAAGCAGACCATTTATTAAATATTTGTTTCTGATATATATAATTATTTATATTTTCAGTTGTCAGGCATAGCGCTAGACGCCGACTGTCAGACGGGCATGCACGCAGCTTTCGAGCGGCTCAAACGTCGGTCGCATCTCGGCTGCGTGCGCGCAGTCATCGCGCTGCGCAACGCTCGCTGGGGCCTAGCTAACTCTGAGCAGCTTGCACCCGTCGCGCATCCAGCCATACCCCACTCTAATCCACCAGCGGTTACCGACCCGAGAAGGAGATATAGTATGTATTTATAGGCTTAAGCCCAAAAGACTCATGGAGCATGGTGGTAATGGTAGTAATGTGTGGCAAATAATCAACGGGTTATGATAAATGTATAATTTTTAACTCCAATAATAGCGTTTGAGTATACAGCTGTATCTGCTAATGCATAAATTGATGCAAAATTTTCTACTGACTTACTAAAGAACAATCTCTGTTGTGCTAGATGGTGTGGTGAACCCAGACGGCGGTTACCTCGCGGACGGTTACACCTTGACAGCTGAGGAGTGTGCATTTATGCAAAGCAACCTGCCGCCCAATAAAACCGCTTCCATTGAGGAGGATATCCTGTGAGTATATACCCGACCGAGCGTGTATTATTCTTCTAACTTGGCATTTTTGTTAAACAAACATACATTTACATGAAATCGTAATTTTCTTACTAGGTTTACATTGATTTACGCTAAAAAACACTGAGACTGGATATTAAACTAAACTAGTAACAAACCACAGCTTCATGCTAAATTAATATGAATTCTAAAAGTTAATGGACATAAACGCAGGGATTAAAATTTCTCTAGTTTGATACATAGGGATGGGATGTAATTAAAGTAATCGACAATCGTGTACGATCGCTAAAGTGTTCTACACGTCATGAAATGAAAATTAAAAGTAGGTCCGTTATAAAACAGATTTCGAATACATATTGAGGTTGCTTGGTCAACATACAATCGATTTTTGTTTCGATATTCACTTGACATCGTTGGCAACAACTTCACTCTATAAAAGGTTTTATTAAAATAAAACACTTTAAAGAAACGCAATAAATATGACCGATTTCAAACCATAGAGAACTAATGGTAACTTGTCTATAGTTTACGCTAGTAGTACACATTTAAATAAAACACTTTAACGGTTTAAAACGCGACATATTAGTTAAACTTATTTGAAAATGATTTTTAACTTCGGCCCGACGTTTCGGATGCTTTGCAGCAGCCGTGGTCACGGGGAGACGTCGTTTCTAAGTTAGAAAAAATAGGCTATAGTGTAATTGCGTGACTTTTTATTGTAGTTCAACTTCCATATGAGATTCTTGACGTTTTCATAATTACATTTCAGCGCTGAGCTGGAAACAGACGCGTGGGAAACCGGCATGGACCCAGAGATGCAGGAGGGCTTCCTTGAGTTCCTTAAGCTCTCCAACCAGATCAAGCGATAACCGACACACGCTTAGCCGCTTCCGGATCAGACCAGCGTCTTATCTATAATAGACTTAAAAAAAATACAAAATATTTCTAAAAAGTTACAAAAATAAATTCGCTGTCACAGCACATAGAGCGTGTCCATACGGCAAAACTAACACAACATTCTTATGTATTTGTACAAGTCATAGCAATAACATGTAGGCTTACTCGATACTTCAGTTCTAAAGTGTAAACCTAAGGCTTCACAAACTACAAAGAGGAAGCCAATAAAATCCTATTGATATTAAATTGTATTGAATTTGCGAACGCGTTGTAAATTATGGAGTTTTTACACTTTGGAACGAAGTGGTGAAATATAAGAATATTATGATACATTGCCTTAACGCATTTGTTACAGAATAAAAACAAAGCAATTTTAACGGTTCCGAAGGTGTATTTTCTATTTACCGGTTTTATATCGCAGAAAATAGTAATAGGGTGATGTGTTTATCCGTTAAAGTTGTTTATTCGTGAGGGGCCATCGATCAAATACGTCACAGGTGGAGTGTGACACTGCGAAGGGAGGGTAGATCTAAACTTCGTGACGTCACACTCCGTTAAGGCATAATATAGATACTAATTCTTGGGAGAAACTCATCCAAATGTGACTAGGACGTGGGGGGTGAAAAAATCATGAATCCGACGTAATTAATGGGTGGCTCCAAATAGTAGTAAGACGAGCCGATCGGCGCTTAAATCACAAATCGAATTGAATCATTGTTTTCTGTTTTAGAATTTGGTCTGAAATCCGGAACATATTTGTAATTGACATTCGTGACTGTTGTAGGTGTAATCTAGATATTGTTTTACCCCTTTTACTTTGAGACCGAGTGACTAAATGTAAACAAGTGGATGCGGTGACGAGACGGATATAAGCATAATAGTTTCTCTATCGTTGCCTTTGGGAGTTTGCCATATTAAACCGTAGCTTTCGCTGCTATTAATGTTATCACTTTTAAACTGGGGCCCGAAATAACCTGTGAAACAGAAATATGCAATAACAATTTTTGTTTACACTAAGTAAAACCTACATTGTATACTCGTAACTAATTTCTACTTAAGTCTCCTGAGCTTTCACCGTGAAACAGTTTCTGGTGACGTTCTTGTTTACATTTCGTCCGTATTTTAAATTTATTTAGTGATCTCATTATTGCTCCATTTATTTTGTATTACATGAGAATGACATCGAGAAAGTTCACTGCAATCACCGAAGTTTATTTTTGCACTGGACGCCTTGTACAACGACACGTAATTGTGAATTTTATTTCGAACGATCAAAGGGCCGTTTGCGAAGCTAACGATTTTATATTTTTACAAGATTTCAACGTCATTGCTTGATGTGAAATTTAGGAGAGATCGAAAATTATCTCGGCATTTTAATGATGTCTTTTAAAGTATTTATTGATTCTATTTTTCTATTTAAATTACAGACGAAGGTTGGTGGATCCAAGGGCTAGAGTTACCAAAGGCTTCTTGTAGAATTAATGAAACTCTCATGAAATTCAATAGTGAACCTCTAGTTCTAACTATCCATCTGGACCCCTCCCCTATTTACTTTGTCTATGGCCACGTCAGCTCGACCGCAATTTTAATGTTAATCCGTCGCCGATTTCAAATGTTCTAATTACGTGCATATCATTCACAAATGAACTATGAATGAATTCAATTTTATAATATAATTTTAAAATACTGAACACTTATGTAAAGCGATTAGGCGAAAGTTTTTAATATTCCATTGTATTTTTGTTGCAGTGATATTATGAATGTTATAAGAATAAATGGATATTTTAATAAAAGTCATTTAAATAAATCGATGTTTTATTTCACCGAATGGATGATGTCCGTATGAATAACACTTATAAAATTTTGAACAACGTAACAAAGATATATCAGTCGATATGGGTACAACAATCTGAAGCGTACCAGTCTATAAAGTTATAAATATTAATCACCAAAAATAGTCAATAAGGCATTAATTAACTTATAAAAATATATGTACTTAGTGAATCTTAATATAGAGTAAAGCTGCAGCGTTTGTTTTTATGTTTGAAGGTGCTAACCTCGGGAACTACTGGCTCAAAAAACTAATAAATAGACGATTTATTGAAGAAGGTTCTAGGCTATATAATATTACGCAAAAATAATTTTTCAATTCGAACCATTAGTTCCTGAGATTAGCGCGTTCAAACGTACAAACTCTGCAGCTTAATTATATTAGTATGGATATTAATTATATATCTGTATTCTGTAGTATGATAGATTTCACATAACCTAACTTAATCTGGCAAAACTTTGTACGGATTGAGTATTCCGTTAGGGTCCATGAAGTGCTTCAAGCCGTGCATAAGATGTAAAGCAGTTTCGTCCTTGCTGTAGTGTATAAACTGCGGTTTACGGAACCCGACGCCGTGTTCCGCACTTATAGAGCCCCTAACTTTGGCCACTTCCTCAAATATATAGGGCTCCAGCATTTCGTACACTTCTTTCGTATATTCCGGAGTCGTTACGTTGATGTGTATGTTTCCATCGCCTAAAAGAAAACACATAAAACGTTTATGTTTAATACATCAAACCTTCAAGAAAAGGACCTATGAATTTGTCAATTCTTAGCAGAAAAACGGCTTAGCCGATTTCGATGTAATTTTAATTTGTTACACAACGTATATATCGGAATACAAAACCTACTTCTATGACGTATATTTTATTAAGAATCTGTGTATTTTTCTTCACTTTTTTATTGAGAGGACAGACAAGCCTGGCGTTCACTTGATGGGAGGTGAAACCCCCCGCCATGTATCATCTAAACTAGATGAGCTGTCGTCCTTGGCTCGTCGATTTTGACTTTGGATATTCGGAAAACCACGGATCCAAAACGAAAGGCGATTTTAATTTACGGCTTTTTATCTCTGGCTCGGACAGAATTTTGATTCCTTCCTCCGATTTCATATCCAGATTTCCAGACAAAGTGCAACATGTTTCATAAAACCATACCATTAAACCAACAAAACTTTTGGTTTTTACCGTAATAGAATACAATTTATTAACAAATAATACCAGTTCTTATACATACCAACATGGCCGTATCCGTACACTCGCGTAGCTTTGTTGCCTAACCTCTTGCGTAGGAGCAACACAATGTCGTAATAGTTTTGTAACGGTATCGATACATCGTACTTAAACACGTAACCGTCTACTAAACCCGCACCGGCTATGCTCTCTCTAATATTCCATATATTCTGAAAGCAAATCATATTGCTGATTGTATTAAATCAAAAATCTAACCAAATTTTAAACTGTCAGTTGGTAAGAGCAACAGCACGGAACGCTGACGATGTCGGTTCAAATCCTGCCACAGTCGAATTTTATTTTTCAATTTTATTCTATATACTGTCATCATGTGTATAACATGTAAAAAATATTATTTTCTTCTACTTCTGTGACTATTTATGCGTTAAAAATTATTAAAAGAATTAATTAAGCTGTATTAACTAGTAGTTTTTAGAAACTACTAGTTAATACAACTTAATTAATTGACCTTAGGGTCAGTATAAAATTTAAATAGAAGTCTATGTAATATTGTATATCTACGGTCCGCTGACGCTGCTGCCAAAGCATCCGAAACGTCGAACCATTTTTTAATAATTTGTAAATAGTTCTAACTAATTCACGTTTCAAACCGTTAAAAGAGTTTTCTTTACATGTGTACTACTCGCGTAAAGGTCAAACATTATAAAATACTTGGCCCTCACCCTCATTTTAGCTGGCTCCGAAGTAACAGTTCCATCTATTATGTGCCCAGTTTCCATTTCCTTTGTGAGAAACCTGTTCAATTTCTCGTTATCGTGTCCTTCGTCGCTCCCGCTGCTTTCTATTAAAACGTAGAATGGAAAGTCTCCTAATGGATTCCTGAATGAAAAGATTATTGAATACTATTATACCTACGTTTATAATATATCATCTAAAGAAGACAGGCTGAAGACCTATTTCGGGTTTGACATTGAGAAATATGCAAGTGGAAATCGAAAATTGATTACACTGTATGGCTTTTCATCTGTCGACGGTGGTTTGAATAAGGACGGAGAATTTATACTCCTACTCATATTAAATAGAAAACCCGTTTAACATTTTTTAGAAAAAATATAAACATTTATAGAAACCATTTATGGTGGGAATCCAACGAACGACCCGTTGATTATGAGCCATAGATTGCTATCATTAGACCAAACAAATTATTATCGTAACGTTTATAAAACAAAAATGGTAACTTATTACTTGGTTGGCATCCAATTTAATACAATATATTTGTGTGAACAACATGACATTCTACATTTTTATTCTTAGAAGCAGTCTCATTTTTAGCTTGCACGAAATCATAAGTGGCTCTTTCTTAACAAACGAGAACAATCTTTCTATTATTTTTTCAGACACAAGTACAACGATGCATGTAAATAGGATGAGTTAGCAAAAAATTCTACAGATAAGAACGTTATATAACAGATAAAGCAGATACGTTAGTCAAACATCTTTTTATAGAATTGTGATAAATCGAATACACTCACGACAGCTTCAAATTTTCCACCGTAGAACTGATTGCTCCATTATCCGCCATTTCGAATGCCGATAGAATTTCTCCCAGAGAACTCTTCGCACTTTTGTACAATTCTAATACGTTCTCGAAACAGTTTACGCCTAAAATAACAATACATATGATTTCTGTTAAAAAAAAACACAATAATAGATAATGTTAATGGAATATAAGTTCGTTCGAGTTTTTGCAAGAATGTTCCTATAATCTTTACTAATATTATAAAGCTGAAAAGTTTATTTGTTTAAACGCGCTAATCGCAGAATCTGCTGGTTTGAAATGAAACATTTTTCTGTGTTACATAGCCCTATCATCTTTAGGCTACACAACATCACACTGCGACTAATAAGAACGAATAAACATAGAGAACAAACGGGGTGAAATATTTCATTTTTGAGGTTTTCCGTTGCCGGCATTGCTAAGCATTTCAATTTACCAAAAAAAAAATATGGTAGAATGATCTAAAAAATATACGCTATATACGTCAATCTTTTAAGATTAACTTCGACAGAGCGACGGGACGCAGACGAAGTTTTGAGTCAAATCAGTTATAATTTAAAGGTGGTGAGGTTGTTAGCAACACAAACAATCTTATGATGCCCTTATTTATATTCCACGCGGACGAAGTCGCAGGCACACCTAGTAAGTTTATATAAAGTGTCTAGTTCTTTCAGAAGATATTTTTTAACAGAGAAACAATGAAATTCAACTTTAACCAATGCCATTAAAACTAAACATTGTAAAATAAAGGGAGAAGTTCTTAGTTCAGCTTAGGACATACCAAAAAATCCCAAAGTAACAGCTTTCGGCAGCGCTGGGCAGTGCACGGCGACTTTCGTGACGACGCCCAGGGTACCCTCTGAACCAATAAAGAGATGCTTCAAATGATACCCCGTATTGTCTTTCTTTAGAGTCCGTAGACAATCGATTATTGTACCATCAGCTTTCACCTTAAAAAATGTATAACATTAAAAATCATAAAATTGAAACAATACACGAAATAGGTACATGCAAATTACACCAACATACTTCACTTTTAAAACAGTTAAAAGAGTTTTAATATAAGAATAAACTACTTATGAATACATTACTTGCGTATTTAGCAAATTAGGTACTATAAGTATGTGAAGAGCGAAGACTGTTTAGGATAAAATTTGGCCTTAAAAGGAGTTGCAGAGAGTTTATTGCCATTCCTCGATTGCTCTATATATCAATTTCATAACACTGTGTATGCAGATAGATTTTTGGTGGGTTTTTTTTTCATATAATATGGTGGTTTCGAGTTTTATCTGTGTTGTCGTTTTTTTAATGTTCCAAATAAAATACCACACATTATTATATTTATATGTTGAATCTCGATAGATTCAAATCAGCATTAAATAAACACAGAGACAATGTTGATCACAATAAATACTGGTAAGGCATATTTGTGGATCTTATTTTTAATGACTCAGCATAATTTCAAATACGGTTACATCAAGTAATTAAGGGGTCAAATATAATGATAATATTGAAATCTGTCTATAGTATGCTGCAAAGCATCTGAAACGTCGGGCCGAGGTTAAAAATCGGTTTCAAATAACTTTAGCAAATATATCGCGTTTTAAACCGTTAAAGTGTTTTGTTTAATAGATTGAAGTCTTAAAAATAACCTTTTACGCAAAAGAACTTTTAATAAGCAGAAAGTACAAGTAGCTTTTCCGACTCCGGTCCGATCAATATTATTTACAGACAAGTTGTTGATACGACTTTTCCGCCCTGTCAAACCGTAAATAATTATCGTTTCCGGGATTGGAACCCAAGATCTCCCGTGCTAAACGCAATGTCAGACCACTGAGCTACCGACATTAGAAAAACTATATATAAATATTCTATGTAATAATCTGCGGCCAATAAAGGAAACTTACAGCCTCAATTCCCAAAACAGATCCGTGAAGGTTTCCATAGCGCAATAGACGCAACCCACCAGCATTAGTGCTGATGTTCCCGCCGATATGGCATGAGCCTTTCGCGCCAAGGTCAAGGGGCATAATGAGATTGTGTTCCCGGACATGGTTGTCCAAATTCTCTAATATGCAGCCTGCTTCACAAACTAGAGCACCTGTGTCACATTGTTTTAAATATAGTTAACAGATTTACTGAATTTTTATCCAAAAGTGAAGATCCCCAGATCTCCCTTCAAAAAGATCAGAGCCTTTTTAAGTAAAGCAACATTTTAAGATAGGTTATTTTTGGTTATTGTCACAAGAAGTAGAATAACTACTGTCACATCAAATGCTGATAAAAATATAACTTTTCATAAATAACATGTCACTAAATAGGTATCCCTTATGTAGTATTAAGTAGAAGTAGATTTTTGTAGATCATTGTTGTATCTAAGAATTTCAAGGTCAATGAACTATATATACATATATATATAGACAATTAAATAGTGTTTAGCTCTGTAAACAGCTACTTCTAGCTTAAAATAAAATTAAAAACTTATTTAGATAGAAAACATTCAACGACATGGGCAGGACTTAAACCTTCATGTACAGTGTTCCATGTTACTACTCTAACTGATTGTGCTACCATGTCTATCTCTTGAACAATGGTCTGTGCAAACACATCTAGAGTTTAGTTATAATTAAAAATCAATTACCTAATATGAAATGTAATAAACTGTTTTTAAAACATTAAGTGTTTTATTTCATGTACCACTAGTTAAAACTATGAAATACTAGTCTACGACACAAAAATTGCACAAATTATAAGACTGAAATAAGAAACTGACCCGAAATTTCATCTAAGCTAATTATTTTGTTCATTAAGCCAAGATGTAGAATGATTTCATCAAACACCGGCACTGAACCGCCAACCAGGCCAGTGTTCCCGCCTTGAGGACAAACAGCTAGCTTCTTGCTATTGCAGTAAGAAAGAATTTGAGACACCTCTTCAGTCGTTTTAGGTTTTAAAACCACCTTTGACTGTCCTACAAATAAAAAAATGTATACTGTATTTACTAAAAAGAAAACTGTGTTTATAATAATAAAAGATCTCATACTGTAAAAGTATGAGGGGATTTGGACTACAGGAATTAAGATACTTAAATATTTTAGTTTGACAAAGCTCACTGGACTATTTATCAACCTAATACATTAAAATTGTGCTTTATTATCAGAGATTGATAGAGAATTATTTCACTTATACAATTAATATAGATGGTAATAAAATTAATGCTAATTTACTTACCTCGACAATTTTTTATCCAATCTATATTAAAAGGTAATACATCTGATTCTTCTGTTATAACACGGTCCGCACTTAGCAAAGATCTGAAATAATTTAGATCCGCATCGTGTAACGAACCAAAGTTTTTTCGCTTTATACTGTATTTTTCCTAAAAACAATATGGGCATAGTTTTCATTAAAATTCATTTATAATTAACCATTTTTCAAACTTACCGATGAAAAGCGCGGGAGTGCACTAGTTGAATATTTTAAGTTATTTATGAAAATATGTTTTTCCAAACTAATCAAAAGGATCTGAGAAAATTGTCGTATCATGATGAAAAAATAAATTAAAGCACTAATTTAAAATAATGTATACTGCGCAATAAATTGTGAAACAATTACATAGCAAGTGTACATCACACTATCGCTTTATATCGTATATTGTTAATACTACTAAACCAAAGAATAATAACAAAAGTACTATATTTAAAAATATTGTGAATAAATATAATGTATTACAGTATACACAAAATTATCTTATTTTAGAAGAAGAAGTACTTATATCGCTAATTAAAATTGTATTTTATGCGTCGACAAAAATAATTATTTTCTCTTAGTCTGTTAAAAAATAATAAGGGCGGATTTACTAGAGCCAGAATAAGGGTGAAATAATAATTCAAACTATCACTAGGATTGAGTATTGCTGCCATGTCTTTAAAAGATATCTTAAGCTATGCTGTCAAATGTCAAAACTGTTTACATAATGTCACATGTGGATCGTGGAATTACAAAGTAGAGGTTATCTTGTGCCTTTCATTGAATATTGAATGTTTATTTTTCGTGAACCTCGTTAATTGTGTTTAAAAATGGCAAAAATCAAAGTAAAAAAGAATGCAAAAGCGGAATCGAAGCCGCAAGAAGCTAAAAAATCTGAGGAAATGGTGGTTTTACCGCCGGTTCGCATGTCCGATGATCCTACTCCAAAACAGGTAATTTGGTAAACATTATAAGAAAGTATACGCGTTATTAGATGTATGATGGTTCATAAATTGTTCTGTTTCAGATAAAATGGATTAACAGGCAAAGAGTCTTAGTTTTTGCAGCGCGTGGTATTAACCACCGTCATCGTCATTTGATGGAGGATTTGAAAAAATTAATGCCCCATCATAAGACTGAATCTAAAATGGAAAGAAGTAAAAATTTGTATGTCGTCAATGAAATTAGTGAAATGAAAAATTGCAACAAGTGTTTACTGTTCGAGGGGAGAAAAATGAGAGATTTGTATCTGTGGATGTCTAACATTCCTAATGGACCAAGTGTAAAATTTTTAGTTGAAAATAGTAAGTTCCTGAGTCTCTCTGAAATAGTATAGTTTATTACAATCTTATTTTTATTATTTATTTGAGTAATATTGGTTTACAAATTATGTTTTCTGTCATCAAACCCATTGTAAAGATGCAATTTATATATTAATTTTTAACTTATTTTGCAGTATACACAATGGGAGAACTAAAAATGACTGGTAATTGTTTGAGGGGATCAAGACCGCTTTTATCATTTGATCCACAATTTACAAAGGACACTCACTATTCCTTATTGAAAGAATTACTCATTCAAATATTTGGTGTACCAAAACACCATCCCAAGAGTCAACCATTTTTTGACCATGTTTACTCTTTCATGATTCTTGATAACAGGATTTGGTTTAGGAATTATCAAATTTTGTCAGAAGATGGAGCATTGGCTGAAATAGGTCCAAGATTTGTATTAAATCCTGTAAGTAATTTATTTCAAATGTGGAAAATATTATAATTAAAAAAATATATTAAAGTTTTATGATCTCTTTGAAAATTAAACATAGTTAAAAAATTAATGTATTTTATTTGTTCTAGGTTAAAATATTTTCTGGGTCATTTGGAGGAGCTACTCTATGGGAAAATCCTAAATATGTCAGCCCTGCCAAATTGAGACAAGCATTTACTAAGAAAGCTGGTCATAAGTATGAAAGAAGAATTGAGCAGAAAGTACTTTATGAAGCCACTAGGCCAGAAACTGGGTACCCTGACATTGAAGATTCTGCATTCTTTAAAGGCAACCCTATGAAAAAAGCCACAAACATTGTAAAAGGTGATTATATCATTTATACTGCCTACATAGCTTTTTTTGTTGATACATTTAAAAATAACTTTTATATTTTTTTAGATGAAATCGAAGATGAACTAAATGAAGAAGAGGAAGCAGAAGATACAACTGAAAAAACAGAAAAACGACCTTTATCAATGAAAATTAAGAAAACAAAAACTAAGCCAGACATGGCTATACGACGTAAACAATTAAAAGCAAAGAGCAAAAAGATTTCAGATCAGATTAAGAAGAGAAAACAATTAAAGAAAAAGCCAGGAAAATCAAAATAGCATTTGATAAGATGAAATAAAACATCAATATCCACACATGTGTTTTATTGTTTCAAAAAAGTTAAAAATATTCAAGGTGGAAGATAAGAGGTAGAAATTACCTTACTATAATATAAGAAGCGTAAAAACATTAAAATAAATGAGATACACTTATATTCTATATGTAATAAAAAGGAGATATTAATAAGCTACTGCTAAATAAAATAATACTAAACACAGTCTTTAATACTACCATAACAGACATGTAAAATATGAGAAACAGTATGTTGTAACAATTTTGTAAACTGAGCAAAAAGTATATGGAGACTTACTGGACGGTTTACTGCATTTAACAAGTGGAATATAAACTATCATTTATAAAAAGCTATCAAAACTATTATAAGATTAATAAAAATTACGTTCTACTTCATTGATTAGTTATAACGATTTGCGTAGTCGTTGAAGCATTAGAAGTGAATCACGCGTTAAAACTGTGGAAGATGTATAAAATGCGTTCTTATACAATGAGTAAAAAATATTATCAAAAATAAAAATGGCTTAATAATATCTAAACAAATAAGTTGTACTTATTGTATAATCTTTCTAGATTACCTAGCGACCTGTACTATTTTTTTTAATTAGATCCTTATTGTGCGTACATTAAAAAAAGCTATATTCATATATAGGTAATAAAGAAGTCACAACAATTATGTCCTTATATCTAAGTATGCATTAACCTTATAAAACAACATAGATTCGTTAAAAGTTCCGATTGGAGATTCGTAAATAATAGTTATATGATGATTGTGTGCGTAAATCACACTATTTTTTGCTTAATAAAATGTTAAAAAAAGCCGTGCATCATCTTGCATTTGTAAAGCCTCATCAGTCATAACTTCACCTGGAACAAAAAATATGTACAAAATAATCATAAAACCTATTTATATTATTATAATTACCTAAAAAGCACAGTGCGTGACGTTATTAGTGGCAGATAATTGAGTGCACCTATTTCCCATGATTACGAATATTACCACATATGACGTCACGCGTTGTCACATTTCCAACATGGCGTTTAGATATTTTTAATCCAACAACATTAAAATACACTTTAAATTTGAGGGCGCTAGAGGGAAAGGGGAGGGGGTGGTCTTAAATCTCACTACGTATCACCAATGAGGGATGTGAGGGAGGAAAAAATGCTAAAAAAAGATGACGTGATTAATGGACAACCCCTAACCCTAATTTCAGTTTCTTATAGTCTGAAAATTAAAAACATTTACTGGAATAATAGTAAAATAAATTTTTCCCTAAGGTAATTGCGCATTTTTATTTATTGGAATTCATGTTCGTTTTGTTATTAGGCCACTGTGCCTCTAGCAACCTCATTTTGATGAGTTCCTACTTCACTGGACATAAACATACCATGCAAAGAATGAATTTAGTACTTTTCCTGCAAATCTTCCAACTCGGCGCCATCTTGTTCCTCACGGGATTTGTGACCGCCCAATTCCGCGAGGCGGGAGCTCTTCCACCGACCATCGCTGCCGTTCAAATTGCGATCTTCACACACGCACAGGAATAGTGAATCCACGACCATCTTAAAAAAATAAATAAGATTTTGAAGGAAAACCGAAATTTATCGAGATCTAACTTAATAAGATAGTAATTACGTATTTTACGATAAAATAGCATTACTGCTTGACTTAGAGCTTCCATTACTTGGTTCAATGAAGCCTAAACATGATGCAATATGGATGGCGATGACGGTTTTGAAAGCGAAAAATTAATACAAGCAGTTTCCCCGTGACCATGACTGCTGCTTAGCATTGAGACATCAGGCCGTAGTTAAAATAATTTAACTAATACATTTCGCGATTTAAACCGTTTAATGTGTTTTATTTGAATCCGTACTACTCGCGTAAGCTACAAACATTATACATTTCATCCACTAGATAACTTTAGACCTCATTACGTAACGTTTTCTGTACATACCGACAGATCAACGTGACTTGGAAAATGTGAGCAATAAACAAATCTTTTCATAGTTACACACTATACTTTAGTTTACTAATGTAACTTGGTACTAAAACTAGAAACTAATTACATATATTAGAGTTATTCTTGACTTCAATATTGAGGACGTCCATCATTGCTCCAGGTACTACTATATAGCATCCGAAAAGAGGTCCCAATTTTAAACTTGCTAAAAATGCTTCATTTAACTACACATTTTTATATACCTCTCATCGTGACTTCGATCTCCACCGAGTCCACCATGTTTTCAATAAAGTTATACTTTTTTTGAAACATGGATTTTTTCTAAAATCTTAAAATAGAATAATCTGGTAGGAATATCGAAATTCCGCCAGGGTCAACAGATGAAAAAGTCAGTCGCGTTTCGGTTTCAGTCTGTGGATTTCCGACTACCCACATCCAAAATAAATAGATAGAGCAGCGTTAGATGTTATAAGTCTGGGGTATTTCATTTAATATCAAGTGAACGACATGTTTGTCTGTCCTCCTAAGTAATAAAACTGATAATAATAAAGGACTTTAGCTTACCTCATAAAGCGAAAGAATACAGTGCGCGATGAAAAAGGAGAAGATACATATAACGAGAGTGGGAATAGCAAAGAAATGCAGGTCAGAATTCCTCTTGAGTAACAGAAGGCCGATGATACCAGTGACCGCAGTCACTATACACTTGCCAAGGAACAGTATGAAGTCACCAACGCTGTTTATCGTGGCCACTTGAAGGGCATTGTTCACTATAGTACTGAAGGCCTGAAAATTAAATTCACAGTAAGCTTCAACTTTTTTTTTCAAATCGCAGCAGTACTTCCTGAGATTAGCGTATTAAAACAAACAAACTCTTCAGCTTTATATTATGTATTAGTATAGATGCGATATAAAGGTTTTCGCGATCAAGAAGGGAATCTTTCACAAGAGATAATATTAACTGCAGATGTACTAAAAGTGGGTAGTTTTTTTAGATATGTATTGAATAGAGTCCACAACTATACCTTTGCAGCCGCCTTACAGAAGTGACACCTCTCAATAGTGATAATAGTATACGCGTTGTGGTTCAAATAGCGAATAAACTTCTCCAAGCAGTAGAAGCAGCAGATCCCACACTTAAGTCCACATTTAGCACACTCTGAACCTTTCTCTGCTCTCGATGACAGTCTGGATAGAAATGTTTAATGCAAGTTATAAAAAACATTAGACATTAGAGCGAGATCGCTTGAATACATTTTTATTGTGATAGAAGACAACATGTTTCAGAAAATTATAAATTCATTAGAAAGCTATTGGAACTGGTGGAGATCGAACTCACAATTCGTTGATTATTCGCTATATATTGCTACTATACCAACAAGCCTGTCAAACATAATTATATCTTATTTTAATTCTACTTTAATTCACAATTATACAGACAATAAGCACGAAAGAGCACTAAGATATACACTGCTGTTTCTATGTAGTATAGTCGAACCCGCAACCGATGGCATATCGTGCCGTAAGCGTTGCCACTGCTCTAGTCGAGGCACATATTATTTCAATTTGTTCTTTACATAATCTTTCGGAAGAGACACTTTGTGTACTGTGTTGTCTTTGTCACACAATTGTTATTTTTTTCTTAGTAACAACAAGAATTTGTTCTAAATTTAAATTTTGTGTGGACAAATCTAATTGTATCTGTGGTTTGAGTTACGTTTTAGTATACACTGGTTTTATTATTTAAATTCTGAGTTAAAAGTGCAATGAAAAATATATTATAAATTTTCATATGTTAATTAAATAAATAAAAATTTCGTTCCGTACTTAGCATGGAGGTAGGTGAGAATAAGCCGCGGTATCTTGAACAATGTGATTAGGAAGGAGCCCTTCGCCACAGATCCTAAGTGGTATTTCAAAAGTTTACCAATTGAATATAGGACAGGCGATGGATTAGCGTTCGGGCCTCTGCAATAAAAAAAAACGTATTTTACATACGAGTGCTGTCGTAAGCTTAGTTGTAGACTGCGCCATCATACATTGTTTGTGAGGGGAAATCAAGGACTAGAATCCCGAGAGATATAATGTTTCGAAGATTAGGTGTTCCCTAATCTTTGAATAATTTTTCTGTAAATCTGAAAGTCTGATCACATACTTAAAAAGGAATGAAATGAACGTGGCGGGTAGAATTTGGTAAACGTAGTACATTAAAAAATATTACGTTAAAACTTATGAAACTATCGTATTAAATAACAATTACTCTAATGAAAGAACACTGGTAATGTGATCAATATCTATGGAATTCCGTGGCCCAGGGTTCGAGTCCTGGCCGTGTCTTAAAGATATTAAATTGAGAATTTGTTTTTATATTGTCAAAGCTGTCTTGTACAAAAAATATTCAAAATTGAAATATATTTAATTTTAAACTAAGCACGAGTCAAATGACCGGATAAAGCTAGTTTAATATAAATAGCAGTTATATCATGAATAAAGTCTATCATAGTGGAGACTGGAAAATATATTATGCGATTAGATCACCTACTCACATCAGCCTACATCTCTCTGGTTAGTCATACGACAAGTAAATAAGCCGAGAGACTCATGATCTAATAATAATACAACACACATTGGTAATTATCTGGTAGTCTACTCTTATATAAGATAATCATTTTATTTCTAACTAGCAAAAAACTAATGGTCAACATCCAAAACAAAAAAATGGCTTATTAAAACACTAACTGTTTAAAACGCGAAATATATAACTAAAACTACTGCGAAGCTTCCGCAATGTCGGTCCGTAGTCAAAATATATAGTTAATATGCCAATTTTCGTACTGCCATTTTGTTTTAGTGTCTTATGCACTACATGTGTAGTTTATGATTATGTTACCTAAAGTACCAATGGGAGACAGCACCGGCTATCGTCATCTGTTGACAGCCAAGAATGAACTCACTGCCCCAAACGAGGCATATCAGGCACATCCACCACATACTCTTCACCCACATCGGGTCGAACTGAATCTGATCTAGAATAAAGCCTAAATAATAATATCGAAAATAAATGATAACATTAAAAGCGATTGCTACTCTACTACTAACAATTCTATATAATATGTTAGCTACTAAATACATTAAAACTAAATCAATTAGATACACAATAAATCTAAAAGAAACCTTGAACTTAGTTTTGGTTTGAAATTCCGACGATGCAATATGCCAATACCGCTTCTATAATCTTTACCTTCGGGAATAAAATTAAAAAATCGATTTTAAATAAAGGCTTAGTAAGGAGATAAGTGTCAGTAACGAAGTACTAATTTATTATTTTAGGATAACTTTAACTGTTTAAAACGCGATATATATTAGTTAAACTTATTTGTTTTACTAATATATAACGCGTTTTAAACCGTTAATGCTTTATATAATTGTGTACTACTGGCGTTTTTAATTTAAAATCGAAAATAAATTGAAACATTTTTGACTCGAGCAGGTCTTGAACTGGCATCATCAGCGTTCCGTGCTTTTGCTCTACCAATTGAGCTACCGAGTCATTTTTTTTAATACACATATAGTGCCTTCATGTGCAATAACATGTAAAAAATAATAAAAAAGTTTTCAAAGGCTTTTAATTAATAATTTTGAAAGAATAAAAAATCTTTTTATATCGACGTATCGAAAACTTTTCCACGAAACTTACTTAAATGAACTTGTAAAATTTCATTTATTATTTTTAATTACCAAAAAAAATAGGCACGCATATTAAAAGTTTAAAGGTGCCTGATAAGAGATATCTCCATTGTGATATAAAATGACACATTACATTAAATTTATATGTATATATAGTACTTACTTTTTAATGTGGCGCTATCATTATAATTCTGAGCTTGAATTGTTTTATCAACATGGTCAGGTACAGAAGTACCATTTATTAGGAAGTTTGTCTTATATGGTATCCCGGGATAGTTTGCAGTCGCTAAACATACCTACCAATAAAAAGTTACATAAATACATTAAGGCTTTGGGGTTCAGTATCTACATGTCAAAATTAGAAACTTAATCCCTACAATATAAACTATATTTTTATGTTAGGGAACAACGGTCAAGCGTGGGGTTAATTTGGTCAAAGGTAAAATACCCCATAACAGTCACAAAACAATAGCTCAAATACCCATATAACAAGATGCTCTTAAACCAATTTGCAATTAATGTTCATTATAAAATGTTAAAAAAAAATAGTATTGTTAAGAAACATGTTTAACATCAACCCATTGATTATAAGCCGTACATGCATCAGCTCCTATGTCACTGATACTAATGATTTTATTAATTAATAAAATAGAAAAGTATAATGCCTGAGACAGATATATGCATAATATTTAAAAATCTTTGAAATTGTAAATGTACTTACAACAACGAATGACCAGAAAGTGAAAAATAGAACCAAAAAGAAAAATGTTATTATTGGCTGCAAGAACAGTGCTGGAATTGATCCGAGGCAGTGCGCTGTTTCTTTGAATAAAGCTGCTAAAAATGAAACTCTTGAACGCATCACCCATACTAGAAGCAGAAGAATTACCTAAAAAAAATTAGAATTAAGCTTAAATCCTTAAGTTAAGGATCAACATAATAAATTAAGTCATTTATTTGTAATATAAAATAAAGTTTTGATACCTGATTTATAAAAGTAAATTAATTGGAATTTAGCAATAATTATTTTTTATTTTTAGCATATTAACTTACTGTAATTATAGTTGCTATAATAGAGTACCACAGAAAAGCCTTTTCATTTTTCAGTGATTCCTAAAATAAATAATAATGTAAGAACACAGAAATATGCATATCAAGCAAATTTATCTCAAATTTGGTGTCTTACAGCCAGAAATACAGTACTGTCAGAAAAATCCCTCTGCTTTGTTCTAAGTTCATGATATGTGTACCACAGTAAGGCAGTTCCTGCCACACTAGCTATAGATACTACTATCATAAATATCCAAGAAACTAATGTAGCCAGCAAATGCAAAATTGAGACCATTATGAGAGAAAATACTGTAAAGAGAAAACCACTAATAATAAAGTATCACAAATGTATGACATGAATATTAGCACTAATGTATACTTACTAAATGCTATAATGACACATATGATCATTTCTTTCCATGAATTATAGATATCAGATAACATTTGCTCAATAGTATCCCAACTGTTGAGTAGATCATAGAAGTCCGTAAAGACTTTCTGTGCTACATCTTTAGCAGACTTTGGAAAACATCTATTTAAAAGGGGGAAGGAATCATAAACTGGAAACACGGGGCACGGTCCTATGTAATTGCTTAAGCCATTTGTATTTGTTGTAGTATTTAAATTTATGTCATATCTACATAAATTTGACCCAGTCTCTTTATAGAAATTTTGTATATCAGCGAAGGATTCCATTTTTTTATTTGGACATTGTTTTACACAGATCTTTAGTGATCTCCGCAGTTCCTTTACATCCATAAAGAATAAATAATTTTTATCTGCAGTACTTATACCAGCTAGAGGAAAGTTTATTAACTTCTTATTATTTTTTACACCACATGTGTTACCAAATGAATCATAGCCATTTATAAGTCGTTGTGGGTTTCCATACACAAAGGCAATTGCAGCTATTATAATCTATAATAAAAAATATATACAACTTTAAAATATAATATACATTCGCACAAGTAAAACAAAATTTGTAATTCATTATCTCACCATTAATATCCAAAATATAACGTAAATAATGAGCCACAACACATCAGTGCATCCCTTTTTTGGAGTTTCATTTTGTGGAGCGATTTCACTTTGAGTGCAACCCATATTTTATAAAGTATCGTATAGTAGGATAATTTGTAAGGTGTATGATGCAGAAAGGAAGGTACAAACGACGACGCTTTTGAATGGTTTACAGCATAACTTCAGTTTTGGTTCACGATAAATAATAAACTTTCAATCACTGAAGAATTGTGTTAGTAAATCCTACATCTAAATATTAGCTTATTAATATACTATAAAATATAAATGTAAAGACCACAAAAATTAAAAGAGAAAAATGAAGACTTTAGCTTTTGTAAAGGTAAACTTTATAAATAAATGATTTGTATTATTGTTTGCGTCACAGATATGCGACTTCAGTCACACCCAGATTTACTTCCACAGATCATTTACAATTCTCGAGTACAAAGGTTGAGTTGTACTTTGACTCATATACTTGTGACACTTGATAACTGTAAACTGTTATGGATTATGAAGACTGAAGTACCTATGTCCTATACAATTTTCTAAGTAAAACCTCAACGCATGTATAGTAGAAATAATTTTAATTTGTTACCAATAAAGTAGGTATGTTTATAAAAAATATATATAATAATACAGGCATTCTCCAGTATTGCTGCAAAAGATTTATTAACAACAATGTAGCTAGCATATCGAAGGTTCATAGAGAGGTATATACAAGAATGTATCCAACAAAAGTGGTGTTATCTAATGGAGCCTCTATTAATATCAGATATCCTGAACCGCGAAAAATAATAAAGGTGAGTGAAGAATCTTGTTATATCTCTTAGTGAAGAATTATCTTGAAAATTTATATCATCATCAAATCAAATGTTTTCTACACTTCATCAACATCAGCTTTTGTTGAAACCAATTATCAATCAAGACCTCCTTATTATTTATATAGAATATGAACAAGTATTAATTGATTTTTTATTTTATATATGAGTGACTTGAAACATTCTAATATTATTATTGGATTGCATCATATAACTATTTGCTTTAATTAGATATAGTTAATTTTAAGTAGTCCCTTATCAATCGTCAAATTTATTCATTCTTTTTCAGTTGCCTTTGGATTTAACACTTCTATCTGAAGAGGAGAAAAAGATAAGGTTGGACAAAAGGAAACCTAAGAAAAAAGTTAAAATTGTTGAAACAATAGAAGACAATTTTAATGCGAAAAAATACTTAAAGTACATAAAAAAGAAATAATGTGTTCTTAAATACAAATGCTATTACTATAAATTTATTTAGGTTTTTAGTTAGCCCTAATAATAAGCACTGTTCAAATATTTTAAATTAAAGTATTTGACTTGAATTATATAATATTTTGATTTTTAGCATTGCACAATCATTTAGCTACCCTATATGTTCAGTCATGTCTAAGGATAAAAGACCATCTTTTCTATTTCTTTTATGTTGAGGTACAATAAAGTTATTTTTAGACCTCTATTAAGCTGCCATATAAATTATTCTACTGTATGGACTGCCATTATCCTACCGGCGTTGAACTAGCTAGAAGGATATTGGAAATTATAGATTTATGTGAAATCAAAAATTAGTTACCTGTTATAATTAAGTACCTGGTAGTTTATAACCTATTTCGTTCGTTAAGGCTGTGGTTTGTGTACCATGAGTAATATTTTGTAGCACAGAATACAAACTAAAAGTGCCCTTCTGCATCTATAGTTCAATCAAGTAGCAAATGTTCTTTGGACAAAATAGCTCCTGTCAAGTGTCAGTGGCTGCTGTGATAGCTATTAGGTACTACGGCGTATTGATCCTTATTTAGAATTTTTGAATAAAATTGTTATGTGTTTTTGTGCTATTTATTTTAACAGATAGTTTACGGTTATAAATTGTTAGTATATGAAACTTATTTATCTTTTTTAAATTAAATTTCTTAACAGGTATGCAAACATAACCTTGTAGCCTTACGTAAGGCATAACTCAAAATGGGTAACAAAGTATCAGCTGAGGCAGCGACTGCTACTACAAAAATTCAAAATGCAAACCCGCCATCTGAATGCCCAATGCATAACAAAATGGACACAGCGTCTGATTCTCGTCCATCTGAATGTCCTATACAACATGACAATAACATTAATCCATATAACATGGTAAGTGTCAAAGAAGTTGTTGTAGTTAATAGAGGCTTAAATCTATACTCATTTAAAAGAATATGGTAATAATTTATTAGCTATACCTGATATCTTGTATTTATAATAAAATACAATACAATTTCGTAACAATCTAAATAAAGAATGTAATTTTTACATGAGCGTAAGTGTATTAAATAAAATATTATAGATGCCTCCGGCAAACCAGCAACCAGCACCAGACCAACCCTTTGACCTTCCAACTCAAAGACAAGTTTCTACTATTCCTCGCGCTATGCCTGATGGTACAACTGAATTTTGGGTTTATCCAAGTCAACAAATGTTCTGGAATGCTATGTTACGTAAAGGGTGGCGCTGGAAAGACGAAGACATTAAACCAAAAGATATGGATGATATAATCAGAATACATAATGCTAATAATGAACAGGTCAGAGTATCAACTTTTTATATAGGCACAAAGAACCATAATTTTGAATTCAACAAAAATTAAAATATTGCATCTAAAATGTAAGGTAGCAATAAACATTATAAATCATGTTAATAATAATAAAATAAAAACTTTAGGCATGGCTAGAAGTTTTGAAATGGGAAGCTTTACATGCTAAGGAATGTGGACATCCTAGGCTTAAGAGTTTTGGAGGGAAAGCTACTCAATATAGCCCTAGAGCCCGGATGAGGTCAATGCTTGGGTAAGACAGTTGTTTTGTGTTGTATTATTTACAATTTATTATTTATAAGATTCTTTAATTTAATCATATTGCATGCTTTGTTCCAGTTATGAATTACCGTTTGATCGCCACGACTGGATCGTGGATAGATGCGGCAAGGATGTTAGATACATCATCGACTATTATGATGGAGGTGAAGTTGATAATAAATATCAGTTTGCCCTACTGGATGTAAGGCCGGCTATGGACTCATTTGAGAATGTTTGGGACAGAATGAAAGTCATGTATATGAGATATCGATTTGAATTATTAGGTAACAAAGATAATCCAAAGCTTACAAATTAATTTAAAATCATTGTGAAGTTTTCATATCCTTTTTAATGAAGTATTAATGTTGGAATTATTATCTATCTCCACACTATTTAAGTTTGAATAAATACTTTAGAGATCTTATTTAAAATTTGTATTAGATAAGCAATCATACCTTAATACATCCCACCACTGTAAAAAAAGGATTCTTTTGTGTGGAGTTATTCTGTGGACAAAAATTGTCACTGCAGTGACTCTTTGTGATTATCAAATAATTAAAATTGCTTCATTCAGATTAATTCTCATACTTTTATTTATAGTGTAATGTAGATTAGTGTTGTTGTCAATTTATAACATAGTATGAAGGTCTTACTGGAAAGATTGTTTGAATAAAATAAATCTAACGTAATGTTACGTATTTGCCTAATGTGTGAAATATCTCTAACAAAATGTTAAATTAGTTTATTAAAGTTTGAATCAATCTTGGTTTATTTTATTAAATACGCCCAATAATGCCTTTCTCTTTATAAAAAAATGTATAGTTTGATTAAATTAAAAGTGAATTTACATATCAACTAATTTGATGCATATTGCAAGGCATCAGAACATAAAAAAATAATCTGAACACTAGACATATTAAAACTCATCACATTATGGAATTGTTATATGAATTAGTAAATTCTTACTTTCTTAACAAAAACGCTTAACATCATATTAATATTTATAATATAAAATTTGGTAATGTCACAACTTATTTCAATTATTTGTCAATATTAAGAACTGGTTGGCTTGCAGTTCCTTTGCACTCATTTTTAAATATTTCAACTTGTTGTTCTATGTATGCTTCAAAGTTGTTATAAGGACAATTTTGTAGGACTTTCACTTTGGGCTTTCCTTTGGAAATGTGATACACCGAACGAAGTGTTAACACGGGAGGTTTTTCTGGAAAATTGGCACCTGTAAATAGCAATGCAATCCATACTTTGGATAGAACTATTTTTATTACTATCAGATGAGATTATAGTTTAATTTGTTCAAAATAGTATATACCTAAAAAAACATCTTACCTATATCAATCTGCAATATCCAATGGAAATCGTTCATTTGGAACAGTAATGCCGCACTTGAAGCATCATGCTCTAATATGGCACCTTCATATTTTATAATAAGCTGCGCTAGTAATTCTCTTTTCACTCTATCATTATTAATTATATCCTGGATCTGTTGTAACAAAAAGTTTTAATATTATAAAGTAATGAATGCAAAAATATCAATAAAATATGGTTAACATTGTACATAGTCACAAAGTCACATGCCATCAAGCACCACAATAGTAATAAAGAATAATCTACAAAACTCTTATTGGACAACACAAAGTCTATTAATAATGTCTACATCAGAGATGCACAGGCCTATTCACCCCAGTCGAATACTGGTGGCCTGCCTTCAGCAAAAATAATACTCAAATTAAATACTGTCTGTGTTTTATTAAAATAATAGTCAAATAATAATTATTTTTTGCAATTTTAATACAGTATTATTAATTCTTTATTGTCTTTAATTACCTATACTTTTGGAGGCCCATCATCATTTCATGAATTGCCTGAGTGGCCCCTAGTCGTAATAAGTCTGTGCATGTCTGTGCTGGTCTACATGGAAGAGCAAATCCTCAAGTGGAAAACCAATTAGCCCAACCTAATCAGTGACACCAACACCTTCTCACCAACAGTTCTACCATACATTTGAGTAAATAATAATATTTTACCTTATTGTTCAATAGATCTGTTACCATAGGTACATAGTCCATGAGTACTCCAGACTGGTGCATGCTGAAGAAAAGTTTACAAATTATAATAGAAGTAAGGTACAATTTATTTAGCCCTTTAGTTGAGCAGATGATTATTTATTATCATTTTCTATCGGGGACACTGATCGAAAGCCGGGTGATCAATCCATATCATTTGCTGCTCATTCCACCCATTTCCCCTTTCCGCCTTTGTAGAGGATGAAGTTAAGCAGATAGGAAGTTAATGATGATATACTTACAGTGGTAATGTAATGTTACCAAGAACATTTGATAGAAATGGAGACAGGATTAGCTCCGCATTTGTAGAATTTGGATATCTCACTAATAATAGTGCTGTATCTATACCTGGATTGATTTCTGGACTAAAAGTTGAAAAGAAATAAATAATAGTTGCATATACATATTCACCTCAAATATTAAATGCATTTCTAAGCATACCTCTCATTGTATAACTCAGGAAGGCTAGATGTATTGATTTTAAGTTTGATTAAAAACTCTACAATATGACCTCCTACCCAGACTTCCACATCTTCTTCTGTGGTGAGTGCATTTCCAAGCAAAGCGCTATATTCAAAAGATGCACGTGAACTATCATCCTCATTTAATTTTTTTACCTAAATGTTTAATTCATACTATTTACTTTTATTGAGAGAAAATAAACAATTCAATATTGGCGATATAAATACCTGATGAATTTTATATAAATTAATTAGTTCAGATATAGCACCACAAAGTGCTTTTGGATCACTTGAATTCCATTGACATAGGCTAGGCACTTTTTTATTTAAAAACTCTTCATCAGCAGTAGCAAGAAAACTATCATCATCAAATCTGAAGTCTGGAGCAAACCAGGGGGTAGAGGGATCAAATATAATTTCCCACTTCAACTTCTTTGAACAATACGGTAACACTAATCGTAGTTGGCTTTCAACTCCATCTGAATTTCCAGTTATTCTTTCTAAATCTATTTTCGTTTTACATAGTCCTAAAAAGTAAAATCGGGTGACAGAATATTAAAAGTAAAGATAACTTACGCATAACAATAAACGTATTTAAATGTGAAATGTTTACCTATTTTCAAATCTTGATAAATTGTTTGTATATACGGTCGGAAAACAGGAGATATCTCACCCACTATGCCTAAATTGTCCATCATTTTATATCTTACTTTTTCAACTTAAATCATAATATTATATTAACTAAGCTTATTTATCTCCCGTTAACAAAATGTAAATAAATGGAGTCAAAAGAATGACAGCCTCGATCATTTAAGAATTGGAAAAATAACAGATGGATGACAGCAAAGATCATTATATATATATATATATATATCTCCTGTCACGATGTTTGTCCGCTATGGACTCCTAAACTACGGAACCGATTTTAAATTAAATTGGCATACCGTGAGCAGTCTGGTCCTACTTGAGACATAGGATAGTTTAGATCTTTAATTATAGTCGCAATTTTATTTTATTGCAAATTATTTGTCTATAAATAATTGACAGTTACAATGGATTGAGTAAGTAATCAATAGATGGCACTGCTATGGTAAACCGAAAACGTGTCATATAAGCTACAATTCAATAGATGGCACTGCTATAAACAATAACTTCAGCCACAGCAACGCGTGGCCCGGTCTGCTAGTAGTCACATAAAATTTAAAAGGAAGAGAAAAATAAAAATAGAAAAATATAGACAATTAAAAAAAATTGTCGCCTACTCTTTCAAAGAAAATTCTTTATTTTAAAACTACAGTTCTTTTATTCAACGCTTTTAAAGTTTGAACCCTATATTATCTGTGGTTTTGTAATATAGTCATGAGGTATTCCAGCTATCGACTGTATTCTGTTTAATGTTTATCAGTGTTATAGATGGCGATATTTTTCTGTTTTAAAAACGAATAATCAGTGAATTAGTATCATATAGTAGTCCATAATTAGACGGTAATTTAGCATTGGAAATTAGTGTACATTTTAATTTCTTTACGATCAGAATAATATGAAAGACATGAATTCAATTAACAGCAATATTTCTGAAATAGTAAAGTTAGCGAGAAAATTTAACTGCTTTTATTTGTCAGGTACGTTTGTATTACGTTTGAACTAGTTGATATTATTTTACGCATTTGAATACGAACTAAAATTGTTTATTTTTATGAAGGACTCCATCAGGGAACTTGTAAGCCGTTCCTTGTCGGCGGTCATCAGGTCGGCCTAATTCGTCCTGATGTTTTGAAATATTTACAAAGGTTTCCAGAGGTAAGGAAACAATTTTACTGATTATGTAGTTTAGATTTTTTGGGTTGGTATCTGGAAAGTTTATTGCTACTCATTATATTAGAGTAATTCAAAAGGTTTTGCCAAAACTTTCAGATTTTTTGTGTCACTGGCAAGTATGTAGAACTAAACCCAGCCTTCAGAGATTACCAAGAAAGAACTTCAAGAATTGCTGAGGTTTTACAGACATTGAGGAAGGAGGGTGAAATATGTGCTCTTAAAGGCTGGAGGGATGAGGTAATTGATAAAATCATGTTTCTTTTTTTATACATGCTTTATGATTCATTGTTTAAACAGCTGTAAACGTGAGTGAATCAATTAATGTGGATTTTGCCAATTAGCTTATATTTCTATGAGATACTTATTAGTTTTTTTCCCTTTTTAGTGTTTTGAAGTCAGTACCCCTTTTTACCATGAAAGTTTGTTGGAAATGGACCGAAGTGCTATATGTCTTTTTGGCATTAGAAACTATGGTGTTAGTATAAACGGATACCTTTTCCACCCTACAAAGGGATTGTGCATTTGGCTACAACAGAGGAGTTTTACAAAGCAAACATGGCCTGGTATGAAACATTAATTATTATTAAAAAAGGATATATTTTTTTAATTGCCTTGTTGGTCCAGTGGAGTCTAGTGGATGGTACCTCTGATGAGGGAGTATACCTTTCCTAAGAGACACTTTAATATGTTCTTTCATTTTAGGTAAATGGGATTGCTTTGTTAGTGGAGGCCTTGCTGTAGGTTATGGCATATTGGAGACTGCTATCAAGGAAGTGGCTGAAGAGGCTTCTGTTGTTGGTGACTTAGCAAAAAAGCTGGTTCCAGCTGGTTGTGTCAGGTACTTTAGAGTTATAGTGTAAATGTTTATTTTACATTATCTAAAACATTTCTTGTTAAGAATATAATTTTTAAAGTCATGTCAGCATGAACATGTATCTTAAACGGACAGATTTCTGGTTCAAGGGTAGCTAATAAAAATCTTATTTATCTATTCAATTCAATTGTGTTATAAAAAAAACAGTTTTGTTCTTATGTGCTTTACCTTTTATCACTATAGAGTTATAGACAAAGGTTAAAAAATGTATTACAAATTGTTTATAGTTTTAGTTGGATAACCCACAATCCCCAAACTAGAGGATATCCAAAGTGTGTAGAGTTTCCAAAACGAAGGAAAAGAAAGTGACTTTTCCATCTATTTTCAGTTTTTATTTTGAAAGTGAAAGAGGTCTCTTCCCAAACACTGAATATGTATACGACCTGGAGTTGCCATTAGAATTCAAGCCGGAGAATGCTGATGGAGAGGTGGAAACGTTTGAGTTACTTACAGCTGAAGAGTGTGTACAAAGAGCACTTACTCCACAATTCAAGACCACCAGTGCCCCAGTGCTATTAGACTTCCTCATTAGAAGGGGTTACATTAATCCTGAAAATGGTAAGTGATAAGTGATCTTTATTTTTTATACTAAACTTTATTTTATATTATTTGATGGATGTTAATTTACTATTTATATTACGCGCTTATTTAATTATTTAGTAGTAGTTAATTTTTAATCACATCAATTATTATTTTTCATTATACTCATGATACATACTGATTACAGTAATTGACAAGCTATTTTTTGCGTTTATAAATAGCCCATTGTTTTCTGATAAAGAGCGTAAATTTCAATGCATTTTCCAATTTTACTAAGAAATTATAATTGATGTGTCTATATTTAATATACCTATATCAATAGGCCCCTTGATGATTGAGTTGGTCCTAATACATATAAAATAAAGAGTATACATTAAATAATAGTTAAATTGAATTAATAAAACTGTTGTTATTTTTCAATGTATATAAAATGTTATCACAAACTAATGCTAATAAAAAACGATAGGTCAATGTCCAATCAATTATGTATAGTTATATGGGCCACGAATTGTAGTAATCGACGTGATAAACCTTATTGTCTACAAGCAATTAGTTTACTTTCGTCTAATTTATAATCTAATCTTAATAGGGTAGTGTATATTGATTGTTTATCAAATTTCCTTTTATATGCACTTAATTATGTTATAATCTACATCGTTCAAAATCAAGTTATCATCAAGTTCAAAAGGTCTTTTAAATATTGGGATTTTACTTACTCTAGATATCAATGGTGGATCCAGGGTGCGGGTCATGAGCCCAGAGCTAGTACCAGGCCTCAGGGAGCCATTCATTTAACACATTTTTAAAATACCCAATTTTTACTTGTATCTATTGTTATCAAAATTAAATTAAAAGTTCTGGACTTGACCACGACTACGTGACCGTCTCCAGGCACCAAAGCTGAATCCATCCTTGCTAGGTGTTATGCCATTAAAAGTGCATTATTTTCTAGAACCGAACTACCGACACGTCATTGAGTTGCTTCACGTGCCGCTGCAAACGATTTACAAATGGCCTCAAACAGAAATGGCGACTAATGGTGATGGAGAACAACTCCAGTGTTAAATTATGACAAAGTATTATTACTTTACGCATATATAAATTTGACGTTTCCCGTTTTTTGAAAATATCGTTTATTATTTCAGACCTGACCTCCGGGTTCATTTGTATTTGATTGTAAATAATGTACAAACCCGGGGTTATATTACTCAAATGCTAGGTAGGTAAATATTTTGACCAACTGGATTTTGAAAATGTTTAAGGTGTACCCACTAATTACTGCAGGCGATGTATTTTTACAAATCCGTCAAAGATTTAATCGTTATGAGTTAAAGCTTTCGTTCTTATCCCCGTAACTTTTTTCATCTACTAACTGTTATGTAGTTTTTTTTCGTAACGAAACGAAATTATAGGTACAAAAGTAAAATCGCACTGTGGCAATACAAACAAGGTAGTTTTCAGGTAAGTCCGCGTCATTTTAGCTAGCGACATTTAATTTCTGTGATATTTTACCAATTTGGTATAAGCGATATTAGTTGGTAAATATGTAGTCGTAACAGTGCTTATAATTACTGTAAGTCACGTTAGAGTGGGGGGTATTGGTTTGATTTTAATACCAAGTTTGGGAAACTAAATACCTTCAATGGTAATTGTTACCCTGATACTTCAGTACAAACGGGTCTCAAGTGTGTTAGTTCTAATCAGTGATACGCCAATTTTGTAAAGTACATGTAAAGCCAGTGTTGCAACACAAAACGTTTCAGGAACATACAATTGTGATTAACAGACTTGGGAGCCTGGTGAAAAATTATTCAAAACAATCTCCTTTAAAATATGGTCTAAAGGAGAATAAACTTAAAGGTACGCCTAATATTAGGTATACTTAGATGTAATCCTTAATATTATTTGCTAATAATAAAGTCTAGTCAATAATTGTGTTGGTTCAAATTTTTAAATAAACCTGCTATTGTATAATTCATAAGTTATTGCTTCCGATAAATATTGAGTAGCGCATTCAGTATTGTCACTTCACCCGAGTCATTGAATTTATATTTAACTCTGAAAATATTATTTTTAATTTTCCCGATAATTCGGTCATAGTTATTAGCTAATGGGTAAGTTGGATTTACGACGTCGCGTTATTGGTGCGATTTTTTTGAAATTCCGAATAGCTATAGTTGTTATTGTTATTAATGATAGTGTAACGATGTATCAAGAGTCATGACGATAATGTTAACGTAAGTCTCGTAAGGACACACCGAAGAGTTTTTGAATAGTCAAAATCGCTAGAACAAGTATAAATTCGCGCCTTAGAAAACATTTTTTACATTTCTACTATTAATCAATGTTATTGGCAGAAGACTTTTTAACAATTTTACATATAATCGTGTACATTGAGATGATTAGAGATTTAGGTAATGCTTTCTAAAAGTGAATAAAATTATACGTCGAATGAAATCTGTGTTTCATTTTATAATAAAAACACCAATTATACACAAGTTTATTTATTGTTAGTATCGACAATGGTCAAATACTCTTAGAAAACTATGAATTGATACACCATTACAATATGAGTTGTGTGGTACAAGTGACACTCGATACCAAAGTCTAAATTTGTATGTATAAACATTTTTAATGTTTTTAACAACCTAGATAATAAAAAAATATACTTTTTTTTACTGCTGAAAAATTTTGGTATGACACAAAAGGTTGTAGTTGGCTAGTCTCAGGTATACAAAGCTTCTATTAAAACGTTACTTGTATAAAGAATTTTAGTAGAGGCACTTCTGACCTGTCCTTACTTAAGTAAAAACAGTTTTTTCAAAAGGCTTAGTACAAAATAATTTTCACATTAGTATTTCATAAGTTGAATTGAGGCATGGGCTGAAACAGTTGGGGCTTCAATCCTGCTAGAGGAAGTGCTAATGATTTCATACTAAAAGGCGAATCGTGTAAGCAATAATAATCAGCCATTTTGATGTTATATAATATCAATAGCAATATTGGTCGCTGGGGTGCATTATGTTAGAAACTTATTCGATTCTCCGTAAACCACAAGATACTTAGCAAGTAGTATCAAAACATTCCCCGAAAAAGTTAGACTTAACAAATAACAGAAAGCAAAAGCGATAAATTCAAGTCGATTCAAGCACCAAAAGCACACAACAATACTTTTAAGTTCCTAAAAGTAATTTGATACAGAAACACCATGGAGCTTAAGACCAGGATATTAAATCAATAGGGGACATGGATCTTGGAGTTTGAGTGGCTGGTGAACGTAAGCTATTGTTTTGACTTATTCATGTACCAGCGTTTGCCTTTTCTCTAGTAGCAGAGGTTTTTATGATTTTTGATCGACTACTGCTTACAGCCAAATGTGGCTTCCGAGGACCATGTCACCTACCATGTGACAGGCAGTAACACATTACAGACCAAGATCCATGTCTCTATTAATAACAACATATATTAAACGCAGGGATTCCAAAATAAATTTTCCGATCTGACAATAGCAACAGACTATCTTTAGATAGCTTAGTAGTAGATGTCTTCAACCAACAATACAACTAGATGCGGGCTCGCACACTGAAAGATACATAACAGTTGACATCTTTAATTATGCTTTAACACAAATTTATACTAATGTATAAAGCTAAAGAGTTTGTTTGTTTAAACGCGCTAATCTCAGAAACTACTGGTTCGATTTGAAAAATTATTTTTGTGTTGGTTAGAGAATTTATTGAGGAAGGTTATCAAACATTCGCTGCGACAAATAGGAGCGAAGAAACATCGGAAAATGTAGAAAATTATTCATCCTTGTGAGTTTCCGTTGCTTACGCTTCGAAAACGGTTCAAGATTCTAAAAACTAAAAATATGTATGAAAGAATGATTTCTCTTTAATTGATCTAAAAAATGTTTCTAGCTTGCAAGAACGACGCGACGCGACTATAAAATAACTATTATACGAGGACGAAGTCGCTGCCACAGCTTGTACATTGGTATTGTCCAGTTTACACACAGTTTAATATTGTGAACTCATCTAGTTGTATTCCTGTTAGAAGATTAACCAAACAGTGGACCTTAAGTTTGGCAAATGTGAAAGCCATTATTTCGTTTAGTAATCGTCACCGCGCGACACCACTTCCTTACACGTGGGTCTTAAGAGGATGGTGTGTTCAAATTGGGCCGTGTAACATCCCTTGATATCGCAGAGCGGCGGATAAGCGTCAACAACACCCTTATCGCAGAGGTCTTTCAAAGCCATCGCGTAACGAGTCGCCCCAGCTCGTTCCAGCCACCGTTTACAGAACGCCAATGTGCTGAAGTTCTTGTTGATCGTGTGTAGCAACTGTTTCGACGATTGTAACCTGCGAATTAAAATGTATCTTACAGGTAGGGGTACCATCTCGAGTAAGAAATATATCAATGGCAGCGATAGAAATCTTTTCAATTTTTATGTCATCGTTCGTGTCATGATTTTGAAGGTATGTAATACAATTATTTACATGTACAAAATTGAGTTCAAGGATGAATTAGAAATACTTGTATTATGAAAGATCGAAAGATTATTGTCTAATCTCTTGGACAATCCAGGAAGGTCTCTAGTTATAGGTAATAAATCTCCCCCTTTTCTACTTAAAATATAAAGTAGAGATATGATGATACAATGTATGATAAGCATAGTGTCGATTTAAACCTATCTTTGCAGAAAAAAGGCTAAGTACAATATGCAAAGGTTGTTCGATTTTTTTTATCGGCAATCTTATACGGTAGATAAGTATTATACATGTGCAAAATTTCTGACTTCAACAAAATAAAAGCACAATATTGGTTTGAAAGATCGAAAGAGTCTTCCTGTTACAGTAGAAACTGTTACTTCACCATATCTTATCTTGTTTCTCTCTTAAGGAATAAACTTACCGTAAAGGTATATATTGTTGTTCAAAGTTCTTCATGTAATGAGAGCAGTCCATGTCGTCGTGGACCTGTCCACGACCTGTCGAACCGAATGTCTCTATCGCGTAGAACTCATTCTCTTCCATTCGTGTCGTTTCACCACCCTTCACAATGGGCACCGTTTTGCCAGCATGGATGCCTATTGAAAAAGATCTTTCATTTAACACTAAGTTACACACACACACATTACATTACACGCACTTATTTAGCTGACCAGTGATAATTTTTAAGTAAATATATAACAAAATTTATGTCATAGTGTCCGTCTTCTTATAGTATATAATGTAAAATGTGTATTATACATTACTAAAATATAGTGACTCAGTTTCAACACAAGTTAGTTTTTAACTAGTGGAGTTGTTTGATAAGTAGAACCCTTAAGGGCTAGAAACATATTTAGTTTTATAAACAGTATAATTTATATTTCACAAGCACCCCTGTACTTTTTAAACAAGATTTCAGTTTAAAATTAAACATAGCAATAAATTTATATAGAAATATATCTGCAGCATATTTTTTTAAGACATTATTTAATGTAACTTACGATAGGGTCCAATAGAGTGACCATTCAAATTGCGGATTGGTTTCACCTGATACACTTGTCCATCTAACTCAACTTCATGTGATTCCATGACCTGCAAAATAAATGTTATGTAAAAGAGTTTGCAATGCTGTCACTTGTCACATCTTTCCTTATGGCAACTTTTAGTTACAGGCATGTAATATAATAAAAGTAGACATTTTATTGCATCCTAAAAGAATTTGTGAATATTTGATTCAAGAATATACAGTGATGTATATTATATACTGTTAATAGAACTTTTTGAACTGGTTAAATAAGATTAGATTGGAGAGATTATTATTATTATTCTTTTCTTTCGGGGACACCTGTGGTAGGACGGGTGATCAGTCCACGTTAGTTATCAGCTGACCATTCCACCCATTTCCCCATTTCCTCCTTGTAGAGGTTTTGGAGAGAAGATAGGATCCACCTAAACCTTTTTCTATGTTTACCTCTATAATTGACTCTCTGTAGCTCAATTGTCTGTATAAGTGAGACAAATTAATCAGGTTTCACATTATGACATGTTTCTTTACAAATAAACACTTTGGCCTGTGTAAACGAGACAGGTATAATTTTAAACTTGCTTAATTAGAAAACTGGATAATTGGAAACCCTCAATAATTGGTAATATGTCTTGGTCCCTTAAGATCCCAAATAAACAATGTTTACTATATTTACATATAATAAAGAAGCTCAAAGCTTTGTTTTTAATAGAAGTAGTGTTCACCTCTTGAACAGCAGCACCAACGTCACACAGCCTCACATCCACTCCGGAAGCTTTAATACCAGCCTCGGTTGCTTCTTGAACTCCCTTCACCAGCGGATCATAGCGTGGATTGAAATGCAGCGTAAATGCGCAATCTATGATGCGTCCGTTTATGTGTGTACCAAAATCTATCTTTACGACATCATCATACTCAAGTACAGTAGTATCACCTAGAAAACATGGAAATTCAAAGAGACTGTTGGAAGTACATATTTATTAAGATTAATTCTTTATTAATGCTCTTAAGTTTATCAACATTAGGTACGTTGCACACACAATCTGTGACTACAAGTACATAAGTAGAATATATGTATGTTCACAGATAATGAATATTATCCTTAGATCAAGCTTAGGGTGATATTGGCTCTGTGAGGTTGTATAATACATAAGTTATACTAATTAATATATAAAGCATAAGAAGAGTTTGTTTGTTTGATCGCGCTAATCTCAAGAACTACGGGTTCGAATTGAAAAATTTGAATTTTGTATTGGTTAGAGCATTTATCGCGGGGAATAGGCAATAGGCTAAAAAACATCTGCCTGTGACTGATACAAGCGAAGATACAGCAAGAAACGTGAAAAAAATTGGGAATGTTATTCTTTATTATGGGTTTCCGAGGCGTATGGTGCAACAACGGTTCAAGATACCCAAAAGATATGTATGAAAGAATGATTCCTCTTTAAAAAAAAAGTTCTCAGCTCTGTATAAAGGGACGCGACCGACGTCATGGGTAAAATCAAATTTGAATGCCCGAAATAACTATTCTACGCGAACGAAGTCGCTGGCACAGCTCTTAACTTATAAGTTTAAGAATTGTTTTGAGATATTCATATATACTCATATTCAACTGAATAATTTGAACAGATTTTTTACCAGTATTTGGTGTGTAATGTGCAGCACAATGATTCCTGCTGCAACCGGTAGGGAAAGCCAGCCCCGCTTTTAATCCATCTTCACCAATCAAACGACGTGCCGTTGATTCTAGTTCTTCACATATCTCTATCATTGTCATGCCAGGTTTTATCCAGTCGCGCATGTGCTTTCGGGTCTAGAAATTATTACATTTGATTACTACAGTGTTGGTGATACCAAGGGTATAACCCTTCATTTATATAACTAAAAATTTTATCAGGAAGCGTCAATCTATCAGACAAATGTGTCTACTCAATAATAAAGAAGGTCATGATGCAATCTATATAATTGAAAAATATCTTTAAATAACAATGGTAGGTCTATGTGTCTACCTGTCTATGTGCTTCTGCAGCATGTCTTATTTCTTGATAAATATCTTGATGCATCCTATCTAGTGCTCTCTTTTCCTCACTAGAAAATCTGTCTTTAGCAGTTCTTTCATCAATTCCCTCTGCAGGACCATGCTCCATTATCTGGCCCTCAGGAAAGTTGCCTTATTTAATGAAAAATAGATACTGAGCATAGCATAAATGTGAAAGAGGGATACTAGAATGTAATTAAATTAATAAACAAGATACAAGTGAAAATATTTAGCTGTTACAAAGTTTATAAAATATTGCATTTTGAGTGCATAAAATTAATTCAATACTGACATCACAATAAGACATGACTTGATAGATTTTATTAAGCCAGGCAGTAAACATAAGTGTCGATAACCCTGTCTAGCTCATAAATGGCTAGAAGCATTGTGTGCAATTGGTGATTTAGACAATATTTAAGCCAACAGTGGCTTGATAATAAGCAATTTTAATTATTTAGATCTTTAATCCTTCAAGTTATTACTGAATTGTTTTTTATATGAATTATTATCAATATATGGTAGCAATGAGTGATAAATAAATTCATACCATCAGGGTATAACTCGCTAATTGGTATTGTTGGTGGATCTGTTTGTGATTTTGTGGCTCCTTTGCTTTTGTTCTTGCTTTTCTTTTTCTTTTTTTTCTCTTCTCCATCTCCAGTGTTATTTACTGTCACAGACTCTGGCGCCGGCTTATCTGACGCTTCGGTGGTAAGTTCACCTTCAACAGTTCCCTCGATAGCAGCTGAAAAAGCACAACATTAAAATATAAGGTAGTAAATAAAAGAGTATTTCAAATGAGTGCCAAGTACACTAATTCTTTTGATCTTGAGAGAAAAATGTTTGGATTCAGAGTTTAATACAACTTTATCCACATTGTAAGTTAGCTATCTGCGCGCTGTAGCCTCGTGTAAGCCAACCTCGTATAGTAATTAATGAAGACCCACCTAATGTAAAATATTGTCTGTAATGTTATAACCTAACCTGCCTTCTTCTTCTTTTTTTTCTTTTTCTTTTTTTTAGCGGGATCCACATCTTTCACGTCGGTGTCCTCTACGCCATCAAGTTCCTCTTCTTCCTCGTTCTCCAGAACTTGCCCGGTTTCCTCAACGTTTAAGTCAGCCATTTCTTAAAAATTATAGACACTGATATAAAATAATTTTAGATTTTGAGGAAACTCAAGTTATAATTCATATCACATCACATGCGAGATATGACAAGATTGACGCTTGCACGCGCTTAACACATTAATGACAGTTGACACGAGGTAATTGTCCAAATGAATGGCCAGAATACGAGATCTTTGAGCCACTTCCTAATTAAAAACAGAAATAATAAAACGTTATTTCATTATTCCTATTTTGTATAATTAATGCATTATTCTTTACCTTTTAAAGTTAAGTCTTTTTTAATCACGTTGTGTACTTTTGTAATGCTTGAAAAATATTAAGCTCGCGGCACCACTCACTACCGGTTTGTAATCGCCAGTTTCATGTTTGTGTATGTACTATAAGTGAACCATAAATTAATTATAAATGAGTATTGTATTTTACACTAATGATAGTACTCTTATAATGACTATTGAAGAAGTTCGTGCGAAATTGCGTCCTATCTTGACCAAAACACCGAATCGTTAATATTAAAAGTTATTACAATTCAAACAAAGAGTACTTTGAATGAGCACACATCTTGCGGCAAATTGTGTGACTAGCTTACTCAATTGTAAATATCATTATATGAATAATGAACTTTACAATATTTTAAATATATTATGGCCCAATTGACATGTCGTCAATCCATACGTTACCTTTATAGAAAATTGTTAAGAAGACTTATAATATAGAGAGGCGTTTGGACTTGGGGCAAAACTTTGTGTTTATTAATTATTAATTTCATAATCTATTTTTAAAATTTGTCAATGAAATTAAATGATTTCTTATTATTAATCATATATATGCCGCAGATACCATGAAATCGACTCAGACACTTCTACGGTATAGCGCCAATGCCACACGTGACAAAACCAAAATATTTACTCGACAAGTCACACTCGCAAAAACATACCTTAGAAACATCCAATAAACTTTGCAGGCGTAAATTTGAGTGCATATTAACAAACAAGCATACTATCTTAAACCATTTAATACAAGCGAATAATATTACGAAAATTAATAACTTGTAAGTATTAGTACACAAGAAAACTTTTCCTTTAAACAAATATCAGTTGATCGCGTGATAGCAATGTGTCGAGTGCGGTTATGTTTACAATGGTATACCTAACATCATCCTATTATATGTACAAGGTATAGATTATGGACTCGAGGGGCCACGGCGAGTCGGCGACGGCACAGAGATAGCATAGAATAGCTTTATGTACTATTTTTCGTCATAAGAAGCGGATGAAGTGTTTAGGAAACTCAGTACTGTAAATCCGTGACAAAATCTCAATCAGCACGTTTAATACTTATGACTTCTATAGAATTGTATATTATTTTTAAATGCTCAAACAAAATCGTATCTTATGTTGTTTAGTAGTTCTGTACCGTAATTTAACAAACGTATTTTAAATATATATGAACATAATATGAGGGATGCATTACTGTGTACGTTTTATTACTCGATGTACAGTAGTTCAGACTACTGTGCCCTTTCGTACCGAAACTATATATTATGTTTCCGGTTCATTAACTATTAAGTGACATTTTGGTTGCGATAACACAAATACATTATTAGTATTTCGCTTTCTTGCGACACAAATGCTTTCCACGATAATCAACAAACCGCTGACGGTGATAGCCTCTGTGCCCGTTTTCGTGTCTTCAATTTTCACACGATTTTCCACGCCAGTCGCTCACTGCGAGTCGATGTGTCACTACGCCTCGTAGAACTTCGAATCGGGTGCTACGAAGTCGTAGCGTGTAATCTCTTTAATTTACAATAACAAAGCTTCACGCTGTGGTTTATGATTTGTAAATAGAATTACTTTTTTGCTGTCATTGACAGAAGTGATTGTTGAGTGATTTCGGGTTGATTGGAACAGCCAGAAAAAACTTTTCCTGCGATGAGTTTGTTTTTTCCCGAGTGATAGCGACAATTTAAGTACTTGATTTCTTTGAAAGTCTGCTTTGGTAAGTTTATAACTGATGGACTTTGTATAAATCAATTTTCTAATTTATACCGATTATCTGAGTTATTATTTATTTAAAATCTACTATGTTACTATAAGTTTTATTATAATAATTTCATTGAATTGAGCTTGTTAGACAATATAAATGAATATAACTTATTGTATACGTAATTTGTCAAATAGATTTATTGTATTTAGGCAAAAGGGTTACGTTTAGAATCTAAGTGTGTTTACCGTCTAGAGTCTTGTTTGAACAATTGTTAGCTTTTAAGGCAGTATAATACAACTGTAAGTCAATGAATACCCAAAGTAATAGAGGGCGAGTTGTGAACTTAATATAACTTGCACCTCACTTGCCGACAGATGGATAGAACCGACTTAGGAAATTGTGTGGAGTTCCGCAGTTCAACGGCCACTGTAGCTGCGGCAAACTATTCTTGACTTAACACAGAATATATGCTTTAAAAGTTTATGAATACATAATTATATGTTGATTGCAATTTTCATTGTAAACTAGATTGCTTGTAACTTGTTTCATTGACTTGCCATAACCTGAATCGAGGTTGATTAGGCGATTTGTTGTTACATCTCTTTTTAACCGTTTGGAACGAGAAAGATATCGGAACTTAATCGATATTTGTGATGTTTTTATGCGGTCATATATTTCCATATACTTTGCTCTGCTTTTTGGGGAAAATAACTAATAATCGTTTTGTTGTAATTGTGCTATCTTGTCCTATTATGTGGCGTTGGTAAAAAAAGTTTAGAAATTCTTAATCAAACAATATAGATTTTTATGTACAGCATGTGGACATGCCGTAATACACCTACCGCTCTATTTAGCGTTATGCATCTAAAACACAGCAAGTATTACGTGGGTTAGTGCACGGTTTACACTTAGAATTAAAAATTGTATAAACCGTATAAAATCACCAACGAATAGAAAGATATCTTCTATGTCCAAGAATATTACTTCAGTCTAGTGTCATCAATCTATGTCTATAATGTCCAAGTTATTTACTAACTTAACTAGATTCATCACACTCGATAAACTATAGCAAAACAGCCTAGACGTAATTAGTTTAACGAAAACAAGGAATAACTATGTAGAAACTAGAGCTATTAAGTATGATGTTATATTTTCCTTAATAATCTAGAAAAATATATTTAAGAGAATATAAATAATAAGATTAGATACACGTGTGGCTAAAATTGTTCTAATTTACATACATTAGATATTTAAAATAACGAATTATTATTTTTTACATGTTATTGCACATGAAGGCACTATATAATTTAAAAATCGAAAATAAATTGAAAAAATGTTCGACTCGGGCAGGACTCGAACCGGCATCGTCAGCGTTCAGTGCTGTTGCTCTACCAATTGAGCTACCGAGTAATTGACTCGGTAACTCAATTGCTCTTATTATTTCTGTTTGTTTATACATCAAATTGTTAAAAGTGTATACATAATGCTTTTCAATCCCTTTGTAAATATATTTCATTGGGTTTATTAAATATTTTTGATTTAATGATGCGAGAAATAAACATTTTTTTAAATTTATCCACCGTATCAATTTTTACAGCAACAGCGGTTAAATAAAACAAATTAACATATTAAAGCTCGATACATATATAGATCGGATGCTGCCAAACGTCGGGCCGTAATTAAAATAATTTTGATATAAGTTTAACTAATAAATATCACGTTTGAAACCGTAAATTGTTTTTTTATGTGTACTACTCGCGTAAACTACATACATTATTTAAGTAACAGGAGTGTAGATGCGTTGATTCGAACTTTTGATCAACGTACCGTGCCGTTGCGCCGGTCACATAAGTTTTTAGTAATTTTTAATCTTCTATAAGTTATCATGTGAATTATATATATTCAAGCGTTAACATAAACATCCTTACTCAAAAAAGATACTGCAATTTGTTTCAGACATTATCTACGTAACACTAGCATTTTTAAAAGTCTGTAATAAATCAATCAATATGGTAAACAAAGCTCGGACTAAAGTTTACTGCAGTAAAATAAATGTTTTCGAAGTGTCCAAATGGATAACATCAAAGACTCTCCGTTGTTTTGAGATGCCATCAAATCCGTATTACTAAAATATCTACATTTTTTATGATACAGGAGCATAGGCAAGCATGAGGTTCGCTTGTTGGTGGTAATACCCCAGCCTAAATAAAATGCGCTACCGACCTATTTTGGCTTTAGATATTCGGCAATCAACAGACTGAAACTGTAACGTGATTATACTTCACGGCTTTTTCATCTGTAGACGTCGGTTCGCGACCCGGGTGGAACTTTCTATATGCCTATCCATTTAATATCCAGACTTCCAGTTTTAGAGAAATAAAAAAAATGAAAATTTAGAGACATGTTGGGTTTGGTGGGGATCGGCCCACGACCTTTATACCACCGAGCCCGTTATTCTACGACTAGCTGTGGCAGCGACATCGTCCGCGTAGAATAGCTATTTTGGTAATTATAATTTGTTTTTCAAACCTCCTCCAAATCTTTATAAATTATAGCTGTTATCCATGACGTAGGTCGCGTCACGTCGTTCTTTTAAATTAATCTTAAAAAATAGATGAGTATTTGTACTGAGTATTTTAGATAGTTAAAAGAGAAGTCATTATATACATTTAAATAAAACACTTTAACGTTTTAAAACGCGATAAACTTATTTGAAAATGATTTTTAACTTCGGCCCGACGTTTCGGATGCTTTGCAGCAGCCGTTGTCACGGGGATATAAATTTATTTTACAATATGTATCGAATATATTTTTTTTGAAGCCCCCAGATGAATAATTTTCTCCACATTTCTCTTTGCCGCAGCAAGGACACAATAACAACATAGAATAACTTTTCAATTCGCACGAGTAGTTCCTGAAATTAACGCAACTTTCAGTCAATATGATGAAAATTAGCTTTTTTTTTGGAAATATATATATTCATAAAAGATCTGGTGATCTATATACTAAATCATATATGCTACTTTAAAAATAATTTATTTAAAGAATTTATCCAATGTGTTTATCTTTCTTTTAGATAAACACATGCGCGTGTATCAATTATGGTTGAAAATATTCGACGAGTACTACACGTCATCCATCGAATTTTTTCATCGTACTTAATTGGTTAGAGCAGCACGGAACGCTGAGGTTGCCGGTTCAAGTCCTGCCTCTATCATAATTTTTTAAAATTTTATTACATTAATATATTCGATTTATTCTCCATTTAACAATGTTTAATTTATATAAGATTTATATCGTTGTTACAGATTGTTTACTATAGGTATTACTACAGTATTAGCTCACAGTATTTGAAGACTTTCCAACAACAAATGATTATTTACTTAGACAATTTGAAAGTCTCACCATTTCTTGTGAAATTGCATTCGTTTTAACTCAAGATTTCTCCGAGGCTTTAATACATTTATAGACCAAGATATAGAACTAAATTCAATCATTAAAGGTCATAATTGAATAAATAAATGGAGTATTCTCTAATTAAAATATTTCAGTTGGTATATTATAATGCGTCGTTTGGAACCCGAACAAATCAATCATCTGATTAACTGAAGTTAGTCAGCACTAATTAATTATTTTTGACGACCTATGAATAAATTATTATATTAATTTAGGGAAAATTACGGTTTGTGGAGAGGGTTTAATGATATGACACGGGGTTTTTAAAATCCTCCCCGTTCGTTTTTATCCCTCCGTAGCTCAATACGCGCTGCCTAGTTCGAAGAGGTCTTGGATTCGAATTCCGGGGAAACGTTAGAATGTTTCAGTCAGGCAGAGTTCAGAAATCAACTATTTGTTTTAGCTACCGAAGTGTGTTAGCCCCATACCAAAGAGGGGGAAACGATATTTAATACATGTCTATTTTAAGACAAGATTTACCGGACGAAATTTTTAGAAATAGAAGAAATTTTATTAATTATATAATTGAGCATACATTGCTACAAAATTACAAATACGTCTCTAGAACCTATTATTATACTATTGTAATATTCGTGCTATAAACTTATTACTTAATAACTGGAACTTGCGCGCTAAGCTGTAGTTTAAGTTTAAATTTGACAAACTGTATTGATCTACGACTAATTTTAACCATGTTACCTATGAACCGGAGTACTATGCTTTTGCTAACAATGGCCTTGAAAGGCAACACTTTTAATTTAAAAATTGTTACGGGATCTTTATTAGTTAAATAAGTGTAACTTTTATCGTAGCAACCGTGGTCAAGGGAGGACTAAAATGAGGGGTGAAAACTAAAAAGTTTTTTTTTTATTCTAAATCTATAGGCTGCGTAACCTAAAGACTAAGTTACTCTCTGATACATAAGATACATACGGGATTTAAAAAAGATATCTAGCGTTGGTTCTCCGTTAGGTAATAAAATTTTGAAGTATAAACAACTTTGGTTAGACCACAGTATAATTGATTTATATAGCGATGAATCTATTGTTAACTTTTTATAGATCACGGGCAAACTGTATATTTTGAGAAGTGATCTCATAGGTACGTGGGTAACATACTTAAATCTTGTGCGTACCCGCTTTTTTACTATGATCAATATCTGATACATATTTTTCACAGAACTTCGGCTTCAAATATTGTTTAAGAATTTATTATTTATATGTTTTCCATTACAATTAATGTTTTATTTAATACAGAAATGCGTTTTGACGGCCTCGGTGGTAGTGGTAGCAATGTTTGGCTAATCTACGGGTGGGGGGTTCGATCCTCTCCGGGTCCAATATTTTTCTAATTAATTTATAATCTTCTAAAACATATTGGACGTCCGGAAATCCGGGTATTAAAAGGAATGTATAAATATCGAGATTCCGCCCAGGTCAAAAGGCGTTTTCGTTTCAGTCAAAGGCGTTTCGTTCAGTCTGTGGATTTCCGAAAGTCTAAAGTCTAAATAGGCGGATAGCGTATATTGTTTGCTGGCTGGGGTCTTTAGCTATCCATTAAGTGAACACTTTATTTGTCTATCTTCTTGTGATATAAAAGTACGCGTAAGAGCAGGTACGTGTAAGTTAAATGCAGGTGTAATAGATTTGAATTAGACTTCTATTCAAGTAACAGTCAAAGACTAATTTTCTGTTTGAAAAATTCAAGCCTTGTAATCATTCGTAGCGACGACATGGGAAAAGACATTTTTAGAAATTGGATTCGATTAGACATGAGGTTTTCCTGAAACATTTCGATTTCATAATTTGATTCGTGCCCCATGCCAGACCTGAGGGGATTTAAATAATATGTTTCACTCTTCCTTGCTGACCTATTTGAAAATCCACAAAAAGATGTGTAAAATTTGTAATTTCCTATTCTCTTAGAAATTAGTTACAATTGATCTAAATGTTGTCTGTAGTTTTCGGGAATACTACATACATAAATAAAACGCTTATTACGCTAGGTGTTACTACAATTTTAAAGTTTTTTTTTTAATTGTAGTAATACCCTTTTCAACACAACGTAAAAACTGCATAATAATAGTAGTAATAGTCGGTGACGTGTCTGCACGAGCCGAACCTTGGACATCAGCGCGAAATATAAATAATAAATCGTGTAAGTCTGTTTACATTACGGATAGTCAAGTATAAAAGATTGAAATAAAAACAAATCGTTACAGCTTTGCCAACTATAAAAAGGCCATTTCAAAAGAGGTTATACTCAATTAAATAAATGTGAATATTTTATGAAAGCGAGGCTCTAGGAGTTCGTAATCCTAGTTAACTGCGCAATTCTGTGTATGAAATCGTATGCAGAATTATAAAGCGTACGCTAATTAAAATGTAAGACGTGAGATCTTTTTAAATAAGAAACTGCTTATTTATAAAACTTAAATGTTTCAGAGACTTCTTGAGTTTAGTTTTTTCGTACTCTCGAGCTTGTTAGACAAAAAAACAAGTTGCTTGTATTTTTGTCTAACAAGCTAATAAAAAATTATTTTACCTGTTAACAACTGTATGTATATAAGAAATAGCTATGAATGAAGTAATTATAAAGATTCATATTTTTTATGATAGAGGAGAACAACAATGGTGTTAGCTTGATGGTTTCGAATATTCAAATTTGAATGTCCACAGATTAAAACCGAAGCGCAATTAAACTTCACGGCTTTTTTATCTGTGGGCGGTGGTTCATGACTCGGTCGGAGTTGATATTCCTACCAGCCATTTAATAACCAGATTTCCAGGCGAAGTCCAACATGTTTAAGAAAACTTATAAATTAATTTTAAAAATGTTGGACCCGACGGGGATCTAACCCATGACCCGTTGATTTTTAGCAATACGCCAACGAGCTCGTCAAATCAAGAGCCTCTTTAACAGTTTAAGTTTATATTTTATATCTGTAGCTTTTTGTAAATTGCTCTTATTAATTAACCATAGTCAAAAATCAAAATGATGATGATATTGTCTTTGAATAATGTGGTTAATAAAAATTCCTACCGGGCATCGTTGTTTGCAAAAGTAAATATTCCTTTTCACTCTTATTATGCACAACTCCATTCGGAGTAGATTCCTTGATAACAAGCAGTCATTTTGTATTGTAATTTTTTTCGTATATTTTATGCCTTTGTTTTGATTTTTTACCTATTTGATCTGTTAACTGACAAATTATTATATTATAACGTTTTTTAATTAGAAATCTCGTTTTTTTATTATTTGTTAATGTCTATTTCTAATTGTTTGTGTGCGTGTACCTATATCTGTAAATAAATAAATATGTATTATTGATTATTTCTCCCTATCGTGGACAATAAATTTGAATGGTATTTACGATGGCATATAATCGTAAGAAATAGGGTAATGGAAAGATGACATAAATAGGTCTAGAATAGAGAAGATTAGCCAAATATATAATATGAACATTTTGAGGAGGTCTTCGTCGAAGGGCGAACTACTTAAAAGCATCGTCGATTAAATTTTACTTCCCTACAAATATTTGTAATAATAAATACATATGTATTTATTTATTATTAATCATGTACCATTAATATAAATTATCTGTTTATAAAAACAGGATAGTAAAAATAAAACACGTTTAATCGTTTAAAACTCGAAATATATTAGTTGCAGCAGCCGTGGGGAGACTCCCGGGTAGATAAAATATATTGTCAATAACTTAAGTTATACATTTCTCGTTTTAAACAGTCAAAAATGTTTTATTTAAATGTATAATCGCGTAAACTACAGACAATACAAGGACAGTTCTTATATTACAGCAAAAGAAACAAATTTTAACTGTGCATTTAAGTTTCTGTCCTGTATATTTACTTATATGTTTCTTACTTAAATTATACAATAAATAAATTATATAAACATGCAAGTTATACTTCGTAAGTTGAAGAATTGGGTATGTGAGATTCAGCTTCTTAGCAGAAAACTATTTCCGTTGCACCCTCCACATTTGAAATTAAATTTTCTTGTGAAAGAACAGAACAAAGCGGGCCGCTTAGCCGTTAAGATCATTCCATTTAAGCCTTGATCGTATATCGTTTTAGTTTTTACTATCGCTTTTTATTTCCCCTTTTTATGGTGCAATTTGTCGACCACTTACCTCAGTGAGAACTAAAGGTGCGACACTTTTAAATATGATGACAGTTACATTTATTCCAACCTATTAATGTTCGTTTCCTGGATACAGGTCTCTTATCATCAGGTCAGTACATACCCACCACATGGCTCCAGTGTGGAGTAGTGGGATTTAACAACTACCACCATATGTTTTTGTGATAGAGGAGGACAGATAAGCATGGGGATTACTAGAAGGTGAAAGAAATCAGCCGTATTATATCTCACGCGCTGTCAACCTATTTTGCTTTAGGACATTCGGAAATCCATTGAAGGCAACCGAAACGCGATTAAACTTCACGGCTTTTTCATTTGAGGGCGGTAGTTCGTGACCCATGTAGTATCCAGATATCTAGACATAGCCTAAATGTTCCTGAAATTATTAGGTTGATTAGAAACTTTTTAGAACCGGTGAGGAGGTTCGCCAAACCTGGAACCCTTGACAACGTGATCTACAATTACGCGTATGATGTTTTAATTAATCCGTTTGCATAAATTATATCTTTTGTTGTAATTTAAAGATTAAACAGTATCTATACTTTAATATATAAAGCTGAAGAGTTTGTTTGAACGCGCTTTTCTCAAGAACTACTGGTTTGAATTGAAAAAATGTTTGTATTGGTTAGAGCATTTATCGATGAAGGCTATAAGTCCATAAGACATGTAACTGCGAATAATGGAAGCAAAGAAACAGCGGGAATATTAAATGATCTCAATAGTCCTGGACACTATATGAATATGAGTTTTAAGATTAACTAGTAAACGCGGACGAAGTCGCTAACGCAGCTAGTATATATGTCTACTAAGATTAACGTCTGATATTAAGCGAAAATCGAACAGCTAGAACAGATCATAGAAATCTATAGATTTTTATTAATTTAAGCTATAATTTGAAGATATGGAGGGTTGTAAAGTGCGCCTACCTTACGTATCTAGATTACTTCCAGCTCGACGAAATTTTATCAAACGCTCAGTTTATTTACTATGGGAATATTTGCTTCTTTAATGAAGATGTTGCAAAATGATAAACATTTTATGTGAGTCAATATTGTACCTACTTTTAATATAAGATTGAAGTTGAACAGTTTTTGGTAACGTGAGACACAATTTTATGTTGTTATTAAGTTTATCTTAGATAGTAAAAAATAGTGACACAGGCAGTGGCGTAACTATACCGTTCGAGGCCCGTGGCAAATTAATCGAATGGGCCCTCCCACTTCCCCAATATATTAAGAAGCTGAACCAACAATTGAGATTTCCTCTGACCGGGGGCCCCTTCGGGCTGGGGGCCCGTGGCATTTTGCCGACTTGCCACTCTATAGTTTCGCCACTGGACACAGGCGGGCAATGAACCCCGACTAGCGGTTTGTGTCAACTGAGCTATCGTGTCCAGAACGTCATCATAAATTTTAAATATCGAATTTTAAACTTGTATAAGTTATCTTGTGCAAACAGCGTGTAAAATAATAATAATGTTTAAACATAATATGCCGATGGGCTTAATAAAATAACTTAATTTAACTTGCCGTAAGAGAGACATATGGGATTTTTTTTAACGTGGGGAAATCCTTTTGGATACCCACCGCACCAGAAGGAGCAAATAGGTTATGTCGGACTTAAACCGACTTAAACCCCACAATAAAAACCTCATACGGACATACATGACATACGGGATCCTTTAAGTTATACTTAAGCTTTTTAACATGATCATCCTCACGTCTTAGCACTTACCAGGTCAACGTGAAAAGCTTAATGCAAAGTAGGTGAACGGGTTTTAGAAAATTTTAACTTACGTTGAATGTTCATTTTAGGCTACCCGTGAACGATAGGCTTGAGAATAAAAGATTATGCCTTAAATCTAACTGATTTTTAAATTTTAAAATAATAGAACAAAAAACAATATTTTATCTTAAAACTATATAATATACTGTTGCTTATTTTTTTTTAGATCATTAAACTACGAATCAATCGTTCTGTTATACATAATTTTCTTGCTCGGAAACCCTTAAAGCTGAATGATTTTCCCTGTTTTTTCACAGTTTCTTTGCTCTCATGGGTTACAACGTGGTGTTTTATAGCTTAAAGCCTTCGTAGATAAATGCTCTAACCAACACAATAGACGTTTTTAATTCGAACCAGTAGTTTCTGAGATTAGCGCGTTCAAATCATTACGAGGCAGAACGGTATGTCTTCAGTACTTTGAGTATGGATTTTGAACTCTAAACGCCCAATATGCATAAAGAAGAGTAAGTATATAAAAATGATGGAGCGTGCGTCAGTTCCCATATCGGATATGTGTCACGTAGGCAGTATTAGGGGGAAGGAATAGCTGGGATTATGATAACTAATTTTAATTGGGGAAGTGATTATATGTTACCCTTAGATACGACACGTAATATTTTTTTATGATAGAGGAGGGCAGACAAGCATAAAGTTTAAAATCCCCCAGCCATATAACATTTCAACAATATGTGCTGTCGACTTATATTGGCTACGTAATTAAACTTCACGGCTCCATATTTCTGCTGCCCATTTAACATCCAGATTAAAAAAAAAACAAATTTAAAATTTATTAGAATCATGTTGGACCCGGTACGGATAGATCCCACGATCAGATTATTAGCCATACATCGTTACTATTAGGTCAACGGGCCCGTAGAATTATTTCTATGGCAAGAAATTAAAAACTCTGTTAAGGTTTGGGGACGGCCTATGTAGCTTTAACGCTCTGTCTAGCTTACGTTAAAAACTCTGGATCCCAATAAACAGCATACCGGCAAACGCGAAGACACCGTTAGTAAATTCTGCAAGGACCCGGCCAGTTTCGCCAAATACCAACTTCGACGGAACAGATGGCGCTAGCGTAGCAATTTTTTACTTTGACGTCAGCGACATCCTCCATCTTTAGTCCCCCCGTGACCACAGCTGCTGCAAAGCAACCGAAACGTCGGGCCGAAGTTAAAAATCATTTTCAAATAAGTTTAACTAATATATCGCGTTTTAAACCGTTAAAGTGTTTTATTTAAATGTGTACTACTCGCGTAAACTATAGACAGTATTTAGCTTACGTTAATCACGACAGATCCCGGCTTCGAATCCTAGGGATACGATACGTTCGGACGGACAGAACACAGAAATCCGTTCTACATGTAAGAAGCCTTTTGGGCAGGTTCCTTTTGTCTTGTGACTATTATTTGTCAGGTTGTGAGTTCAAACACACGTCTAATACTAGTGGTAGTACAGTAGTAAACTGGATATATCAAGGTGTACATTGTCAGGTAAATCAGCTGCATTTCTGCCAACGCGCGACCGTGGCAGTTAAAGTATATGTGGGCTGAGTCCCGGCGGTGGGAATTGTTACCAAAAAACAATTACCACATTTTTATAACACACTAAAAATTGAAGGCTTAGCAAAACCCAGCTGAGAAAATAAACGCGCAATAGACGTGAAATGTAGATTATTCGTTAATTAAAATGTAAATAAAATATTCTGGCCTGGAGTCCTGCGATGTGGTTACCACGACAAATGATTTTTTAATTACAATTTAATTGGGTCGGTGTTTGCTGTGCCATAATTGGCGTTTAGGCTGAGAAGAACTTAGGTGAAACTTTGAATTATTAAGTGTTTTACATAGGATGATCGAATTATTACATACATTTTACATAGGCTAGTAATATTTTATTTAACTAAAACACTTTTATCTGTATAAACGCAAAATGTATTAGTTATATATCTAAAATTATTTAAGGTTAGTAAAATACATGTTAAAGTTTTACAAGTAAATATTTGCCTTGTATTGTAAAAAAATCAAATTATAACATTAGCTAAATATACTAACCAACTAACTCATAAAATTTTCGTAGTTAATATGTTTAACTAAAAAATTCGCGTTTAAAACCGTTAAAATTGTTTTATTTAAACGTTTACTGCTAGCGTAAATTAAAGACGGTATTTAATGAATATTAACAACATAATAAGAAACATTAACGTATAAACGTCACGTGAGTTAGTCTACTTCGTTATAGTTATTATTTTGATTACTAACAATACATACCAACTTTCATTAATATGTTTTCCTATCCTTATGTAACAGTCGATATCAGAAGCCCATACACTTTGTAATGCTAATTTTAAACAATCAAAATAGATGCGAACGTGAATTAATTACAGGGTCTATGTGTTAAAACCACTATGAAAATACTATTTTGTAATGTATCATAGAAGATAAATCTTGTATATTAAAGTTATCGTTCCTCAAAGCATTCCCATCTTAACTCCATAATAACATAATCTTTAGTAAAGCTTTGTAGTAATATCCGAATTCCTCGCAAATATCATAGAGTAAATAACAAACCATAGACAATCTTTAACTATGGTCAATACGAATGACAGATATCTTGGTTATCTATTACCACAGAAAATAGTTATCTTTGTAAAATAAAATAAATAACAAATATGCGAAAGCATTTGTTTGCAAATTTTCGGTCTTAAAATGAGTCAAGACCTAAACTTAGAAACTATATTTTAAACCTTTTAATTTTATATTTGATATACTCGAAAAAATGCAAATTTAAGTGATAAAAGAATATAACATTGTTAACGGTTTAAAGAGAGGGAATTATTTTACTATAGAGGTTTAGAGATAGTTGTTTTAATTCAACTGTGGTCACGGGTCGTAATGTGGTTTTTATAAGAATATTTAATTTTTACAATATATTAGCACAAATATATTTTTACATTATACTTTATTTATTTTTTAATGAAATAGCATTCAGCCGTTGGCACAACAGCAATATACTGCAAAATAAATCAAAAATTAGTTTTAACAATAACCGTAAAAGGAACCAAACATTTAATAGGAGTGAGTGAATCTACGGTTTCCTTTGAAATGTAATAATATTGTGTAATGTATATTAATATTTATGGTATTGTGCTGCGGAGGAAGGCATTATATTTTTCCAGAATGGTCCGCACAAAAGGTGTAGGAATTACATTAGCGTCATTTCTCAATAACGTGATTCGTTTTATTATTTTATGACAGCAGAGGATGAATAAACATAAACAGGACCTATAACTCTGAAAAACGGAACGCGAATTATTACTGGCTTTGTACATATTGTTTACCTTATTACGTTCTTCTGCTAGGAACAAATCTCGTCCATAGAAGAAGTTGAAGATCTTAGACCACGCTGCTCTAGCTCGGCTTGGCAGGCTTTACTACCGCTACTAAATTAGAAGTTGTTGTTCTAATTATGAAATTTCCCGCCTTTCAATAATTGTTCTTTGCTATAATTACATACATAGTCTGTGATATCTCTATAATAGATAATAAATTATCTATGATTCCTTGGTACAACGAGTTTAATAATTTTATTCTAATTCGTTAAATTAATATTGATGTCATCAGAGGTGATCGTGACGGTTAAAGATGAATAACGTGCATGGGGACTTGATGGTAGGTGAAATATCCCAGCCAGATATTCGGCACTACACAGACTGAAATAAAAATTAAATTCACAGCTTCATCTGTGGTAGCGGTTCGTGACCCGGACTAAATATGGATATTCCTACCCGTTTTAGATCCAGATTTCTAGGCAAGATGCAACATGTTTCAAAAAATTATAATTTAGTAGAACCATATTGGACCTTGTAGGGATCGAACCCACGATACGATTATTAGCTGTTAATTGCTACCTACCAGAAACTGACCGTATTAAAGTTTTTCATTTAAATAAACCACGTTGACGGTTTAAAACTCGATATATTAGTTAAACTTATTTGAAAATGAGACACGGGGTGTCTCACCGTGACCACGGCTGGTGCAAAGCATCCGAAACTTCTGGCCGAAGTTAAAAATCATTTTAAATAAGTTTAACTAATATATCGCGTTTTAAACCGTTAAAGTGTCGTATTTAAATGTGTCTTACTCGCGTAAACTATAGACAGTATTCAAAGTGTTTCATTCAAGATTTGAAGGCTTAACTCTTGACGATCTAAAGTCACTTAGATGAGTTTCTTCTGAAAGATCAGAAATTGGTTTACAAACATGCTTGTCCTAGTCAAATTACGCTGGTAATTAGCAATGGATTAACTGGACCAACGAGGATGTCGTAATGGATATAGAATTTCAGGTAGATGTGCCCACAATGGCTGTCCGTAATTCGTATTGTTGATTGACTGACCCGATTTCATTGTAGCATTCTACTTGAATAGCCACAGTCCTTCAATAGGATGGGCCCATCTACTATATATTAAGCATGCTTAATCTGTACCTCGTGACATATTAATATTTATTTTGGGGGTTTCTTCTGGTACTGTTATACTTAGATCTATTCTTATAAGTAGTTAGACATTTCTCTATTGATTTCTGACACTATTTTAACCACCCATAGTTATATAGGTAATCTAGGCATTTATTTAAATAAGAATAAATCTATAAATATCGGGTTTTAATACTCTAATATATTTTTTTTAATACGAAGTACTTACAAAGAGTAAAAGATGTTTACCACACCTTTGATGTGCTACGAGTATACTATAGATGGTGTCTCTAGCTATAATTAAATGTTGTTTTTTAATTGGAAAAAAAATATTGTGTGTCATCTCCTCGACCGATTTTAATGAAATTTTGCAAATGTGGCAAGTGAACAGTTTGTTGGCACGACAAATAACTTTAGATAATTATTAATTAAGCTATGTTATAAAACATATACATGCCATTTTAAGTTTTTTTGTTAACTATAAGTTATTAAGTGAATCCAATGAGAATAGTAATGAAACCTAATAAAAACTGAGTTTAATTCAAGTTAAGTATAATTTAACGTTTTAATTCGTTAAAAGTATTAACAAAATAAAACGTATTTTAACATACATTGGTAGACAAATAGTTTTCTTTCCTTTCGGCTTTGGTCGTGTAATTATCGTTTAGATGTGAAGTCGTTAGCGTAGTTCTCATGAAACTGCGACATTACAAAAGTACCTAAAGTTGTGTAATGTTGAAGGTGAAACGTTATCTATTAGCATTTATATTAAACCTCAAGAAAACGTCAGCCTAATGTTTGTACCCCCTAAAGCTTTGTTAATTAATAATATGAATGTCTGTTTTAGCATTGTATAGTATAAACATTGTCTCTACTTTACGCCTGTAGTACACATTTGAATAAAACGCTGGCTATAATAGTTAACTTATTTCTTAATTTAATCAGACTAGGGTCCGACGGTTCGGATGCTTTACAGCAACCACGGTGACCGATTACCTACACGATAATAAATATTATTATAAATTATTTTTCGCGTTTTAAACTTTGCAACTGTTTAATTTGTGTAATTACTTTATAGTGAGACAAGAAGTAGTTATTTAACTAAGAGTAAGGAGGATATAACTTCTGCTATCAAATATTGATTGTATAGTGGGTTCAAATCCCGCCGTCGTCATCAGTTTTGCAATCTACAGTAATAATAAATAAATTGCCTGTCACCCAATTCCAATGGTGGAAATCTGAAGAAGTTGCTGTGGTCTTTTTAATTTAATTTTAATGTCGGAATAAAATAAAAAATATTCTAAATAAATCCATTGCAATAGGATTTATTTAGAATATTGTTTTTATTAGCTCTTTCTATATGTACTATTTTCTATATGTATTATGTGTGTATAATACTAAGTTCTAGAGAAAATATTGAAATTTATCACTGAAATAGCGTATATATATACTCTGTTGAATTACACCTGTATCTTTACAACAAGTAGTTTATTAAAAACTTGTCCCAAATAAAAAACTCCTATCGTATGTTAATGAGAGGCATAAAGGTTTGGTGCTCAACAATTTTTTACTCCTGTTCCATCGTCATCGATTTTTACTACAGTAGTGGGAATGCCATGCATTTTAACGAGTACAAAAATCAATGGAACGTTGAACCTGGCAAGCATGGCGTTACCATATTCGCTGAATGTAAAATGCTGTTGTGTTTCGGTAACCAGAACATTACTACTTACATGTTTAAACTTTAAACGGACTTGTTACTACACAATGGTAGCAATGTACGGCTAATAATCAAGATTCCATTCCCTGAGGGTCAAAAATTTTTTTAATCAATATTCCGAAAATTCCGAAGTAACGAACCACCGTCCCCAAGTGAAAAAGCCGTCAAGTTAAAGCGCGTTTCGGTGTCAGTCTTTCTCAGAATATCGAAAGCCAAAACAGGTCGAGAGCGCATCTTGTTGAGATGGTTGGGGTATGTCATCTGCTATCAAGTGGAGCCTGTGTCTGTCTTCTTCTATCTTGGCAAACCTAGGGTAAAAATGTTGCTTGCCTTGCAATGAGCATAATCAGACTCGGATCCGGATTTTGGATCCGGCAATGCAGAACTCTAATCAATAACAGTTTGCGTTTAAATAATCGATCAATAGAGAAGTAGCAAGGCGTGCCCCCTACCCATATAGAGAAAAAGATATTTCACTTTGAACTTCACTTTTTTACTCCAATATACGGGAACATATATTGGATATTTCATAAAATTGCACATTTAAAATTGAATTGAATAAAAATAGAAAATACAAAGATATTTTCTACTATGCAATGAAACAAATGAATGGATGTTAGCTTCACAGTTAATATTACAAACATTATAATAGTAAGCATTTGTTACCGTATAGAATAAAACATTTTCAACGGTTTCAAACGTGAAGTACATAGGTTAAAAGTAAATTCTTAACATATTATTGCACATGATGGTATTTGAAAAGATTGAAAAAAAATACGACACCATTGTGTTAACACAGTAGCTCAATTGGTTAGAGCACTAAACGCATTGGTTGCAAGTTTAAGTCTCGCCCGTATCGTAAATATTTTTAAACCTAAAGTGGATTTTTAATATCTCAGATTGACTCGTTTTAACATGGTTTGACACTTTAAATGTCATCCTCATAGGTTGAGTGTATAAGAACTATATAAAATATTCAGGGCAAATTTAATTTAATTAACACGGAAACAATCAAAGTTTGAGGGTGACGTAATTATCTCCGGCAGTTTGCAACAATGTTTGAAGGGGGACCTGTAAATACTTTTAATATATGTTAGACATTCATATGTTGAGTATATGATCACATGTCTAATGGTACATGGACCCCAATTACCGTGACGTCGGGGGTTTGAACCTCGGTTATGCACAAATGTGATTTTTGTTAGTATAGAGTGCAATGTATTTGAAGACATAATTGGTGTTTAGTTTTCATTTTAGCTAAGAAGTAAATTTTGCTATTAACTTGAATGAGTCTATGAAAACACAAGTGCTCGTGCTACAAAAGATATATTATAGATACATTAGGTGATTGTAAACAGAAAAACTTTGAAAGAAAAAGTTGAAAAGTAATTTACGAAGTTTTATCGCAACACATAGGTGTCGTTACCGTATCATAACATCTAATCGGGCTTGTTATAACTTTTATAACTCTTCTATTACCCTGGTTTTTCCAACCCTCTTAACGGCCTGCAGTCTGAACAGTGGAAACCGATTAAAAATTAAAAAAAAAGGAAATATGCTTACTTGAACTTTAGTACAATTTTTTATAATAAGCTTGTTTAAGAAACTATATATTATTATAATAGCTTTGTAGCGACTTCGAGCGAGAATCGTTATTTTGGGCATCAAAATTCGTTTTTGCAAACCCCTTCTGTCTAAATTTAACCTGCTACCCTCGGCGTTATAGATATAGCGCCGAGGGTATTTTTTTTAAACCATTTAAAGAGGAATCATTCTTTCAAACATATTTTTATCTTGAACCGTTTTTCTCGAAAACCCAGAATATTTTTTCCCAATTTCCTTCACATATCTCGCTGTATCTTCGCTTATATTAGTCACTGGGCGATGTTTATTAGCCCATAGCCTCCCTCGATAAACCTTTAGCATACCAACACAAAACGTATTTTTCAATTCGAATCCGTAGTTCCTGAGATTAGCGCGATCAAACTTACAAACAAACTCTTCAGCTTTGTATATTAGTATAAATTAGAGATAGATATTGAATAGCATGACTTCAATTGAGTCTAACGATGTATGTACGAACGTAGGAATAAATAGTGAAATTCCTATGTATGGTCGTAGGGAAGCTTTTCGTAGAATTGTGTCAATTTTGGGTCGTATTTACTAATTGATTTTATAGGATGTTTTTTAGACGTCTCAGTCTTGCCCAATACAAACAGTTTTTATTTATATTAGCTCTCATGCGATATACAATGTGAATTTATAATACGTATGTTAAAATCATTAAACTACGTTTCAAAGAAGGAATTTTAATCCGGAAAATTCTAGTAATATCAAGTTCTTTCCATGGCAGACTGTGAAAAAGCTTCTTCAATTACCTTCACTCAACCCAAGGTTTTATAAATGTCTGATTATATTTCTTCGTCTTACTTCAGTTTTCTTACTACATACTTCGGTGTATAGGATTAAGGTATCATGTTAGGTGTTACACAACTTCAAGATTATAATATTTTTTAAGTTTTGGACATATCCATCTCATCATCGCGTAGAGTATAAACAATCGGTAAAAAAAACATCAATTTCATATTCAAAGCTATACAGAGATATAGTACGGCTACATTGTATCTATCAGACCATTGACTTTGAATTTTTAAAAATGCTTTTCTAAACTTATAATACAAAGAGATTAGTGATATATCACAATAATATCCACTATTCAATTAATAAATTGTTAACACATGACTAACACCAAAATTATAAGGCATCATAGAGGAAGACTTACGTGTTACGAGTTATATACCAACTTTGGTTATACCTAGAAATATTTGCGCCGTTTTTCAGCTTGATATCTGTAAAAGAAATAATTACAAAGAACTCAAACGACACATATAATAGATGTTTGTTTCAAAATAAATATTTAAAAAGGTCTCCATAATGTTAAAAATATGTTTTTATACCGTATTTAAAAGTCTTGTAGTTAGTTATATATAATAGTATATGAAATTGTTCCTAAATATATTTTGCGAGCGCCTCGATTTTTTCAAGAATTTTAATAAACTCAGCTTCAAAATCGCGCAACGTAAGGCGCGAACTTTCAACTATAAAGACTAAATTAATCTTAGTAAGTGAATAAATCGATTGTTCTAGACATAGAATAGAATTAATGTTGATGATCTAGCTGAGGTCTGTTGAGAATCTATAAATCTTACACGGCTCTGTCAAACCGCCGCACCTCAGGAAAATGCAATTTTCTTAAGAGATGCACCCTAGATATAAGATAAGGTCAAATGGGACTTCTATTACGTCTAGTTCCATTACATTTATGAGGTTTCAATTTAATTGACAGTTAAATAAAACGATAGTTATCATCATACGATTTTATAGTTGACATAACTTATCTATAACATTACATATGTACATAAAATACTTTTACTGTCTGTGTCCACTGTAATCGGCTGCTGAAAGGCATTTGTAAAGTCTATTAAATTTGTAAATTATTAAATATTGCTACATAATATACGTCCAGCTATGGATACGGAACGGCTGATATCTACCTAAAATAATCAACTCTTTTAAATCATTATGTTTAATTATATGTATGCATTTGGATATATCGTGGTTTATGTTTTTGAAAATAGAATATTAAATGCTGAAAAGCTTTTCAAAATATTTAATCTTTACAAAGTGTGTAATTAAGATCGCTCTTTTAAACTCATCTATTAACTTAGCTTCAAACATCCTGGTTAGTTTGGGATATATTGGGGTGCCGTCCGACTTATCATATTTATTAAAATAAATGCTGCTTCTCTTCTCGCTTCTTCTCGCATTCTTTATATTTGATGGAAATAAAACTTGGTTTTCGGAAGTAGTTTTAATTGTAATGAGCATATTGCACATAAAATTGGCCGCCGTTTACCAATTTGAATTCATAATACTTGGTAAATGGCGGCCAATTTTATACAGAGTGTATATAATTTGTATATAATTCGTCGGTCGGTAGTAAAGTTTAGCCAGTGTAGCGTGACAGAACCTAAAAATTATAGTAATCACAATTTTATGTGGGCGTCACGTCGGCGCATGTAATCCCATAATAGATCCCCTAAGGGGGCATTATGGGTAATTAATGTCGCGATGCAATTTGCGCAATGCAATATGTGCCAAGCTTACGGATTAAATGGACTTGGCATGTTTTATACAACAAAAACTAAAAGAATACTTATAACACTATAATGTTATTGCACAAACGATCTTATTTGCAAACACTTAGAATTCATTTTAGTTTCAAAAAATGGATTTTATAAGAAATACATGGCACACATATTTGTAAGGGTTGCGAAAATTTTATATATAAAATTGTTATCACAAGAAAATAATTTTATTAGGTACAGCTGTTCCCTGTGGTCGTATATTCGAGTTCTGCCTCAATTCAAATTTGTAAATAAAACTCAACGATATAATAAATAAAAAGAAATTGCTTATTATATATGTAGGTTTTTCGAAATTAATCAAATCAGTTGTACAATAATTTGTCGAATAATCTATAGTATTTTATCTATATACTGATATGAATAATCCTCCGATTTAGCGGGGACGACACAACACTAGTGCGACGCGATTACCGCGCGTGTCCCGACACTAGCTCAGGAACTGTCAAATACGAACGTTGGCGCGCATTCTGTCGGTTAAGCCTAATTTTGGATAATAAATTAATATTTAAGAGTTTAACATCGTTTTTTCCGCCCTAACAATATCAGAAGTGCGATAAGTGATCTTGCTCACGAGTGAACTTTGATGAATTGGACGATAATTTCACTTTTAAAGTGCAAAGTTTGGTGAAAAAAAAAAACTGGCGGTTTTGGATGCGAAAAGACGCTTTTATTATATAATTTGGTGATGACACACATAATTAGTGATAAGAACGCTTGTAGTAACTAAGTTTAATGCAGTTCGGTACTTAATACTTGATTTTTGCACAAATTTTGTCAATCCGTTAAGGGTCACTGACCTCCAGTACAACAAGTTTGTAGAAGTTTTTGGTGAACATTTTCTGGTTGAGAAACTGGTTTATTTGTGTGAACTATCCTGGTATGGTGACGATTGCATTTCAGGGTGCTTGAAGATGCATCAGTTGCGTGTTGAAATGTTCCTGGTTATTTGGTGAGATTGTTCCATGAACTTTTGTATTTACATAAGTAGACTGATAATTTGAGCATACTTTAATATCTGTTAAAATGCTCAGCAACCCAGAAATAAACAAAGTGAACTATTCTAAGTTGTTAAAGTGCTAATTTTAAACTAAATTTAAGGACTATTTGGATAATTGAACTTTTACTGAATTTAATTACTTTTGTTAAAGAAGTTTACTTTATTCAAAGACAATTATTAGTGTTAAAGACAGCAGTATAAGTTCATTGTGTGTGACTTTATTTTAATTGTTAACATGGGTCGGCACCAGAAGAGAAATAGGTCTACTAGTGCTTCTTCGTCAGGGTCAAGTAATTCTGATAGACAATCTAAAAGTAAACAACAAAAAAAAAGAACTTAAAAGGAAGAATAAGAGAATCGAAGCATTAGAAGGGTTGATTAAAGAATTACAACAGAAAAATTACAATAATGGTGACACCACACCAAGAGTAGAGTTAGTGGTTCGTTATGTGGGGCGGAATCATTTTATACCTGAGTTTAATCCTCAAAAATCATCTGTCTCAGTAGAACATTGGCTCCGTAACTTAGAAGGTGTTGCTAATATGCATGGCTGGGATGAACGTATTTTGATTTGCAACTGCACTTCTAAGTTGGGTGGCTATGCTAAAAGCTGGTATGAACGCCAAACTTGCTATGACATTAGCTGGGATGAGTGGAAAATAAAATTAATTACAGCATTTCCATTCACCAAGAATAAGTTGTCACAGATTAGGGAACTTGTTAACCGTATCAAGACAAAAGATGAAGACCCAATAAAATTTTACTATGATAAGCTGGGTATTGGCATGTCATGTAATATGAGTGATGATGTGATAGCTCAAGCAATTGTGGGTACACTTGGAGACAAATTGTTAGAAGTTGGAGCGTTGTCGGCTGGTTGTCATGATACTAATTCTTTGTTAAAGTACCTGGCCTGTATGAAAACATCATCGGACTGCGTTGAAGTGAAATCCTGGGGTTCATTTAATGCTTAAAATAATAACTTAAACAAGGTGGTCAAGTGTAACAATTGTGACAAGGTTGGTCATAAGGTGACTAAATGAAGGTTTTGAAAGCTACGCAAGACAGTTGTTCATCAGAGGACGAATTAAAGCAAGATGCTGTCACCCCTCTTTCATAGTGCCTACTGGCCTATATTGTGCCTACGGGGCTATGTTGTGCCTTCGGGGCTATTTACTGCCTACGGGGCTATTATCTGCCTACGGGGCTATTACTGCCTACGGGGCTATTACCTGCCTACGGGGCTATTACTGCCTACGGGGCTATTACTGCCTACGGGGCTATTACTGCCTACGGGGCTATTACTGCCTACGGGGCTATTACTGCCTACGGGGCTATTACTGCCTACGGGGCTATTACTGCCTACGGGGCTATTACTGCCTACGGGGCTATTACTGCCTACGGGGCTATTTACTGCCTACGGGGCTATTACTGCCTACGGGGCTATTTACTGCCTACGGGGCTATTACTGCCTACGGGGCTATTACCTGCCTACGGGGCTATTACTGCCTACGGGGCTATTACCTGCCTACGGGGCTATTACTGCCTACGGGGCTATTACCTGCCTACGGGGCTATTACTGCCTACGGGGCTATTATCTGCCTACGGGGCTATTACTGCCTACGGGGCTATTTCTAGATGGTGGCTGAGCCGAGTCTCGTGGCTGCACTTGCAGCGGCGGTTTAGCAGGAGCGCTACTTCATCCTTCGAGGGCGAAGGACTACACAGGATGGCCGAACTGATATGAATAATCCTCCGATTTAGCGGGGACGACACAACACTAGTGCGACGCGATTACCGCGCGTGTCCCGACACTAGCTCAGGAACTGTCAAATACGAACGTTGGCGCGCATTCTGTCGGTTAAGCCTAATTTTGGATAATAAATTAATATTTAAGAGTTTAACATCGTTTTTTCCGCCCTAACAATACCTAGATATAATGTATACTAATATATAAAGCTGAAGAATTTGTTTGTTTGAACAATCGCTGTGATTATAGCGAAGAAACAACGGGAAATGTCGTAAAATCGGGGAAAATTAATCATCCTTGTGGGTTTCCGTTGCGTGCGTTGCGAAAGCGGTTAAAGATATCCAAAAAATATATATGGAAGAATGCTTCTTTTTAAATGATCTAAAAAAAAGTCCGCGACAGTATATGTCTATCTTGTAAGATTAACTTGTAAAAACAACGGGACGCGGACGACGTGGGTAACAACTTAGGTAAATTATTGAGTTGAACACGAGGTTTGCAAAAACAAAAATTGATACTCAAAATGTAGTCTACGCGTACGAAGTCACTGCTAGTAGTCATTCAGCTAGTATAATGTGAGATATCCCAGTTTCAGATCCTGTAACTTTTAAAACTGTTTCTACTGTGAAACGAGATATGCTTCTATCTTTCCAGATATGTCACAAGCAATTATAACCGGGCGTGCAATAAAAACAAAGTAACTTTTAAAGGGTTTAACGAAGATAATTAGATTCTTCGCTTACGTGACAACTTCGCTTTTCCGTGCATTTGATTTAGACATGACTAACCTTTTAAGCTTCCATTACAGAGCTTTTACAGGAAATGATTTCCGCAGCCTTTTCTAATTTATCAAGTGTATAACTTTTAATAAAAAAAAGCTTTTTATTAGCATTAAAACATTTACAGAAGCCCGTTTTACAAGTACCAATGCTTATGAGATACTAGCCGTGTCAGCTACTACGTCCGCGTAGAAGTTATTTTGGGCATCCAAATTCCTTTTTGCAAACCTCCTTCTCATCTATATGAATTAAGACGTTACTTACGACGACGGTCGCGTCCCTCCACGTCGTTCTTGCAAGTTAATCTTAAAAGATATCGTGTCGCGGAGATGTTTTTAGATCATTAAGAAATCATTTTTTTCACTTATTTTTTGGGTATCTTGAACCGTTTTCGCAGCGTGAGCATCGTAAACCTACAAAGATTTTTTTTTCTCGTTTTTACACATTTCCCGCTGTTTCTTCGCTACTATTAGCGACAGCGTGATTTTATAGCCATAGTAGCCTTTCTCGATAAATGCCTATCACAAAAATTTTTTTTCACGTCGAACCAGTAATTTCTGATATTAGCGTGTTCAAACAAACAAAGTAAATTGCTTATATGTTGCAAAATAAACAAAAATAATTGAAAAAACACCGAACAGGACTCGAACTCACAACTACAGCAACCCGTGTCGCTGTTCTATTCACCTTTTATAAGTTCGGAATTAATGTTCGTGTGAATAGATACTGCGCCGTAATAGAAAAGGCGGATCGAAGTGAAAGAAAGGATATGAAAAGGAACTATGGTGTGCATAATAGAAAACAATGGTGAGAAAAGCCTAATTCCACGGGAAATGGGTCGAGTTATTGAGCGAGCACAATCCAGAAGGTCATTACCCTTTTCGGCTAGCACCTGTTTCGATATATCTTAGATTTTCAGTATCATTCACATATTGTATTCTCTTTCGATGTGAAGAAAAGTCACGATTCCATTGGCTAGTTGAGTTTACGCGAGCGCCAAATTAATGGCGAGGGACACTAAATGAAACACTGTTATCGGTTTCAAATATAAAATATATTATTTAATTCATGTTAAATTACGATCTGATGTAAACCTTTAAATAAAACACTTTTAACGGTTTTAAACGTGAATTAAATATGAGTAAGTCAGTATTGTCAGGACCCAATTAAATACTGTCTATAGTTTACGCGAGTAGTACACATTTAAATAAAACACTTTAACGGCTTACAACGCGATATATTAGTTAAAGTGTTTTATTTAAAAGGACCCAATTAGTTTCTCTAAATATCAATTAAGAGGAAACAGATGGCGCTGGCGTAGCAGATTTGACTTTGGCAGTACCACTTCAAAAATGACGCATCCCGATCAGTTTGATATATTCATTCATTCAATGAACAAATGCATTCACTCTATCCTATATATTTCACAGCGTTGGCATTTGTTTTGGTTACCGGACGTTAAAAATGTTTGTTCACGCTGTTTGGGCTCCAAACACTAAAAGTGCTTTGATTTTTTAGGGCCGTAAAAATATATGGCGGCTTCCAAGAATAGTTGACGCACTGCTACTACAAACATGATTGCTTCACACATTAACAAGAAAGCAACAGCGGTTTCTATGTTGTTTTTAAAAGGCCTTTTATCGCGATATGTTGTGGATTCAAATAAACCTTTTAATTAACGATACTAAACTGTATTTTAACTTAAACGCTATTTAATATCTATAGTGGAAGCTGTCCCTCGTAGCGTCGATTAGTAAAAACATTATTTAAAGTGGCCTAGTTTTGGAGCCTAGTCGAAGAAACAAAACCGTCTTTTTTAGTGTTGAGTAGAAAATAATGCAATTGTGAGCGGGATTTGAACGGGAATTTACAACGTACCGAGCTGCTGTCAATTGATTTAATCTATTTAATGACATCATGCGCAAAATCGTTTACAATCCACATAAACCGTATCTGTAGCTAAGATATAATTTGTAAAATATTCTTCCGTTAATTTGTGGGAATATTAAATAAAACATTTTAAACCGATAAAATACGAACTATATTCGATTATCAACTTAAGGTAGTTTACGCCAGTAGTACACATTTAAATAAAACGATATAACGGTTGAAAACGCCAAATCTCATATATATATATATATATATATATATATAAATCTCCTGTCACGATGTTTGTCCGTTATGGACTCCTAAACTACTGAACCGATTTTAAATTAAAGTGGCACACCGTGAGCAGTCTGGTCCTACTTGAGACATAGGATAGTTTAGATCTTTAATTATAGTCGCAATTTTATTTTATTGCAAATTATTTGTCTATAAATAATTGACAGTTACAATGGATTGAGTAAGTAATCAATAGATGGCACTGTTATGGTAAACCGACAAACGTCATATTAGCTTCAGCCACAGCAACGCGTGGCCTGGTTTGCTAGCATATTATATAAAAATACCTTATTATATACAAGTATGTCACTCCATGGTAAAAATTGTTAATATTTTTCGTGTTTGATACGGTTTAAAGTATTCATTTTCCTGAGAAGTTGAAAACGTTGCCTCACGGTACAATCGCTTTTCAGTGAACCCTTCAGAGTCGATGCTGGCGTAATGATAATAACATGGTCCCCGCGGTACTGAATTTTGTATGAAAATATGAGGATTTCCATAGATTCGAAATACTGGGCCCAAATGGGAAATATCGTTCGCTTGAAGAGTAAGATTTCGTTAGATTGTTGTTTACACACAACTGGCTGTGTCATCGGCTTCGTCCGCATTGTATAGTTATTTTAGACATCAAAATTCGTATTATCAAAATTCTTCTCTAGATTTTTAAATTTAAGCTGTAAACGTCGTCTGTCGTCTTCCAGAGCGTCCAAACAAAACAAACTTCAGTTTTATATATTAGTATAGATAGGAGAAAGTAACACTGCGTAGTACATAATATAACTGGCTCTATTAAAAAAAAATTGAAAAGCTTTCAAGACTAACCTGCAATTTTGCTTTTAAGCAGACCACCTGAAAACTACAAACAATCGCTATTACAAACATTTATATAATAGATATATACTTTTGTTATATTTTAGGGTCGTTTGGAAGAACATTTTCTTATATGATTGCTTTAATTAAAATACAAAAATTTGGTTTGAAACTACTTCTATTGTTTTACAGGTAACATAATATTAATCTAACATACATATAGGTTCTGCTATATATTTTTAAAAGGTTAAACGCGTTCCTAGTAATTTTGCAAATACTGAAGGTAGACTAATGATCGTGATCCTAAGACAATTCTTCTGTTCTTTATTTCATATTCTTTGGCTTCGGTAATGTTAAAAAATACTGTCTTAAACATGTTTTGTATAAAAACTAAACGCTATGTAAAAACATTAAGCTTTGCCTCAAGGATAACAATCGTCTTCGATAGTACGCAGTAATTTCCTGCTGATTTTTATTGCATCCGTCGGAAAAACTATTTTGTTATTGTTCCGGACAGCTCGCGTTAGGTTTAAAGCATAGTAATATTATTGAGAACTAGCATATAAATAAATAAATAAATATTCTTTGACTTTAGGTAAAATATGTTAGATGTATAAGAACATGTGCATGGCGTCCTTTGTGTGTATAAAAACGTTAACAAAACTTTGGGTCATAAATTGTAATACTAGAAAGGCCACTTGTATTGTATCCACTTTGTAAAGGGATAGTTTATTGGTTACAGACGTATTGTTTTAAGCGTTAACAAATGTGAGAGATTGCCATGCCATTAGTTTAAGTAAGTTCTTTAAAATAATAAAGTGTTTGCTTTCCACGAACCCGACGCCCCGCTACGGCCCATTCCGCACTCAATACCTGCATCCCATTTCTCTCTTGTGACTGAAATGATGTTACCATAAAAGAGAGCTCTGGGAGCGGGTCAAACTAGTTCGCTTCTAACATCGACACGGCGCGCATCGCGAGTACTTTGCCCATAGACGCCGCTCCTCTCACGGTTCGCGTCGCAAGTACTTCGCATTGTATTGAAAGATAGTTACGCGGCCGTTTAGACTTTTCGTTTCCATACTTTGTGCGCACGATAAAGGCGCGTAGCAGTAGCGTGGCAATCGGATGTCGTGGCATAGCGACATATTCGTTAGCGGCAACGTACTGGTAGTTTTATTTCCAAACCATCAAGACAACCGGTTATAATATAGTTTAGTGTACGCTATACAGTCCCGTACATTAATGGTCCTTCGAGCCGGATCGTTTTGATTAGTTTGTGATTGTTAAAATGCCTTTTGGCACAGCCGCACCGTGGTGTCAGGGTGGCTATAGTGAAGAAGCCCCCTACAAGAGATTCGCATAGCCCGATGAGGTATAGCTCCAATAGAGTTGCAAGTGAGCTACCTTTCGGGGACGAATTGCACCGCAAATATGTACGCACTCGCAGACATCTCGTATATTAGTACACGCTCGACTTCGCCTGTTTCAAATATGGAAGAACAGTCAAAGGAAGAAGAACTCCTCCAACTGCGTTTGGAGTTATTGAAGCTACAGCAGAAAGTATCTTCGTTGGAGGGACACATCCCAAACGAAGATCCACTGGGTAGCAAAACAAACGGTGGTACAAGTTCACCGGCGAGAGCTGCGCAAGAAAGCGAGAGTGACTTATCCAAACTGGCCTCCGCTATTATGGCAGCTATTCAACCAGCTGAAATGATGTGTCAGCATAACCTCGATCTTCCGAGATTCAACGGATCACACAGTGAGTGGTTAGCGTTTCAATCAGCATATAGGCAAACGGCAAGACATTTAAGTGACGTAGAAAATATGGCTCGTCTCAGAAGATGCCTTGTGGGTAAAGCGAAAGAAGCTGTGAGAAGTCTGCTTATATACCACACCAATCCGGAAGAAATTATGAAATTATTAGAGTCTCGTTTCGGTCGACCCGACGCAATAGCGATTACCGAATTAGAATCATTAAGAAATTTGCCAAAACCGGGTAACACGCCGAGAGATTTATGTATGTTTACAAGTAGATTTTGTAATATAGTATGTAGCCTAGAAGCATTAGAAAAGATATATTATCTCTATAACCCAGAAATAACAAGATCTACGGTAGAAAAACTGTCGACGACGCTTCAGCATCGGTTTTTTGCATATGCGGCGCAGCAACCAAAACAAGAAGCAGATTTACTAAAGTTGAAGCGATTCTTGTGTACAGAAGCAGATAACTGTGCACCCTTTGCGCGACCTGAATCAAACTTTGAGTCGAAAAAACCTCAAGTGAAGTTGCAACGAATCTATGTGACCAAAGACCTGAAAGTGCGAAACAATTGTGTTATTTGTGACAAAAATGGCCATACTGTGATTAAGTGTTTAGTTTTTAATGAGTGGCCTGTGGATAAAAGGTGGGCAAAAGCGAAAGAAAAGTGTTTATGTTTTAGGTGCTTGAAACCGAGATCGACACACCATACGTGCCCGACTATTCAATGTGGCGTCGACGAGTGTCAACGCAGCCATCATGCGTTATTACACGTAATCAGCGAGAATAACGATATGACAAGCATAGAAACCGTTGTCGCAACGTCGCGGAAGCTTAATTACGATCTAAACGAAAAGGCTCAAGATCTCCTCGAACAGCATACGCATCAAGAGGTTGATGGGATTTTCGAAACGACAAAGCAAAATCACAGTAACGCCAGCCCTCCTGAAACTTGCAACATCGCTCACAAAAGTATGCAAGCGGTTGGAATACAGTTAGATCGTAACTCACAACTCGAAACGAGATACGAACAAGAAATAAAAACAGACACTTACACCAATAAGAACATTGTCGATCAGGTCCAATTAGAGAAAGATGTCACAACTGATAACGTGAATCACGTCGCGTTCGTGGAAGAAGCTACACCTGTAAAAGTCTGCACAGGGCGCTCCGATACGTCATCAGGTTACAAAGGCGTCGCCGTAAACTATGACCTAGTGGAGCATCCTAATTTGCCACTGGTCATACCGCACACAAGTTCAACAATATTCAAACAAGACAGTTTGGATAGCAATACCGACATGCAGGAATCCTTCAAGAAAATGAAAATGATCGATAAAGATAGAAACATGGTTTGGAATCGAGCGAAAGGCAAAGAAACGATAAATAAGATCGTAAAGAAGAAACAACGAAAGCGGATACAGAACAGAAATCTGTTTATTAAACAACGTCGTTCCAATTGGAAACGAGAAGAAATGGTCCGTAAGTGGAAAGCGTACTCGAGTAAGGAAAGGATCCAGCAAAACTCTCGTGTGCAGGTACAATACCGGCGGGAGCCCCACGACACGGGAAAAGTAAAGACAGGTTTTGTGGACTTTACAAGCGACAATTGCCTTCCTTACAAGAAGTGGACATATGACATAGTCGCTGACACAATCCTAAGTCAAGAGGGTGATATTAAAGTAGCGGATCCAATAACTGAGAGCATCCCAGAACGGCCGGCTAGAAAACCAATTATTTTACCAACTAACGGAGCCATCCTTCACCATGGAGACGATGCGTCGTCGGTCAAAGACAACCGAGCGACGCACGGCGGGAGAATGTTCCGGATAGCTCGCGTTAGCGTACCGCCCCATTAGTGCGTTGCGCTGCGTTGCGTCGCGTCATCGCAACGGAACAACGCATTGTATGCCACACCTGTGTTGCGTTGACGCTGCGCCAACGCAACGCAAGCGGGCATGCACGTCGACGCAGTTGCGTCTCAGTTCAGCCTTTGCAATGGATAGATACAAACGTGTTCTTTTGTTGCTTTTATTACGGCACCGCCGAAATAAACGTAGAAATCATAGAAGATTCTGGATATCTCCTTTGATAGCATTAAGAAATAGTGATGGTCAGTTTTTTATGCAGGAATATAGGGAGTTGTTATTAGATGAAAAGACTTTTTTCAATTTTTTTCGAATGAGTGTGGCCAGCTTTAATAATTTGGTTGAAACCTTAAAACCACATATACAAAAGCAGTATACCAAATTCAGGAACCCTTTAGAACCAATTGAAATGATTGGTATTACATTGAGGTAAGTAATTCAAATATCATAATACTCGTAATGTTAATCAGTTATTAATTTATTATCTTTAAAAACAGTTTAATTTAAGTGTTACTATTAGACAACAAAGCAAAGTTATAATCTTCTTCTTGACTATCATCAGTAAAATTATTAATCGTAGTGTTGGTTGAATAGGTAGCTTCGAATTCGTCTGTTCGATACGACGATGGCGATGGTGACTGGGCATGTTGTCCAGTTTGATATCCGCGTGACTGCAATGGTGTTGCTTGATACTGTTGTCCAGTTTGATATCCGCGTGATTGAAATGTTGTTGATTGAGTCTGTTCCCCGAACCGAATTTCGGTAATGATATTTATAACTTTGCTTTGGAACGTCAAAGTTTGTAATTCCGTAAAGCTGTCCAAAGAAGGCAAAATTCCTTTGAAAAATGATAAGTGGCGGTTTTCTTTCTCTTGCAACGCTTCTAAAGCTTGCGCCTCGAAATCATCTATTGCTTGGTTTGATCTCTTACGGCTTGCAGGCACGTAGCGAGAAGGACCTGGGGGTAACGAGGACATTTCTTTTGTAGGAAATGGAGAAGATGATAATGTGTTTTCATTTCGTTCCGTTTCTTCAGACACCATTTCAAGGCTACTGTCAGTTTTATTTTGGGCAACTTTCATCAAAAACAGCAACTGATGATAATAATGATATTTTTTCAATTGTTTTGCCCCTGATCCAGACGAACTGTTTTCTTTTATTTTTTTTACGTATCGAAAAAAGTTGTCCTTCACGCTTCTCCATTTTTTCACAACCTCGTTACCTGCAAAGAAAGAAAAAAATGTGTAAGTACCTAACTTGTCTACACTGACCAATCTAAATGGGCCACCCTGTTTATTTTTTGTGTTTCTATTTCAGGTACTTAGGCAGCGGAAATTCGATAAACGATTTGCATTTCAAATTTAAACGTGGAAGAGCAACAATTTCCAGAACTATTTCGTCAGTTTGTCAAGCTATATGGAAATATGTTCGACCACAGTACTTAGAAGAGATCACAGTAGAAAAACTACAAAATATTGCATTAGATTTTGATCTCAAAGCTAACTTTCCTCATTGCTTTGGGGCAATTGATGGGAAACATATACGTTTAATAAAACCAGACAAAAGTGGCTCTTTGTTTTATAATTATAAAAATTATTTTTCAATTGTTTTGCTGGCGGTTGTTGACTCAAATTATAAGTTTGTTTTTTTCGACGTGGGTGCATATGGTAAGGAAAGTGATTCTACTATTTTTAGAAATTCGACACTGTACAAGCTTTTAATGAGAAATGAATTACCATTGCCTGATCCACAACCACTTGGAAATGATCATAATAACGAGCCACCAATCCCTTATGTACTCGTCGGTGATGAAGCTTTTGGTTTAAGTAAGCATGTTATGCGCCCATACGGCGGATCCAATCTCAATGTGAAACAAAGAGTTTATAATTATCGCCTTAGCAGAGCTCGTAGATACGTGGAATGTGCATTTGGGATCATGGCAAATAAATGGCGCATTTTACATAGGCCAATTGATACGTCATATGATTTAACTATTAATATTGCGAAAGCATGTTGTGTTTTACACAATTTTGTTATACAACACGATGGGTTAAAACAACAAGACAATATGGCAATAAGTAGGTTCCCACAATTGAGACCCCATAGCAGTGAAGAATCATTAGCCGAAAATTTTATCAGAGATCAATTTGCTAATTACTTTATGAGTCCAGAAGGGGCTTTACCATGGCAGTTGAAAAAGATATAAATTAACTTATGTATTGAATTTACAAATAATATAACAAATACCAACTCACCAATCTTGTTCTTTTTTTGGTCCTCAAACTCGTCGTAATCTTGAAATACTTTTTTACAAACAGCTACCCATTCATTCGCTTTACGAAATTTATCACTGTAATGTTCGTGTGATTTATCCCATATAATGGGTCTTTCTTGGACCAAGGATATGAGAAAATCTATATCAATATTCTGCTCACTCATGGTAAGATAAAAAATGTCGTTACGCTCGTCTAGCTTCCTCCTCTAGCAGTGCATCACTGTCCGTCGTCGCAGCGGAGCTCCGACAACGCAGCGCATCACCCCCCTCCCGCTTCGTCTCTTGTCCGTCGATCCGTTGAAACTACGCGCGCGACGACGCAACGGTCTAATGGGGCATGTTATATAAAATGTATGGAAAACGACGCAGCGACGACGCTGCGACGACGCAACGCGGCGCAACGCACTAATGGGGCCTCGCTCTTAGGTTTAAAGCATAGTAATATTATTGAGAACTAGCATATAAATAAATAAATAAATATTCTTTGACTTTAGGTAAAATATGTTAGATGTATAAGAACATGTGCATGGCGTCCTTTGTGTGTATAAAAACGTTAACAAAACTTTGGGTCATAAATTGTAATACTAGAAAGGCCACTTGTATTGTATCCACTTTGTAAAGGGATAGTTTATTGGTTACAGACGTATTGTTTTAAGCGTTAACAAATGTGAGAGATTGCCATGCCATTAGTTTAAGTAAGTTCTTTAAAATAATAAAGTGTTTGCTTTCCACGAACCCGACGCCCCGCTACGGCCCATTCCGCACTCAATACCTGCATCCCATTTCTCTCTTGTGACTGAAATGATGTTACCATAAAAGAGAGCTCTGGGAGCGGGTCAAACTAGTTCGCTTCTAACATCGACACGGCGCGCATCGCGAGTACTTTGCCCATAGACGCCGCTCCTCTCACGGTTCGCGTCGCAAGTACTTCGCATTGTATTGAAAGATAGTTACGCGGCCGTTTAGACTTTTCGTTTCCATACTTTGTGCGCACGATAAAGGCGCGTAGCAGTAGCGTGGCAATCGGATGTCGTGGCATAGCGACATATTCGTTAGCGGCAACGTACTGGTAGTTTTATTTCCAAACCATCAAGACAACCGGATAATATAGTTTAGTGTACGCTATACAGTCCCGTACAGTTATAATTAGATTAAAATGGAACAACTTGGGAACGGTAAACTTAATAAATGGAATGGATGGAATGGATATCTTATGGTAGCATTGTATGGTTAAAAATCAACGGGTCGCGAGTTCGATCCCCATCAGGACCAACATGGTCCTAACCGATTTATGTTTTTTCTGAAAAATCTTTCTTCGTCTGGAAATCTAGATATTAAATAGGATATAACGCAATTTCTTCCAAGTTATGAACCTCCGTCCTTATATGATAAAGCTGTAAAGTTTCATCGCGTTTTGGTTTAAGTATTGATTTCTGAATAACAAAAGCCGGTCGACAGTAATAAAAAAATAGTAAATGGCTGCGGTATTTCACATTTCATTAAATTTTCCCTGTCTGTTCTCCTGAATTCAAGCATATTGAGAATAAGGAAGTAATTTTTATTGACATAAAATATTCAAAATCAAACTCTTTGATTTTATGTTTCATATACGAGCAATACTAATGTTGTTCGGATTTACCTATATTTGGATATCTTTTACATATAAAAAAAAACATAACTTGAACAATTATGTCTAACTTAATTTAAATGTATTGTAAGAAATATTGAAATGCACGACTTGATCAGGAGATGTTTGCCGAGTCGAAGAACGCGTAACCTCTCCTGATGACGTCATCAACAATAATGTCGAAACGTCGAGAACCGTTTCTCAATTACGAAAACGAAAACACAAGTAGCATTGTATTTTGTATTTTGTATGTTTACATTTCTTTATATATATAAATAGTACTATTGTATTCGGGACTTTAGTTTAACAGAAACTTGTTATGAAAGTTAAGTACTTATGTAATTTATAAGATGGATTGACGCTTTTAAACGATACCTCGCCATCTTATATTTACTGCTGTCATTTAACGCTTAAATTGCTTATATATTTTAATTAAGTTAAATTTTTATAACAATATTCACAAGCAGAAGAAAAATTCTGTATCATTCACAACCGAAACTAATGTATTTCCCGTGATTCAAGCTTACTATCTCCTGCACTTATGCACATTCAGGAAAGGACTTTAACCATTGAGTCGAGAAAGAGATGGAGAATTATTAAATATGAAAGAACGACTTAAAAATAATCTTCTTTTCTCTTTATTTTATTTACATATATAATGCCTCTTGTTAGATTTTCACTATTTGTTTGATCCGATATCAAGCTAATCAATCAAAATGTCTTCTACCTTAGAAAGTCCATATAAACTACATACACAAATGTAGTTGTTTGCAATATAGCGTTGAATGTATACGAGTCTACGAGACGCTTCGTAGCTATACTCTAGTTACTACAAACTAGTTTTTATAGATGCAATTCAAAGCTATTATGCGTTTAATATTGTAGGCTATTATGAGACCTGGATTTTCAGCATTGGATAGCAGAAAGTCGGTCCTGTAAGCTTTGTAAAGTCGTATTGAACATTGATAAGGTTTATTTTTTTAATATAAGGAAGTTTTTATGGTTGAAAGGTACAGACATACCTGCGATGTGTAATGCACTATAACATCTTAAGATTTCTTTTTATTCATTGTTTATATTCCTTATAGCTTAAAAAATACATATATTTTTGTTATTGCCAGTTTTTTTATGGCAAAGAGTACAATAAAGTGTTAGGTTTATTTAAATTATCCAATTTATGTCGTGCAAGCAATCAAATTTAAGAGAGTGTTTAACAAAGGTGTGTTCAAAATTGAGATTAAGAGACAAAGATAAAGAGTCTGTGAGAACTGAGTCTGTCTTCCTATTTTGGCTTTACATTTGAAAGTTTACGAACTGAATCCGAAACGCGATTACATTCAAGGGCTTTTACATTTGTGAACGCTGGTTTATTAGCCCAAATTTACCTAACAGCGGTAGTTACTTTATACCTAGATATGAAATTTAGGGCGATATTTTTATTTCTCGAATTTAAAAACCCATTTAACATTTCTACTGAAAAAAGCTATCAAATTTCGCGTTTCCGTTTCACGTAGCCGAACAAAAACCTTTAGAAACGCTCGCCAATTAGCTTAACAAATAGTAATGTAACCTACATTTTGTTTCAGGTTCAAGAAACTCGATTTTAAATAAGTTCGTGTGACCAGCGGGAATTGAGCGACGTTTATGCTCCATAAAAAGTGAAACGCGGTGCAATTCACAAATTGCGGCTTCGAGTGGGGAACTTTGATTAGCCATTATACGGGAAGACATTTTCAGTACACTATCGTATAAACAAGTCAAAAATTAATGAAACTCAGGCACACAGAACAGAATTTTTCTGAAGTGAAGTACTGAAGACGCTTACAAGTTAAAGACTAACACAGAGATGTCAGCATGCGTGGTGGAGGAAGGTCGGGAAGAAGGCGGTGGCCGCGATGTGCCCGAGTCAAGTGAGGTATACGAAAGACCACGGCGGGAAGTACTCTTAAGCGCTCGTGGACGCCGAGCCTGTTCGGAACAAGGGCCGCATCAAAACTATCATTTACGTGAGTACATCCATCGATCATCTGCTTTATCTTGATGCGTTTTATTAGTTCGACTGGGCTAAAGTATGTTTCTGATACGCGAATCATTACACTGAGTTATGTACCTATCAGATTGCATAACAAGACCTAAATCGGCAGTTGCTTTTCTTTATTTTTCGTTAATTATAAAATCATGTTATGCATTTAACTATCTAAGCCAGTTGTGCAATGAGCAATGATTTAATTAATAGTAAACTCATATGTTTATAGGAATATTCATTAGTTCATGTATTATATTAATTATATGATTTAAAACCATAAACCATAAGTATAGCGGTTTTTACTAGTAAAGTATATGTTTTATTTAATATATAGGTGTCTATGTCACTAGAATACAATTTTTCATAGTTAGGTACTTATCAAATCCAGTACTCCTAGTTCTCCTACGAAATGTTTTTTATAATCGAGTAACATAGTAACGTTTTTCCCGTACAAAATCGGTAAACAATTAATATTAAGAAAAACAATAATTCATTGTTTCGAGGTGGTGAGAGGAATCTTTTGTTTCACTGTTAATATTTTTTAAAATATTACATTAAGGCGATTAACTTATTCCCATTGAATTAAGCGTTGAATGCATGTTTGTGTAGACTCACGCTAAATATAGAAAATTCACGAGTCTTTTGTGAAATAGAATTACGTGATTAGGTTCTCTGCTTTATGTCAACATCTTTTAGGTGAGGGTAATTTGCATGTAAAAAGGCGTTGAAAAGCAGCTGATATATCGAGAAAAACATACTGATTATAATGTGAAGGTCCATAATTGTGTCGCTTCTTCGTGCGTCATTATTCTGAATTGCGTATGTTATTATTACACACATAATAATAATATAAAATGTTCTTTTTTTATTCGGTTGCATTTATGCATGTAGCTTTGTTGATAAATAATAATCGATAAAAAAACACACTCATTACCTTTTAAAGTGAAACTTGCGAATTAAGGTTCAACGTCTTATGCTTTGCAATTTTAAGAAATCATTGAAGATGAAATTACAAAGTTATAACGTTTGAAAACTTTATTATTTTTCACATGTTATTGCACATGAAGACACTATATAATTCAAAAATCGAAAATTAACTGATATTTTTTCGCGAGAGGTGCATGTATCAATAAGTTGAAAAAAATCGACGATTAGGTGTAGTACTCGGTAGCTCAATTGGTAGAGCAACACCACGGAAATCTGACGATGGCGGTTCAAATCCTGCCCGACTCGAAATTTTTTTTCAGTTTATTTTTTATTTTTAAGTTACACCGTTTACCGATTAGAACCGTTAAGGGTTTAATGTAATGTTTACCTCTTAAGTAAACTACGAACTATACTTGACGACTTCACGCATAAAATAAAAGATTGTTAAATTTTATTAAAAACTGTCGAGTGGTTTAGCATGGAAAGATAATTTGCCTGTACATAAATTTTTTCTCTTATCTTTGGCTTTTATATGATTTTTTTTCTAAATTATCCTAGTAATGCAATCTTCAAAGATAAAAAAATCGATTTTCTTCATCTTACTACATCGTACATAGTCGTAAATACTAATTATGCCAAAATGAAATGACATTGGTAATTCATGAGTATCAAAGGTAGGTTATATTAAATATTTCTCTCTCTCATATAAATCGGTCAAGCTATAGAAAACAGACTCGCCACGAGTAATTGTCCCTTCGAATCAAAACCCAAACCCTTTCTTTACAGAGAAGTTATACTTCAAAGCAATATTCCCCAGCTATACAATATTAACTAGTCAATCACCGTTGCTTGATTACAAATAGATTTTAGCTTTAGTAAACGTAGTAGTTGGGGCGTAAACATTCTTGATAGACTTCCTAGCGAAATATTTACCTAACATAGTTTTTGGATTTTCATTGAGGTCGAACCCATGAACTCTCTTGCTTAACCTTGGCTAGCTAAAGAGTTTAAACATGGAGCCGGTTGCTGTTTTGTAATATATAAAAGAAATTTACACGATAAGAAAAAATGTGGTCAAAGATAGTAAGTCGTTACCATTTTCTTTCCAGCACTTGGCTCTTCACACTTATGGGGTGCGAACAACAATCGTCGTGGTTGGAGTCGCAAGCGCACATCCGCTCCCCAAATGGGGAATACTCAGGGTTCCATGCCACGCGTCGCTCTTGTATTGCGTTCGAGGCGGAGTTGGCCTGTTGCTCCACAGTCATATCGCAGGTACGATTTTTGCTCATTAAACTGTACTTACAATTATAATTATATTATACCAGCGATTGATTCCGGCTCAAAGGACCACTATCTTGTTGCGAGTCTTGTTGTTGCTTCAATAATTTTATGGTTAAAACGCCAACCAACTTTAGTAAATTACGTCTCTCATGACATTGGCTTATGGTAATCGGATGGTATCGTTTGCCTTTTCACCCGTTAAAACACCTTCATTTAGATTGTACTATTAAAGAAACAACAGTTAGTTCACTGCTCTAATAGATAATGTCTTTCATAAGATCTTTTGTTAATTAAGGCAGTGACGGACAATTCTTTTTATTCTCAACTCTAAAATTCACAAAAGAAATTCAAGGTGTTTGTCATAAGTATTATAAATATTTTATTAGGAAAATTACGAAACAAGACTTTTCAATAACGGAAGAACGAAGAGCAAATAAGAATATTCACCCAAGCCACCATTAGCCAGAACATTCATAAAGTAGAAGTGATTTATGACAGTACCGCGGCCGTCAATGGTTTTATTTATGTTTTACGCACGTAACACTCTGCGATGTGCAACAGTGTAACCATTATTTGAATGCTAGAAAAAGTACTGATAAAAATAGAATCTTACGAAGTTCGCCTTTGACTGTGCAAAAAATTCTAACGGTCATGAAAGTCAATATTCCGACAGAACTGCACGATGGCAGCTTTGTTAAAATTTTATTAAAAGTTGATTATCTTTACTAATATTATAGAGCTGAAGAGTTTGTTTTTTGTTTGAACGCGCTAATCTCAGAAACTATTGGTTCGAATTTATGTGTCAGATAGACCATTTATCGAGAATGACTTTAAACCATCACGCTGCAACCGATAGGAGCAAAGAAATAGTGGGAGATGTGAAAAAAACGGGGGAAATTATTCAATTTTTGGGTTCAAGATGCGTACGCTGCGAAAGCGGTTCAAGATACCCAAAAAATATATATCAAAGAACGATTCTTCTTTAAATATCCGCGATAGAATGTCTAATCATTTAAGAGTAACTCGTAAGAACGACGTGCGTAATAGCTATAAAAATTAAAGATGAAGAGGAGGTTTGCTAAAACAATTTTGATGCCTTAAATAACTATACTACGGATGAAGTCGCTGGCGCAGCTAGTTTTATTAATAATCTTAAGCGTTTAAAACTCAATCTTAATATGACCTAATTCAGACCTAACTGGGGACTCCGCCAAGTGAGGATTTCGGGATAACTTACTAAGTATAAATTAAACTATTTAATATTCTTAGGATCAAAGTGTAAGAGAAGGATTCAGTTAAGTTATAATCTGTAATCATACATATCTAATAATGAGTTTGTAAAATAATCTATTAAACAATACAAATGCTTCATAAAGTATAACAATGTACATAAGTCAAATTTGGCTTTCTTGTAATCCGCACATGATGAACATAAAAAAGTTAAAATCCTGACCTATTTCACAAGCAATATATTTTCATTAATTCGTGTCACGGTAAACGGAAAATAAAACATTTATTAAACCTTCAGCATTGTTAAGAGCTTCGGCGGTAAAAGTTAAATCGTGCTTGCGATAAACTCTGTCTCGGATTCCTTAAGAGGTCTCATTTTTATGTTTATAATTTTTTCTAAGATAAGACACGGATAATAGCAAACTATTTACCATAATTCAATTAATTTATGCGTTTCTAAATAAGTATTTAAAAATGTTTTTATTACGTTCATGACCGCCTCTGTAGCTAAATTGTTAAACGTGTTGCTTAGCATGGCGTTAAGTGCGAGAAGTTCTGGTTTCGAATCCCGGGGAAAGAATATATTGTTTCGGTCAGGCAGGGCACAGAAGTCTGATCAACTAGTTTCCTGTACATAAAAGTGATCTGTGAAACTGACACACAAATGTGTTCGCCCCATGTCCCAATGGGGCAAAACGAGATTTTACTTCATATTACGTTAATATAATTGAAATTATCGCTTCACATCTTTCTTATTACGCAAAAACTTTATTTTATAAGTAAAATGGTGACTAGGCATTGTGATGCCACGAAATTTTATCATGATTTCTTCAGCTATTTGGGCGTCGAATAGATATATGAAATTAACAATTACTTTTTTAAACTTTATTTATATTAAACAGTCTCGTAAAAGAGTATAAACCATACTCTAAATTGCAATATAGAAGGATTACGAAACCGATACGTCGGGCCGAAGTTAAAAATAATTTTCAAATAAGTATAACTAATATATCGCGTTTTAAGCCGTTAAAGTGTTTTATTTAAATATGCAAAACTTTGTATTTTATAAATGTGTAAGTGTAGTTTCTATGAAAAATTAAAATCTCTCTATTCTATCTAAATCTATGAAAAATTAAAATCTCTATATTCAATTCTAAAATTAATTGTTACCTAATTTCTTATTGAATTCAGATTCTTATTACAATAATCTTATACTTTATTTATTATTTAGTAGTTTATAGCTTGACAAGCTTAAATATAGATTTGCTTCTTATAAGCTCATATTTTCCAAGTCCATGGTATAAATGAAACGTTTCCCCTTAGTCGTAGCCTTTGTTTCGATTTCCTTGTAGTCTATTATTCATCACTGTTCTACTGTCTCAATGTGATTTGAAAAGCGTTGTTAAAAACTATGTCAGTGAAAGTACTTTTGTACCGTATGTAATCTACGGAACCCTAAAAACGTATATACATCGTAAAGTGTATGCGATAAACCACCGCACTGAACAGATAGGATAGATGATTTTTTCCGGTAAATCTATTGGCGCTGTCTATAAACTTACTTAATGATATATATATATTATTAAATGGATTGTATAGCACATTGGAATTAAACACTCTAACAGTTTTAAACGCACCAATATTAGTTACTAATTTGAAAATAATTTTAATTTCCGTTTTGCCGTTGTTGAACTAATATATCGCGTTTTAAACCGTGAAATAGCTTGATTTAAATTAAACATTTCGAACGGCTTTAAACGTGAAATGTATTAGTTAATCTTATTTTTAAATAATTAATAATATTGTAATTACTTCTAGCAGTTTATACTTTGAAATTTTGAACATTATAAAGATCTTTAGTCTCCTTATGACCACGGCTGCTGCAAAGCGTCCGAAACGTCGGGCTTCGTAAAAAGTGTTTTCTTTAAATGTGTCCTACTCGCGTAAACTACAGACAGTATTTGTACAGAAGACTCAAATTCGAGGTACACTCGCACCTAGCCGGTTTTTTTTAAACTTCTTCGAGCATTACTCTTAGTCACAAAATACTCTTCCAAATATCCAAATGTTTATGTCGATTTGAAATGAAATGAAACAAAGGCAGATGTCGTATTAAATTCTAGGGATGATTGATTTCCTCTTAACATGAACTTGTTGTTCATTCTATTGCTGAAAATGTTGCCGGTTGTATGTAACAACTTGTTTCGTTATTTTCGTCGTTTTAAGTACTATTTACAAATAATATTACCATGCATATCATAGTAGTGTACTCTGTAAATTGATTTCCACGTTGTGTATACAACTTACCGCGTTATTAATAAAACAAATTAACGGATTACACCGTGATTTAATTAATTATTTTTTAAATACAACCCGACATTTCGATCGCAACAGCAGATTAGATTTAAAACTGTATGTATTATATACACTGTTAAATTTTAATTTCTTTATTGTCCCCCTAGGTTTTCGAAGTCAAAGTGATTCTCCAATTAAATAATAACATTATTAACAACAATGAAAAATATATAAGGCTAATACCTAAATGGTTGCTTGGCTACCTGATGGTAGGTTATATAACCCTAGCCTATACCATCTAAACAAGATGGCGCTGTTGTCCTATTTTGCCTTTAGATATTCTGAAATCCACAGACTGCTACCGAAACGCGAGTAAGCTTCACGTCGTTTTCATCGGTGATTCGTAACCCAGTTTAATATCCATATATCTTGATGGTAATAGAATCCACGACCCGATCATTAGCTATACATTGCTAACATTAGAGCAACGATCAACATCAAATCGTATTTAAAAATGAAATAACCAAAAATTTCAAACACAGAACACTGATTTACCAGTACGTACCTTGTACCAAAATAATGTGAAATGGCGTAAAGTAACGTGAAATAACATTCAGCGAGAGGGGATTGTACATTTTCTGTAATGGGGTGAAAATTGTGACGAGGGAAATCGTTCAAGAAGCATGTTGTCTATATGATTCTATTCGGGGTCTGTTAGGGCTTTTCGTATCAAACTGTGATCCCGATTATATCAGTAGTTTACACGAGTGGCATTGAACAAAACCATTTTATTAGAACGCTTACGATATTTGTTATAAGAATTTATTTATTTTATAATTAAATACTGTCTGTAGTTTACGCGAGTAGTACACATTTAAATTTCAAGCGAAGTCTGTGACCACGGCTAGTGTAAATCTAAACTCATCTAAAACATTGGGCCGTAGTTAAAATAATTTGTAAAAAGGTTTCACTAATACATTTCGCGTTTTAAACCGTTAAAGTATTTTATTTAAATGTTTTATTATTTTTAATATTAATTGATACATTCTAAACTGTTTCATTGTTCTGAAAGCCCGTCTGTAGGTGTGGTCCTCGGAAGTGACGTTTTAAATATCTTAGCGAGTTTAAAACTGTTGGATTTAAATAAAACAGTTCGAACGGTTTGAAACGCGAAATAAATTAGGTTAACTTATTAACGCATTATTATAACTACTTCTAGCAGTTTATACTTTGACATTATGGACACCATAAAGATAAAGATATTTAGTCTCTCCATGACCACGGCGGCTGCAAAGCATCCGAAACGTTGGGCTTCGTTAAAAGTGGTTTATTAAGGAATGTGTACAATGTTGCGTAAACTACACACAGTACATACATTGATTTATTTTAATTAATTATTTTTTATTTGTTAAAAAATCGCATGGCCTCACACAAATACCAACTGAAGCATTTGAATTCCGAAGAAAAAAGATACCGAATTTCTTTTGCTCAAGTAGGACTCAGGATCGGAACCCAACTACGCTCGTAGTGAATGCAAAGCTTTTAACCATTGCCTGATCATTCACGGAACGGCGACCGATGAATCAATTCATTTTGTATATTGAAATTTGACATTTTGATTTCGAATCCTAAATGATTTTAATAAAGTTATACAAAATGTAACCAATCGCATTATATTAACTAAGTTATGATATCATGATTCATGCTCCGATGCTCTCGTACATTTACCAACCAGTTAACGATCGATTACCCAGTAATTGTGTTGACGATATAGAATACATTTTTGGCAGATGATGGAATTGGTCTTAACGAGATTTTTAATGTTTGTTTTATTTTGGATATATTACATTTCTTTTCCATTCATTTATTTGGTTTCTTTATACATAATTTTAAAAAACATTAAACATTTAACATTTCTTTATACATTTTTACATAAATTCGCCGCGTGTGAAAGCTGTTCAGCAAATTGTTTATGCCACGGATCCCTCGTTACAACATAATTAACTTAATAAATACAATTAAATAAAACACTTTAACGGTTTAAAACGCGATATATTAGTTAAACTAATTTGAAAATGATTTTTAACTTCGGCCCGACGTTTCGGATGCTTTGCAGCAGCCGTGGCCGTGGTTTCCCCGTGACCGTGTGTTTACTATACGTAAACCAAAATTACAGAGAAACGAAATTAGTTAATGTAGGCCTTTGTCCTACGAATTTATAATAATACGCACTGAAATAACTTTAGGGGCTGCTATATTAAATCTAGGTTATCCAAAGAGCCATATTTATTTGTTTTGTCTCAACTCGTTTGGGTCGTGGTTAAGTTTCTGTGATTAGTTCAAACAGTGCTTGATTGCGACAAGTTTTGTGTATAATTGTTGTTGTGTTGCGGTTCATTCGTAGCTTTATAACAATTGATTTGATTTTATACATTCTTAGTTCTTTCATGAGAGGACAAGACTCGGGTCTCACTTGATGGCAGGTAAAATACTCCATTTAACATCTAAACATGATGTGCTGTCGATCTGTTTTGGCTTTGGATATTCGGAAATTATTATCTCCGTAGCTTATATACTTAAAATACGACGGTTAACTTACCGCGTTACTAGTAAATAGTAATAGTTAAACGTATTGCCCAGAATTGTATTAAGAATGTGAGGCCTAGGCTTTGAAACCTGGGATAACATAATGCTTCGGTCGGGACAGGCACAAGTTTCTGATAACTTATTTGCCTGTAAATAAATATCGATCGATCGAATCGATCAGGAAAATAGACTGAAATGTGTTCGCTATATGCCCCACGGGCGAAATAGGATTTTACACATGTAGATAAAGTGTACTTATTTAATAATATAATACAGGGTAGATATTTTTGATCGATCATATATCTTATATTACAGATATGACATGGATTAAAAGTTTGTGTCCTGCTTGTCTGAAATAATTATGTTTCGTGTTTAACGTACAGAAGGGGAAAAAAGGTCATATGAAAATGTATTACTTCTTTCCTGTTTTATTTTCACGCCATCTATACTAAAAACTTGAAACCTCATGAACATCTTGTTGTCGAAAACGTATTTGGAAAGCTACGACTCGCTATATAGAGACGTAGCACTTAGTTCGGAAAAGGGAAGATAGATGGCGGTAATAATTTATTTTGTAACGTTTTATGTGTTGAGATCAGGGATGTAAGTTTTATCGGAATCGAAGCCGGAGTCGCAGTTTTTGAATTTGCTTAACGGATTCGGAACTGGAGTCGGAGGCAGGGTCAGAAGTGGTGGCATGAGAGATAATTTTTATTTAAAGACAAATAAATCATTAATTCTTTTTTTTTTCATTTCAATTTTAAAATAAAACACAAACAATAAAAAATGGCATATTTTCAAATAAACAAGAAATTAAAATTATTGAATTTAAACCCAAACTCAGGAAAGTAGCATATTACATTATATTAAATGAACAAAAGCTTTAGAACAAATGAATTATGACTTCAAAAACTATTTCTTAACGAGTCGTAGATTAGACCAGCGTCACTAAAAAGTTGTTCGTTGGCTACCGAGCCTGGTGGACACGACTAGGCTCGGTAGCCAGTAAAGCCAAATAGCTTTAAGTTTTCTTTACATGTATTTTTTATGATAGAGGAAAACAGACGAGCGTGGGATTTATTTGATGTTAAGTGAAATAACTAAGCCTTACAACATCTAAACAATTTGTTTTCAAGATTGACAGCGCGTCAACCTATTTTGGCTTTGGATATTCGGAAATGCACAGACTGAAACCAAAACGGGATGAAACTTCACGGCTTTTTCATCTGAAGACGTTGGATCGTAATTTGGACGGACTTTTTTATTCCTACCACCCTACCTAATATCAAAAATTCAATACGCAGAGCGACATGTTTCTCAAAAATAAACTGATTAGAAACATGTTTAAATCGAACCCACGATCCGTGATTATTACTAGCCATATTGCTATTAATACAACAACGAGACCCATGAACATATATTAACAATAAAACATATTATAGATACAGTCGCTGTACCATCTATCTATAATATAAAATTCTCGTGTCACGGTGTTCGAACTTGAACTCCTCCGAAACGGCTCGACCGATTTTCACCAAATTTCATATGCGTTTTCAATAGGTCTGAGAATAGGACAACATCTATTTTTCATCCCCCTAAGTGATAAGGGTGGTTCACCCTAAAAAAATTTTTTTTATTTTTTAGATACAAATTTTTATTTCTAATTTTTTATGATACAACATATAAAAATACATACAATCCTCAATTTTCATCCTTCTACGATCAACCCTCATTTTTTAATAGACATTTTAGTAAAATTATTTATATGGCTATAACACAATGCGATGTGACTAATAGGAGCGAAGATACAGCGAGAAATGTGAACAAAATCGGGGAAAATTTTCATCTCTGCAGGTTTCAGATGCGTACGCTGCGAAAACGGTTCAAGATACCTGAAAATGTGTATGCAACAATGATTCCTCTTTAAATGATCTAAAAAAAAGTCCGCGACGCTATATGTCTATCTTTTAAGATTAACTTGCGGGATCGACGGGAAGGGACGCGGTCGTGGCTAACAGCTTAAGTTTATAAAGATGACGGGGTTTGCAAAAACTAATTTGGATGCCCAAAATAACGATTCTCGCGAACGAAGTCGCTGGCACAGCTAGTTGTTTATAGATGGTTAATCGTTGGTTCGAGACTCACGCGGGGAATTATTTTAATTAATCATAAGACAACTGTGACGTCACAGCTGCTAAGGCGTCACGCAGGAAAATTAATAGCACGTCACGTCTACGTCACGTATATTTGAAAGCCATTATCGTACATTAATCCCTGCTGTTGAGTGTCGGGAGACGTCGGAATATACCTCTACATATCAATTTATGTCTGTCTGTATACAAGACAGATTTAACCATATATCTTAAAGTCGGAAAATATTTAAATACTGTCTGTAGTTTACGCGAGAAGTACACATTTAACTAGAAACTTTAACGGTTTAAAACGCGACATGTATTAGTTAAATATTCTAATAAGTTTAACTAATATATGTCGCGTTTTAAACCGTTAAAGTGTTTCATTTAAAAATAATTATTAGTTGTTTTTAGTTTGAGTAAAAACACTAATTATTTTCGGTCAGGTAGAGCACAGAAGTGCAATAACTGCTTGTCTGTAAACAAGGGGGCAACAGACATTTATGATATGCATTAGATGATAATAAGAATCTACCATGATTACTAGGCTATTTTCATATAACTATTTTTGATGGGATCGTTGGGGTATGGTAGCCATTTACCTAATAATCGACGGGTTCTATCCCCATCGGGTCAAACATTTTTCTAAACAATTAATAATTTTTCTGAAATATGTTGGACGTCGTCTGGAAATTTGGACATTAAATACTATCTATCTATCCAAACTACTATCCAAAGCCAAAATAGGTCGTAAGTAGATTTTATATAGAATGTCTCCTGCAAAATATAATGTTTGACTGTCCTAAATACAAGAAATATCCAAACAATAGAAAGGCGATTCATTCATTTTTTTTAATCTTTGTTATTTGTGAACAATTGAAGTGAAAATTTCATGTCTGTAGAATATTTTAGATAAACAATTTGTTCCGGGGCTCGAGGAAATTTCCTTAGTCATTATATTACACAAGGCTTACGTAAGCAGGGAACGTTACTTACCTGCAAAGGGAATTGTACTAAATCACGTCTAAGGGAATCTCATTCGCGCATGCTCATTTACTGATAAGACCGGAGAAAGTTATTAGACCTCCACTCTATTCAACATAAATTCACATCTGTAATTACTTATTCAAAGATACATTATTCATTTTCACATGTAAACGTACTTTTAGTTTTATGTACATGAACAATCTATAAAATGATTTCTCATGACAAAGAACAGATAAACATAGGGTTTGATGGAAGATACTCGAAGCATATAAAGTTTAAATAAGCACTATCAACCTATTATGGTGTTGGACGATACAAAATCCACCGATTGTAATCCAAATCGAATTACACTTTGCATCTTTCCCATATGTGGTTCCGTCAATTATATATCAGTACTTTTGAGATGAAGTTGCAAACAGTTCGCACAATATTTCCTTCCAAAAAAGAGTATACCTAAAGTACAAAATTTTATATTATTTTCAGCAAACAAGTACTCTACAATTGTTTGATGTCATTGAATCTTTTTCAGAGAGTGTGAGCTATATTATGTGATATATATTGAATACTGAACAACTGATGTCGTGGTCACAGCAAAATGTACCGGACTCGTATGTATGTATCGTTTTACACTTGCAGTAATTGCTAACTATTAGACACTACACATCCACTAAAGAATAACACATCTGTAGAAATTACAATCAATCACTTAAACATACGTAAACGCTTAAGACGCGTGACGACGTGAATCAATGTCAAGTTAAAAATTGCAAAAATACTAGAATATTTAAAACATGACGCGGTTTTCGACTGCATCAGGGGGCGTGGAGTGATCACCCTTTGTCGGCATTTACCGAGCTAGCTTTTCGGCGCGGAAAATTATTTCTTATAAATTAATAATTTAAGATAAAATAATAAGTAAGTATTGTCTGTAATTAATGTTGATTTAAGAGATTGTTGATGTTAATTTTTTTAAGGTTTTAAATGAAAAAGGTTAACTCATTTACAATTTATTTAAGTATGAATACGGACGTTTTAGGTGCTTTGCAGTAGCCATGGTTAATGAAAGAAGGGCGAAATTGTAACTTTAAATTAACGAACACATTTCACGTTTAAACCGTTATAAGTGTTTTATTTTAATAAGAAGTATGTACAAACAAAAGTTTTTAGTATCTTAGTTTTTGTTCTTTCGTTTCTCTATTTTTTTTTATTTAATGTTTAGTTAGTACTTTTTTGTGTTTATTTATTTTGTGAGTTTTTGTGGTGTGTTAGTTTTATTTAAAATGCTTGCACCGAGTATGTAACCAGCACGTGAGTATCTCATTATGATAATGTGCTTAGGAGTACTTTTGATAATGCGACAGAGGTGTTGAGAATTTACCGGAGAAGGTAGGGTCCTCTCGTCTGCCGCCCTTCGCAGTTATGTAGTTTTTAATTGCGAAATTGGTATGGTGGTTTTTGTTTTATTTATTTATTTCAAGTTGTATTTAAAGTATACTAAATACTTTTTTTGGAATATTACAATTATACGTAAAGATGAAATAAAAGATATCTAACCTACTTGAAATGATCAGCTGTTCACAAAACGTATTGCGGGCGCGTAGATCATAATGCTTCTCGGCTCTACGCTATCTGTACATTTCATAAAATAAATAGCACCATATAACAACATCTTTTAGCCCCTAATATATGCTCTCATACGTTTTCAGGTCTGTTTCATTTACCCCTATATTAGTATATTTAGATAAACAAGATACGTTGTCAACCTATTATGTCATTGGACGTATAGTACAATATTGTACTATGAGTAGGTATAGACATTCTGTTCATAGGTATACACAATAAGTATTTTGCGATCCTTTGATGTCATTGAAATTTTTCAGAGAGTACATTTCTCGTATCTACCTTTGCGAATGAATGAAGGAATTAAAAGGAAGGTTGAAAAATTAACAGTGATACCTTTGTATAATATACTCGTTTCATAAAATGTTTATCATCAATGCTCACTGTGTCCTGCCCCATTTTGTCGTTATTATAATTCAGAGAAATGAGAGGCTAAGCTTCAGCTGACTTCGTGAGATTCGGGACGACCATTAATCTTGTAGTTATTATGTTTATGTTTAACAGCTTTTGCTCGCTTAGTCTGTGGTATCTTATAAACGCTTAGCGTAAGGTAATCAGCGGTACATCGAAGGATTGCGCGTCTATATCAAACCAAAGCCTTAGCTAATTTTGTATAAAAACGTGAAATCTTTTGATACAGATTTCATCATAAAATAACAAACGTTTTGCGTTTTCAACATCTAAAAGTGCTTAGCTCAAAGTTGAGTCTTTTGGTAAGAATTGAGAAAAGTTCAATGCAAATACTGTCTATAGTTTACGTGAGTAGTACACATTTAAATAAAACACTTTAACGGTTTAAAACGCGTTAAACTTATTTGAAAATGATTTTTAAGTCCCCGTCTCCCCGTGTTCATCATTTTCAAATAAGTTTAACTCATATATCGCGTTTTAAACCGTTAAAGTGTTTTATTTAAATGTGTACTACTCACGTAAACTATAGACAGTATTTGCATTGAACTTTTCTCAATTCTTACCAAAAGACTCAACTTTGAGCTAAGCACTTTTAGATGTTGAAAACGCAAAACGTTCAATGCAGTTCAATGCAGTTCAATGCAGTTTTGAAGTTTGTGTTTTTAGGCTTTTAAAAACAGACGGATAAACGAAAGTATTAATTGTATTCTTTCACTCTTTCTATCTGTATTCTACATCGTATAAAAGGTAAGATGTTATTCGTCCAATCGAAGAATTTAAATAATAAAATAATGGAAAATAGTGTGGATACACTGTTTCACATCCCACTATTATACAAACCGCGAATACACTTTCAAACGATTAATTTTATTTATGAAGTTTGTTATTCGTGATGATCACTTGCAGCCATAAAACGAAATTACGACAATTTAACGAGCTTTGAAATGGACCCGACGCGATCGATATTGGCTCGTAATTAATGTTTAGTTATTTAATTTGTTTTGGCTTCGACGAAATTACTGGGTTACCTAAATAGTTATTCGAACATCGCGGAATATTTCCCTTGGTACACGGTACGTTTTCCGTAAATCGTCGAATGTTTGAGCCATAAAGCGACGGAAAATACCAACAGGCACACAGTTCATGCGATTATGCATGCAACGTTAACCAATTAGAATTAACAAGAGACGCATCCAGACGAAAAATTACGGTATTTAGTATGAGGGTAGAAATTCAGAAAGTAATACTTAGTTACATTCGTTATTCTTATATTATCTTATTGAGTACGCAGCGAATTTAAATATGGAATTCGAATCTTTATTCCCGCTCAATTGAGTTCAAATTTCGAACGCTTTCGAGTCTGTAAGCACGAAGAACCAAAGTGTTTAGAAAAGTTAATGTTTCAAATATCGACATCGCGCTCCTATTTTAAGCACGTGAAAAGTAAAGGGGAGAAAAGGTCTTGGGCGGGGCGGTGGGGGGATAGGCATTCAACAGGCGGACGGTCGATAGAAGCGGCGCCGCCGAACAGCCAGCGCCACGCAACAATGTCGCGACATGGCTTACAGCCACGCTGTCATTATCCACTAACGTGTCTCATGGAGCCACTTTTCACCATGACGCGCTTGTACTCATAGATTGACCTATGTTACGTTTGCCATCTTTTGCTAATATAATAAAGGAAAAAGTTTGCTATTCTTGGCGTCTGTTAGTGTTTCTTGTGAATATTTATGCTTATTGTCTAACTTGTTGCCATGTGGGATTTTCAAGAGCTCTTATGGACGTAATTAATATTAAAAAGAAGAAATAAATGTTAATACATTAAAATAAATAAAAAAAATATAATAGTGACAACCTGTCAGAACAAGGCAAGGTCGATAAAAACAAATATATTTTTTTGCGTAAATGTACAACAATATTCGGAGACCTTTTGAAGTCAAACCTTTTTTTTACAATAAAGGATGCTTTGTTCTTATAAGGCAATTCTTATCGTATCGTATTCGTATCTAGAAATATCCAAACAGAGGATATAATTTTAATACAAATTTGTTTATTTACTTTACGTATGAAAAAAATGTCGATATCTATTTTTTATTGTAACGTAGTACAAAATCTCATGTTACTCTTAGAATTATAGGAGGCCGATAGATAAAGGACTGAATTGTTTCTTCGGGAAAATTGCGTGTGAAAGTCCGCCTGGGGTTACGGTACAAAATTGATTATACCTGTTGTAGCCACGGGAAAAGGAACGAGGAAACGGCTACACGGAAACTAATTCTTTCCCCCGAACTTAGTAAACCGATCTCTAGAGAGGACATTGTTTTAATGAAAATACCACGAAATTGTGAAAATATGTATATTTTTCTTGAAATAGGTATTTTTGCTGAAAATTTTTAAGGGAGCGATATGTTTCTGAAAAAAACATTTTGGAAGCTGTCCAAAGATTAGCCATTGAAATATCATTTTGTCTTTTGGTAGTTTATCAATTGTTTCTATACCTATAAAAAGCTTATATTCTTAACTTTTAAGAATATATAATATTTTAGTAATAACGCAAACGGAAGCCAAAATAATGTTACATTGGGTGAATTCTGTGTATATTTTAGTGTGCCTATTCTTTATAAAATTTGATACATTGTGTAAGTGTTTGTAACGTTTGTCTTTTTTTATGTTTTTGACTTTTTTTACGTCTAAATTTAAAAAAAGGGTTTCTCATTGTACTCGTATTGTTGTATATTTATTATATATACTTTATTGCACAAAGTATAAAAATATTACAAATTAAATTTATATACTAGAATGGAAAGCAATGGGCGAATAATATTAATCTTTACTATTCGAACATACATATAGTTATTTTTTAATTATACTTTACCTACTAGTACTAATTAATTAATTACCATACTTCACATTGAAATATAATTTTTTTAACGGTTTCCAACTCGAAATATATCAGTTAACTTATATTCAGTCCCTGCGTGACCACGGCTGCTGTAAGCATCTATATCGCGTATAAACCGTTAAATTGTTTTACGCGTTAACTGTGGACTTATATTATTTCAATGAAAAGAACGTCACTATTTTAAAATACTTCTACGTATATAGGAATTTTCCAATACGAAATCAATTTCACGCACATTTACTTTGTATACAGATTGGATACCGTCAATGTCCATAGAGTGTAGCTTACCAAAACTAGTTAGAGGGTAGCATGCATTTTAATTATACGTCCAAAACGGAATAATTAAGATTAAAATTAAACAAAGATATTTAAAATTTCCGTCATTCGTGAATAAAAATAAAAAATTGTTGTAAAGTGTCTTCTCTTGGATGCATACAACACATTGTACATCTGTTCTGTTCTACTCTTTGATTTTATCAATTGATTACAACAGACATTGCTCAAAGTTAGAGTCCCGATTTTGAATCGCGGGATAAAATTTGGGCCATGGCTTTTGGCATGCGAAAAACATCAATAAGTCTGCACTTACTATAAGCATAAATAAGTACACTTATTAATAAAAAATCAAAATCAAATCATTAAATGAATATACTCATATAAATTAGTTTCATAAGAAGTGTCTGTTATTTAGTTTACGTGATTAGTATATTTTTAAACTATTTTAATTTCGGTTTAAAACGCGAAATATATAACTAACTCATATCTAAGTGCGACTTCTTGGATGCCTTGTGGAAGCAGTGGAGTGAAAAAATTATATGACGTGGCCGGGACTTGAATCGGCATCTACAGCGTTCCGTGCCGCTTCGCCATCAAATAAGCTACAAAGTCATATATTTATACAATATATATATTTCGACTTTTATTACTATTAAAATAAATGCGTTTTAGTTCTACAGCTAGTAAAATTTGTCCGATGAATTAAATCCTCGGCCTGAGCAGATTTGTGTTCTAATCGTAATTCAATCGGTCCACACTCGACTAGATTAACGTCATCACTGGGGTTAACACGTTAATAGTGTTGAGATCAAGATCGATCTACACTAGACGATGTATCGTATGTACATCTTATAACTGTCTACATATAAAATAAGCGGGGAACGTTTTGGATGTATTAATTGTCGTTGATATGTTTTTAAACTAAAGGTGGACAAAAATAATTTAAATTCCGTTCTCCTCTAGGGGCATGGGGCACATACAATTATTCTTCTGTTTCTCTCCCTTCCTTCTCCATTATAAAGACATACATATTTAACTACTAGCTGTAATCGCGACTTCGTCCGCTTGTAAGTTATTTTGGACAATATATTTTTAAATACTGTCTATAGTTTATGCCAGTAGTACACATTTAAATAAAACACTTTGACGGTTTAAAACCCGATATATTAGTTAAACTTATTTGAAAATGATTTTTAACTTCGGCCCGACGTTTCGGATGCTTTGCAGCAGGGGAGACTAAAGATGGAGGATGTCTCTGACGTCAAAGTAAAAAATTGCTACGCTAGCGCCATCTGTTCCGTCGAAGTTGGACGACATTTTCAAATAAGTTTAACTCATATATCGCGTTTTAAACCGTTAAAGTGTTTTATTGAAATATCCATATGAGTTTCAAACAAAACTTGTCAGATGTTTAAAAGATAGAAATCTAGTGGAGGAGCTTCGAATTTATATTTAACCCCACATATATACCTCATACACTAACATCGCATTAAATATCACATAGACTAGATGTTTCAGACTCGATGTCTCCCCGTGACTGCTTTTGGAAAGCATCCGAAATATCAGACCGAAGTTAAAAATCATTTTCAAATAAGTTTAACTATTATATCGCGTTTTAAAACGTTAAAGTGTTACATCCAAATGTGTACTCGCGTAAACTATAGACAGTATTTAATTACATAGTCTAATTAAATTCTATAAATAACCTATATTTACTTAAAACGCTAACCCTAAACATACATACACATTAAAAATAGTTTAAATGTACTTAACATTTAAACTATGTTTAAATTACGTGCTCCATTTCCTACGCTTTGTTTTATAGAAAAAGTTAAGAGAAGCTGAAAGAGAATGGATTTCTCGTTAATCGAGAGACGCGTTCGTGCTCAAGTTTATTTTGCGAATAGTGGAGGTAATTTTTGTAGAACATGGCGAACGATAAGTGTTGTAAATAAGTACCGCTATATAATTTAAAATCGAAAATAAATAAATCGGTGAAGGTCTCGGGAGCTCAATTGGTAGAGCAACAGCACGGAACGCTGAAAATGCCGGTTCAAGTCATGTCCGAGTCGAATTCTGTTTTTCAATTTATTTTCGATTTTTAAATTATATAGTGCCCGCGTGTGAAAATTATTAAAATTTTCTACCGCTATGTATGTTACACGTAATGCATGTAGCATGTAAAACTGTCTACGTGGCTTTATTATATAATTAAGTTGAAGTTAAGCTAATTCAGTTAAGTCAAGTTAAAGCCAAAAATCATTTATTCACGTTCAAAGACTTATGAATGTGAAACCAGTTAGAAACTGAAGGCTTTAAATTTACATTTACTACCAGTTCTCAAATCAAGGGGATCTAGAAACAATGTATTGTTTGCCTAGCATTGTATTGATTATTAGCTACAGAGGCGATGGTACGAGAGCAATTTTGAATTATCCATAAAAAGTAATTGGTGGTAAAATACAATATTCAAGTACACCAACAATAATTCAAGTATATATATTCTAGACTGATTTTTTTAAAACTTATATTGTTTTTTTTAAACAATAAATTGGAGCTTAATATTTACATGTAAAAAAAACCTTTTCTAAGTTTAAAACGCGAACTTGATAATTTTTATTTTCAATAATTTTAGATTACTTGATGAATTATGAAACGACGGATTGGAAGTAGGTCAAAACCAATAAATAAAGATATATTTCGAGTTCTAAACAGTTAAAGGGGTTTAATTAAATTTTGTGCCACTCGCATGAACTAACGGCAGTACTTGTATGTAAAAATAATTACAAATTTAATAAATAAATTCGGAAATCCAATTTTAGGTTATGCTTAAACTTTTCTACGAGTTTGGTCATTTCATTCAGGGGAGGAAGGTAGAAATTGAATCGCAAAGGAGATTTAACGAGTTTAGTTGGTAATTGGGCTTTTGGGATGTCTCTTATCGATATTTACGGTTATGTGATGACGACGGTCTCAAAACCTAGGCATTACCTAACGTCCACATGTGTTTTATGACAAGAAAAATCTATCACTTTGGCTTTGTTATTTCTGAGCAAAGTAAACCAATTTTCGCGTAAGTTGGTAGAAAAATAACACATTTATTTTCTTAATATTGAATCTCTACTATATTTTCCCACTGGTTTTAGACTTAATCTATTTCAAAACATTAATATTGTTCACATGTAAAATAACAAATTGATTATAATTTGGAAAAAAATTGAGCCAATTGAGCTGCCGTGTCTTACACGACTTCGTCGAATTTTTTCAACCCACATACATGCACTTCTCGCGCAATGTTATTTCAACCCTAACAGGTACACGTATCGATTAAATTATTTCGTAATTTACAGAATAAATATTTCTATACTATTGCAAACGAAATACTATCTCATATACGTCAAAGTAAAAGTAATAAGCATTCCACAATACAATTAAAAAATATATTTCATGAAAGTAATATTCTAAGAGAACTTATTACAGCGATTCTAGATTGTTTGAAGAAGGTTTCGTGCTTTAAAATACTTCGTGCATAACTTTTGGCGAAAGTATTTGAAACGTACATTTTTTAAGCGAAAATTCTACCTGAATTCTTCGCGAGGTCATGTCTGCACACGTAAGTAGTTAAAGTTATATTTCCGTTTCATATTTGTATATAATCATTAGCTCTTTAACTAGTCCCACGGCTGGGAAGAGAACCCTGTGTGTGGATGAATCTGGCTGAATGCTTTATGTGAATTGGCAATCGTTGAAATTTTCAGATCATAAACATATCATTACGGGCTTGTTGGTATAATGGTAGCAATGTATGGTCAACATGTTTCTAATTTTTCAATTCTCCTCTGAAACATGTTGGGCTTTTAAATAAAACACTTTACGTTTATAACGCGATTCATTAGTTAAACTTATTTGAAAATGATTTTTAACTTCGGCGCGACGATTCGGATGCTTTGCAGCAGCCGTGGTCACGGGGAGGTGTCTCTCCCAATATATCGCCTTTTAAACAGTTAAAGTGTTTTATTTAAATGTGTACTACTCGCCTAAACTATAGACAGTATGTTGGGCTTTGTCTGGATATTAAATGGATGGTAGCAATATCTAAATACCGTTCGGGTCACGAATGAAAAAGCCGTGAAGTTTAATCACGTTTCGATTTCCGTCTGTAGACTTTCGAATATCCAAAATAGGCACCTTGTTTACATATATAGGTTAGGGTAGTACACCTCTAACTTAAAAAAAATATTGATCTGGATTCGAACTCCCTATCTCGCGATCTATTACGTACTGCTACCCAAAATCATAAGAGTAGACCACCACGACCAATTCTCTGAGAACAAAGACATAAAATTCAATTTATATCACATAGACCCTTTCTTCATTTAAATGTCCGACCTTTTGTGGTTTAGGGTTATGTATTTCGGCGTATGTTAATTCCATTAGTGGCAAACAAAGAAATTGGTAACAGGCCTATAGAATGCAAATAATATGAAGAGTAGCCGAGAAGCGCGTTTCGCATGCGGCCGGAAGATCACATGAGAGCGAGTGGCCCACAGATGTTGGATAGACATGGGCTGGATCGATATCTCTGCCATGAATAATTAAGATGGATAAAGCGCTTTCCAGCTACCGTTGCTTTATTGCTTTGATTGCGAACACAGATTCCGTATAAACTGATTTCTTTGGGTTATCGCAATTCGCTTTTGATGACATGTGTAACTTGGCTTGCACAGCGAAGCATTATAATATGTTATGCATTGCTGATATATCGTTTTTAATTTTTTAATTAAATTCTAGGACTCAAATTGTATTGTTACAAAGGTTCTTTTATTTACGATTCTATTTAGTCTCCCCGTGACTACTGACGAGTATCATAGCTTTAAAAAAATTCGACGATGACGCGGTAGCTCAATTGCTTAAAGCAAAAGCAAAGTCCTGCCCGTGTTGGAAATATGTTTCAATACAAAATCGATTCTTTTTACAGTATTTAAATGTTATATGTTAACACTGTTGATAAGATTCACTTTTCATCAGGTTCTGATTTGATTCTCTATTTCCATAAGTTTTATTCACAAATCTGTATACCTATTGAAAAAGTATGTTGAATACGCACCTTTCATATTTAATTCCCTGAATATGTTACGCGTGGAATCATCATCAATCAATCAAAAAGCGTGTTGTCATTCCAGAAACTGCATGACTGATGGCTAAGCATTCGATCGCTTTTATGTTTGTATATCGAACGGTTTTGATGAGAACTTTTATATTTTTAGAATTACTTATTTACTTTTTCATTTCTTAAAATCAATAAGATCTAGATTCGTAGATTTCAAGTTAGATATAATTAGCTGCTTTTTGTCTAATTTGTAAGCCAAATTTCTACATTCTTTCTTAATTTGACGAACTCCAAGAATGTATTTTCTACTTTTACTTTTTCTTATATATTTATAAATTTCTGTAGACAGCGTATTCAAGACACCTCTCTTGTGCATTTTTTTTTCTTATTTAGATTTTGAGATTTAAATTTTATCCTATTTAAGATATTTATCGTCTAAATAACGCACTTCGTTATAAAGTAAGAATGACTCGATACCTCGTTCATTAAAAATATTAAGCACTAGCGCAACCCAAACGTGATAGACCTAACAAATCGTCCGTTTTGTTTCACCATCGTCGGACAAAAACAATATTCATATATTCTAACTATTAAGAATGCTATAACGTATAACACTAGGGCCGGCTCTCGTTTATACCATATGCACACAACATAATTGGGTACACATATCGGGTAAGTGGTGCTACAAAATTTAATAAAAAGGCAATTTTCATGCTGAAATCTCACCTTTGGCGCTTTACTTTGAACTTGATTTAGTGAGGTCCAGTGAATGTAATGAAAGGCGTATCCTCTAAAATATGCGTGAAATACAATATGTGTGTGTTATAATGATATTTTTTTGCATAAGTAAAGAGATGATTATAATGCTGACCTTAACAAATCGTAACTCTATAGTGTCTATAGAAAACTTGTAACATACAGTATACATACGAGTATATACAAATCTGTTTAAGATTGAAAAAATAACCGCTGACACAGATAGTTTTAAACATACGACCGTTGTTTTTCGTGCTATTGCTCTAACCATGAACTCGGTAGCTCAGTCACTAGAACTAGCGAGTTTTGCAATATAAAATAGATTTTAATTTACATATAAACATTTCAAGTTAATAATTAGCACTAATTCATTAAATTCACCGTGAAATTGCAAACCTCCCTTACTAATTTATACTCTGTTTGTTAATTACCTCGTAAATAAGTCCTTGTCTTCTAAGAAAATACCAACTGTAAGATGTTCTTAAATAAAAACGCATTTTGTGACTTACATGAGACCAAATGATAATTCTGAAAGCGAAGTTTGTTTAAGAACTTCACGTTGGCAGAAGTTTCAAAAACGTATTATATTGTTTCCTTTCGCTTGTTGTATTGTTGTGACAGCAATGTTCTTATGAAACATTCGTATGAATAAAATAAATATATCGAATTAAAAGGATCAATAAGAAAGATATTAATTCACAAGTGTTAAGTGTCAATTATTACATTGCGCGAGAAGTGCATGTATCAATAAGTTGAATAAATTGGACGATGACGTGTATGACACGGTAGCTCAATTGGTTTGAGCAACAGCACGGAACGCTGACGATGCCGGTTCAAGTTTTGCGCTTGTCGTGTGTCACTTTTTAAATCTAAAATCAAATTTTAATTTATATAGTGCCATCATATGAAAAAATATTAAAGTTTTTAAGATATTAATATAGATATTGTAAATATATTGCTAATAAAAAAAAATATAAATATGTGATAAAAAATTAATATTATCTCTATGATATCTTTAAATACATAACAGTTTTTAAAACATTATTAGTTGCAAAAGTTTAACTTAACGGTTGCATGTAATAACGTTGAAACTACGGGAATAACTTTTAATTCAAACTTCTGTAAAGTTATTTAATGCAGAAAACGTTAAACTTACGAATCGCTTGGAGACATTCGTCACCTGAAAGCACTTAGTTAAATTTACTACCATTAGTTTAATTACCTTTTTTGGTGATTAAACTTATTCAAATTTAAAAATAAAAGGTTATTTAAAAAAGCCTTTATTAACGATTTATTATTGAAATATTTTCTAAATAACTTTTTATTGTAAGTTCATTAACTGTTCTATGCTATTAATCGACTATTTACCCTTTGACAAACGACTCCCCCAGGACCTTACTTAACTCGCCGCCTCGCGCCAGTTGAGTGAAGACTAGGCTGGGTCCTTTCTGAAGTTAGCTTACCCCTTTATTACCCACTGAGGTTTCCACTATTAAACTAAAGACCTTTCATACTCTTCTCTTAATTCAACTCTTTTGATTTAAAGTTTGTATAAATTAACATTTTTAAATAAAACACTTTAACGGTTTAAAACGCGATATATTAGTTAAACTTATTTGAAAATGATTTTTAACTTCGGCCCGACGTTTCGGATGCTTTGCAGCAGCCGTGGTCACGGGGAGACCACGGCTGCTGCAAAGCATCATTTTCAAATAAGTTTAACTAATATATCGCGTTTTAAACCGTTAAAGTGTTTTATTTAAATGTGTACTACTCGCGTAAACTATAGACAGTATTTAAATTAACATTGCCCTTCGCAACGTACGTGTGTAATAAAAACGTTTGACCCTTAAAAATGAAGCTCGAAAAGCAAAATCTACGTAAACAGCGAAAATGTTTGAGAGTTAACCTCATGCCCACTAGTTGTAGGCAAGCATCGTATTCATTTAAGTCTGTGTAGAACATTTTAACGCTCTCATTATCATAATTACACTTTATTAGATCAATTTATATTATAGCATATAATTAATTTTATTTAATCGCGTTTCGGTTTCAATGTTTGGATTTCCGAAGATCCTAAGTCAAAATAGATCGACAGCGCATCTGAATTATATTTTTTAAGTCACTAATAAGCCACATGCTTATGTGCCCTCCTCTATCATAAAAAAAATCCATTCAATTTAATCTAAGTGAATGTATAGATTTTCAATTGAAAGATATATTACGCCTGTAATTTTTTATTTTGTCTCGACTTACAAAAACGCTGACTCGTGTTGATCAAGTCGTATGTGTGTTAGTAAGGTGAAGGAAGGGTGTGAACCAATATTATTATATTTGATTACTCTAGTGACAGTTAAAATCCAATGAAGGAAAAGATTCTGGTAAAGAAAGAATGTGAACAAAGTTATAACAAAATCTAAAGCGTATTACAAATTGTAGACTTGAAAGAAAGCATGAATCGAACCACACGGCATTACAAAAATATAGCGAATTGCTCTTTTGAAACGCAATATCGTTAAAATAGATCGAGCCCCTGAAAAACAAATACGCCATCAAAATAACCCAAAACCCTTCTCAAAGGTTTATTTCATTTAACTCGAGCGGAAGATTTTGTTAACTCAATGGTATTGATACGTTTTGATATAAAATGTGAATGAACATTGGGTTTTCTAAATTAGCAAAGTTTGCATTTGTAATTTTTTTATTATATAAGTTATATCGCATCGTTGTGATCTATATTTCCATTATAAATCAATAATAGATAAAATACAACACGGGCAGGACCTTGAGCTACATTGAGCTACCGTGTCATGTGATTTCTAATTTATATATAACCATCATGTGCAATAACATGCGAAAAATAATCAAGTGTTCAAGCAATATTTCAATTGAATAATTAGTATTTTATGTCAAAGAAGAAATAAGCATGAGTTGACTTGCGGGAAGTTGACATATCCCAGGCCTAAAACGTCTAATTAAGATCGCGCTGTTCATCTATTTATCTCTGAATTCGGAAATGAGCCTGAAAGCGAAACTTGGGTACATGTAACGACTTTTATATCTGCGGTAGTAGATTTACAAGAATATTTAAATTATATACTATACTAATATTATAAAGAGGATAGATTTGTATTTTTGTATGTAATGGATAAACTCAAAAAGTACTGGACCGATTTTAATAATTGTTTAAATAATTGAAAAAATGTTCTACAATATTATAGAATATATTAATATCTACAAAAACATCGCGAGAGCATATGTCTAACTATTGTAGTTACGTCGCTATAACTACTTTTTTTTACATTTAACAAATTGATAGAAATGCCGATCAAAATCAGACCGTGTTATCCATACTATTTCATCCAAATAAATAATTTTAATTGTTGAAATCGGACATTCCATTCAAAAGATATCATGAAATTAAAATTAAAATACATGCCGGCAGCTAATTCGACGATAGAGGGGCAATACAGAAGAGCTAGGAATTCGCGACACAGCGAGATAGACATCGGTCGTTAACAGCTAGGCAGTACATTTTTTTCTAATTTACTGATTCATGGTCGTTTTAATTAGCATGCTTATAATTTAAACATCTGTAAACCTATATATGTCTACCCGTGCGAAGCCGGGAGAGGGCCGCTAGTTACTTATATAATTACTTTAGACCAAGAAATACATCAAATATTGTAAAGCATTTTTACTTAAGCGAACTCAAATTTGGGTTGGTAAGTAATTAATACCTAGGAATGGAAACTTGTTTGGTTCTAGGTTTTGCTAATTATGTTAGACCTTTAAGCTCAAAACCACATACACGAACCATTGTTAACAGATTGCTATTTCGACCAATACACGTTTCAGCTTTGGTTTATGAAATTCTGGACGTTGTTGCAATGAAAGGAACAAAATTTTACTATTTAGAAGTTATAAACGAACTGAAGTTACAATAGATAATATTTAGGTAATCTAATCATATAATTTTAAATATGATTTTAACAATATTTCGTTGAAATTGAAAAAATCGATGACATCCAAGTTAACCTGTATAATTGTGTTTTAACTGCGCCTTTAATTGATTTGGTATGCTTAAATACATTTAAAAGGGTTTAAATACTAAGATATGTCTAGTAAAATGTATCTTCTAAACAAAAGGAATGCTTAATTTAAAATTAAACTACTTACGCTATTGGATACCCGTTCAGTAGCGTAGCTAGGTGGACTGGGGCCCCGGTTAAGAAAGAATCGGGTCCTCATCCCCTCTTTTTGTGTAGCTTGAACTTATATTGGGTTGTTCGGAAAGTCATTTCAATTTTTTTGGGGAACATGAAAGACAGTTTTCATTTAATGAATAAATATTTTATTAAATTATATATTGGCCATTCTAGTCCAACACCTTTTGCAATCTCGTGTGGTTATTCGCCAATTTGCATCAACTAATGCCTTTGTCAGCTTCGACCGGCCTTCATGACCGTGGTGCATCTTCGACATCAAAATTGCCGGATCGAAATTTCGCAAACCAGTTCTGGCGCTGGCGTACTATTAACACGCCTTCTCCATACACATTCGTCAATTTTTTTCTCACTTGGACAGCATTTTTACCTTTTCTGAAGTAAAATAGTAAAATATGAAAATGCTGCTTATTGCTCTCCATATTTAAAAGGGCACCAACCAAAAACTACTGTGTAGAATTAATAGACCTTTTTCACACACAAGCCTTGCAATATCAGCTCTCAAGACATATAATGGTTATGCGGCTAAGTGTGAAGTTGGTTTCGAAATATCATATTTAGGAACAAAAATTTCTTCTTTTCTCCAACTATTATTGTTTAAAGATCTGCGGCCCGGTGGTGTTGTGCACCGGGCCCTATGATAACTACGCCACTGTACCCGTAACCCTTGTTAATAAAATATTTCATATACGATTTTCCTTTCCAGGTAAACGAGACCGAATTTGAACGTGAGTGTGAGTATAACATACGTTTCAATTTAGAAATTTATTTTGTGAAGCTTCGTGATGTAGCATTTTTTTAAATAACCATTCGTACATTTGTACTGACTTCAGACTTTTATGACGTAATGGTGTTATCGAATACACTTTTTTTTTGAAACCTCTACTTACAAGGATTTTTAAATGAAACAATTTTTTAATATCTAAAATATTTACACTGTTTTAATTTGTTGAAATTTCGTTCGAACGCTGTTTATAACAGTAGCTCATGTTTGCCTGAAATACGGTTTTATTCACGCCCGAAAAAATATATACAATTACGCATTTAATGTCGCATACTTTTTAGACCTTACCGTCATATATTATTCTTTCGAAGCTTTAACTCTACATACTTCGTATTTTGTACTGCTGCGACATATAATGAAGCTATATATAGAAGGCTATTTATGAATATTATTGCCACAAAATTTACAAATACAGCAAAATATTTAAAACTAGATTCTTAAGCTACAATTTTGTGGCACGTCGGGATACACACTCAGCTGAATGCTGCACGAAAGGGATTGCAAAGCGCTGTTTTTCAGTTCAGCTCTTTCAACTACAAGAACCAAACTATTTGCCATTAATTTATTTAGCAACGTAAATAATCAGTATATACTAACTGACCTGGCAAACGTTCTTTTGCTATATGAAGTATTAAGACTAAATTTGATTACTATAAAAAACGGTCTTAGTAGTGTTCCTCTTAAAAGATACTGTTGCAGATATTAAGATCGTTTAAAGAAGATTAATTCTTCTTTTTTTTGGTTTCTTGAACCGATTTCGCAGAGCCCGCAACGGAAGCCCCCAAAGATCTCCATTTCCGTCTGTTGCTCCGCACCTATTGGTCACAGCTTGATGTTTTATAGCTTAAACCTTTCCTCGATAAATTGAATGATTCCAACCAAGAGAAAAATATTTTTTTGAATCAAAGTTCATGAGTGCATTTAAACAACTTTACAATAGTAGTATGTAATGATATGAATGCTTTAAAATAACTATATAGAAATTACTAGCGTAAGCTTTCTGAGAATTGTAAGTAAATGCTATTTCCCAAGACCTAGTAACGGTGATAAAAATAATGGAGTACACATAATACTCCATCGTTTATTAAACACAATGCAGCGTGCGGAAGTAGACAATGATGGAAGGCACAATAGTAATAATGGTATATTATGTGCAGTTGGTTTCCGAGCTCGCAACCACAAATAAATGTATACAATTGTTCATTTAATTATGTTATTAACTATAGAGTGTTAATTGCATTGAATTATTTATTACATGTCATTCTTCGACTCCGCACCTAAATATTTAAACACGTTGCCTAGCATTATTCTCAGAGGCGTAGAAGTATGATCAACTATCTATTTAACTGTAAATTAAAACTTGATCAATAATAAGACATATAAATGTGTTAGTCCCATGTCCCATATCCACCTTTTGAATAATGAATTATAACTTACTTCGCTAATGTAGCGATCCAAAATATCATGTGGTCGTCTAAGCTAGAGAACGTCCATTCTTTCAATTATATACCACATTTTGCCATTCCTAGAAACTTAAATCATCATTTTATTACTTACTATAAATCACCATTTAGATATATGGTTGGTTGGTTGGCTATCAGTCGGGATTTCGAAATATTGTTTATGGACGCTTCGCTCTCTCAGTCTATAATATTAGTAGATAAATTAAGCACGAAAGGGCTTAGAAAACTGAAATAATTTTATAACATTTCTTCACACACAGTCAAGCGACGCCACAGTGTCGGTGGAAACAAAACAATGTCGCTGAAAAGACATCCCACAAATTAAAGACAAATATTCCATCACTAGCAGCCATTCAATTTTACAAAGGGCTGAGTGACGGCCGCGCAATAAGCAAAGCCGTGAATAGTTTTCTTTGTAAAGACGATTGAATACACTTCCAATATGGAGCCGTTAAAGGGGATGTGATCGATATATCCCATTTATTGGAGTTGTTTGTCCGTTCAAATACAGTAGCATTTGCTTATAATGAAAATTCCATTCGTTTCTGAATAGGCGATAGTCGCTACTCGACGAATGGCCATATCTATTCAGTATTCACGTTTTATTGAACTTATTACTGCTTTTCTGTGAGTTGTACGCGTTTAATGTTTGTAAACTTTAATATTTTTCATATGTTAGGTGTATTATAAATTAAAAATCGATTTTAAAAATGATGACATGGTAGCTCAATTGGTTGCTGCTATAACCAATTGAGCTACCGGGTCACACGGATTGCTATGGATGCCGATTCAAGTCCCGCTCGTGTCATATTTTTTCTTCAGTCTAAATAGATATTTAAGCGTGTAATATGTTTTTATTCTCACTACACATACAAATTTTACCGTTTTTATTGATCCATGGTTAAACACACAGCGTAGCAAACACGGCGTAAAAATGAATTGTTTGAAAGCAATTTCAGACTGCATAAATATCAACTAAGTAATCAGTTAACAGCTAAATTTATCAGACAGAGGACTATATCATCTCTGTAAGCTCAAAATAAGGTATGAACTAGAAAAAAACAAATAATTCAATTCTAATTACTACCATTCCAAAAATGCAACGAAATTTTCCTCTGATCCGTGATTCAAATACCCTAGATCAGCAGTTAGTGTCCTAAAGTCTAGACCAGCTACTTCACATTACTCTCGTACTCTTATAATTAAACTAGCTGTGTCAGCGACTTCCTCCGCGTGGAATAGTTATTTTGGGCCGCAAAATTGTTTTTGCAAACCTCCTTCACATCTTTCACATGGCCGTGAAAGCCTTACGCAACTCCTTCACATCTTTTTAAATTTAAAGTGTTACCCACGACATCGGTCCCGTTCTGACGTCCTTCAAGTTAATCTCAAAAAATAGACATATAATGTTCTTTTGGATCAATTAAAGAGGAATAATTCTTTAATACATATTTTTTGGGTATCTTGCACCATTTTCGCAGCATACTCATTGGAAGCCCACAAAGATGAACCATTTTCCCCGTTTTATTTTCACATTTCCAGCTGTCTCTTATTTATCACAGCACGATGTTTTATAGCCTATAGCCTTCCTCCGTAAATGCTCTAACCAACACAAAAAAAAATTCAATTCCTGAGATTATCGCGTTCAAACAAACAAACTCTTTAGCTTCATATATTATACTACGCACGAGCTAACCAGAAAATGTACTTCACGTAAAGAAAATAAGATGATCAAATAATATGTGGAATTATGTGAAAAAGGTGGAAGTAACGAATATATGATTACATCACATTTTATCGTCACTGTTTTATTAATATGCTAGTCGTGATTTTACGTATATAGTGTACGCCGTCAAAACAAACACTTGTTACCGCTACGTATACGAAATGGCCAAGCTCGAGACGGACTCGTGATTCAGGGATTTTACAATTAGCTAAGCGAAAAGTACTCACACAAGTTATTTGTCATTTAACATATTTCAACACATTTAAATAAAACACTTTAACGGTTTAGAACGCGATATATTTTAGTTTAACTTGTTTGAGAATTATTTTTAACTACGTCCCGGCGTTTCGAATGTCTTGCAGCAGCCGTGTCACCGTAAGGTTTAAATGTATTATAAACATATTCTAAAAATCTCTGAATTGACAGTATTATATCAGAGAATGATTTTAGACAGGTTTAAATTAAAAGCACGTTAACATTTTTAAACTGAAATATATAATATTAATACATATTATGTAGTGTTTGTCGATTATGTCGTGGCGTATTTTAAGCGTATCGTTAAAACATAAAGAGTCAAATAATAATTCTACAGATAAATACATTCACAAGATACAGAAGAAATATTTCTTAAGGTCTTCATCATTTTCCGATTCCGGTTATAATCTGTAGACAAGTTACTCCTTTGTTACGGAAAAGCATATTTCTTTGAGATGTTTTATTTTGAACTTCTTTATTTAAAAATAGAATTCACCCAGTATTTTCCTAGCTTTTAAATTAATATTTAAACAGTTTTAATAATTAATAAATTTAAACAATTGTGTAAATGTAGCATGCATTATAACCGTAAAATCTATAACGACCGTGAAAAAAGTAAGAAACACATCTGTTTCGCTTGTTAATGTCTAAATATAAAAACTGTGACACCCATTGATAATTTATAAGCGTGTATTTTAAAATTTTCCGTGTTTACATATTGCGTGTTAAAAAAAATCCGGCATACATTTCGTATGACTGCACATTACAGCAATATATATTTTCTCTAATTTAAAATACTAAATTCCGTTGTATACTTTTTTTGTGTAAATATTGATGTATTGAATTGTCTTTTTACTGCGTGTAAGGTATTACAATTTGGAAACAATATACATATTAGAATCTCTTGTTGTAGACTGTGTGTTATTAACTGCCTTCATGGCTAGATAGAGCTCTCCTCATGATCACCCAAGCGTTGAACCTTGGAGAAATATAATACTTCCAGCTTGCAAAAATGCAGAAATCTTATAATTGAATTTAAATATTTTTTTTTGAAAAAGGAGGACAGACCGGCATGGGGTTTGCTGAAGGTGAAATTCCCTAAACAGATAGGGTCTGTTATTTTCCCACATAGGAAAAATAGGAGGACAAATAAAACATACTTTTTAAAGGTTTCCCTAACATTAAGATATGCTAGGTTCGTTAAATCGGTACGTAGCATTTCGTAGGCGTCTCGTAGCCACAAGCTTTACCATTCTAGAGAAAGTTTTGCATCTCAGGTACCAGGCGACAAGTAGAATACCGGGAATAGTTTCTGCGTGGAATGAATGCTTTCGAAGCAAGATATTTTGGTTTGTGTCGAGGAGATGGAATTTTAGTGTGCACTGTGATAAACCACAAAATGTTGCAACATCTCAGACTACATCTAGAGTCTTTCTTATAAATGGGGGTTAGTTGAGCCTCCTTCCACTGCTTAGGAAAAATTCCTTCATCAATCGAACGCTGAAAAATTAAAGTTATGAGTCCAGTTTGACTTCTTTTTAAGAAAACTCCCGGTAAGTCATCCGTTCCGCAACCCTTTCGATCATCTAAATTTTTGAACGACATTTGTAATAATGTTGTATCTATGTGAATCTATCTTCACATGCTTTGTGGATTTTGTAAGAATTTATGAACTTCACAAGATTGATTTTCACTAACCGAAAGGCACTATCGGAGCTTCGTGGAAAACTTTTACCGCAACGTGTATAAGTGAAAATTGATAGCTTACTCTTGTCAATGATTTATAATGTATAATTTGTCCAATATAAGATGGTGTTTGGCCTTCGTTAGTTTTATTATAAGTTTAAAAATGTACAAATAATATCTTTATTGACAGGTACCAATACAGGTTATATAAAAGAGTAAGTGTTAAGTCATATATATGTTGCTTTTTAACATTTTTAAATCGCTTAGCCAACATTAACATTGTAATAAAAAAGTTTTTTTTTAAAAGGCGTGACAGAGTTATTAAAAAGAAAAAATATTTGTTTTGATATTAAATACAAACTAATATTTAAATTTAGAACGAATTTAGTACGCAACTAAGTTCGTTCTAAATTTAAATTGTTCTCTAAATTGAAAAAACATTTTTAATTCATCGATAGTTTAGTCGATACTAAACTACTAATCGAAGTTATACGAAATTGAGATCAAAAATCGAATAGATTAACAAAAATACTGTATTCCTATCGTGAGCTGTCAAAATCAATAAAGCCAAACTATAAAAATCAATCGAGTGAACCAGATGTCAGATGAAACGGTTATACAAGAACGCAATATAAATAATGATCGATCCGACTCAAATTGGCGCTTCGGTAATACATCAAACGCTTAGTTTACTTTTTTGCGTTAATATATTTATCAAATTATATTGTGTAATTTATCAAACATAAATCAAGATTAATCTTGTTTATAATAAATATTATAAAGAAATATCCCCCGCATCGATATTGCAAAATAAGTCTAATTAAATCTCTGTATTTCCCAATTAAGGTAAATATGGAGCTATTTATTCAGAATGCCCCAAAACTCTACTGTCTACCTGTAGCAGCAGAAAATAACCGTCACCGGGGACAGATATACTCTATCTTATTTAACTATTATTTTGGAAATACAATACCTAAGATTTTATATTTTTCTTGTAACTGTAACTATTTAGTTTATTATAATATCGTAAAGTACACTGGGACATCTATGTACATTTCTCTCAGGAGTCATTACTCTTTTTACTTAACTCGTAGAACGCGAAATATATTAGTTAAACTTATTTGAAACCGTTAAAGTGGTTTATTTAAATAACTCGTTTATTCAATGAATATTCCAAAATCAAATAGATGTCTAAGCTAGGCTGTAAAGGAACAACAAACGAACAAACACACCGTCACATTTTTATTTCAGTCATGTATAGCACCTCATTAAACGTTATTTAACACAGATTGGATCAGGCGCCAACTGAATCTGATTTTAACTTTTGCAGCTGATGCACGTATCTCTGTATTAATATTTATACATCTATTAAAATAGCGAGCCGTTCCTAGCTTGTTATTGTATGGGCGTGAGTTGAAAACGATTTGTCTATGTAATTAATTACTTTCAAAGTGGATTATCTCGGTCTATTGATTAATTCACTGACCCCAATTGGTTTGAGATTTAACCACAGTTATACTTTGTAATCCCAACCGCTTCCGTAACATAATGCCTAATTTTATGTATAGCGCGAGTGGTCCGCCATTTGAGTTCCGAGGAAACATATTTCGGTTAGTGATCAGACGCTGATGAAATAAATAAGACAGAAATATTCTTGTCCCACATATGGGAAACACTATTTCGGTTCGCCATTTGCAATCATTTTATGTAAATAAAAACTTACCCTATCGTTTTTAAGGTTATTATTTTTTATTTGAAATGTTTAATTCATTTTTTTATTATGCATTAAAAGACCAAACAAAGCTGTATCAAGTAAACATACGTAAATAAAAATCAATCAGGCCCATAACAGACATAAGACTGCACAGTCTTAGTCTGTCTTAGTGTAGTGTCGTAGTTTTCCCCTGCTCTGTCATTGTATTGTTAAAGGTAATAAATGCATTTTATTTATTTCATTAACTATTCAAATTATGCAACTAAAAGTAGTAAGCTATGGTGAGACGAGTGAAATCGCGATAAAAATCAAGTTTCTTCAATACCTATTTATAGAATGAAGATTTATTGTTTACAGCTGAACATAAAAAACAAGTATCGTAAAGACATAAAACACAAAACGTTGTTTTATAAAAACTTCCTTCCTCTAAAAATTCAGTATGTTTATGATGTAATTAGACCATGTTTTTTGATCATGAATTTTACTGAACACATTTACCTAATAATATTTAATATTAGTACATTTTCAACGATTACGTTTAAATTCTTAGGTAATAAATGAAAGAGTGAAACTATAGTTTGAAACCCCGTCTTTACTCGTAAGAGTAGGAAAAACGCCAGGAAAAAGTAGCAGGATTACAGCATTAAATTGTAAATTCTACCATTAGGAACCTGTGCGACTATCACTCAAGAAGGAAGTTAGAAGACAAGTTAACAAGAAAAGGGAATTTTCTTCCAAGAAGAAATATTGCATTTATTCTAATACTTCGCTACGAAGCACACATAATGATACATAAGTCAATATCAATAATTATCAAACATTTATGCCTTTTAAATGAAAAAATAGTAAACGAAATTTAAAACGCGAAATATTACTTAAACTTATTCGAAAATGATTTTTAACCTCGGCCCGACATTTCGTATGCTTTGCAGCAGCCGTGGTCACGGGGAGACCACGTATGTAGTAAACGAAACTAAATATAGGTTTAGAACGAATGCTCCAATGAGAGGGCTTGAAATAACAAAATACTAGCAAGGCGCTCGAGAAAGCAAATAGAATCAATTTTAAATTTACCAATATCGATAAGAGATTGTAGTTTGTGCAGGTAAATAAAATACAGATACACAGGGTAAAGTTCAGGTGGTCCTCGTGCAGTATTCGATGCTATGCAGCTTATGTATGTAAGGTCACGCTGTGCAGTCCTGCCGGAATAGTGTACTTCGAAATGCTCCACTTTAGGGCACTAAAATTTTATTTGTGTGCCGAGGAATTTTATAGTTTACTTACTTTGCTTTTAGAAGTTTTAAGAGATGCAATTTGAATGATTAAAACGCTAAATTTAAATTAGTGATTAATCTCTTTAATAATTATAAAAATTTAAATATTTATATGAAAAACTCAACTGTAGAAATGTGACAATTGTATAAAATTTTAATGTTATTTATAATAGCAACATTTTTTCCTATATTTTTAGTATAATACTGAAACTAATATGGATATTTCTTTAGTGACAAAATAAGTTTAAAATTTTATCCTATGTTATGTTATATTAACTGTAATATATAGCAATATGTATATAATTAGGTAACAAGAAAATGTCCAGATAAATTTGACAGTATGTAAACATGGATATTAATTTAATTGGATTTATACGACAATAATAATGAAAAATAATAAAGTAAAAGTTAAAGCTTCTCTCGCATGTGACACGCTGAAAGCACAAAAGAGTTAATTGCACTTGTACAGCTAAAACGCGTTCACGGTCAAACAACAAAACACACGTTCAATATAACGCCAATGGACCATCGCTCGAGGCTCACAGCATCTCTATCTCTTGCCGTAGTACTAGAGCGAACGTAAACTTAGCTACGAGCATAAGACCGCCAGTGCCAAGGTAAATGGAAGTTAAGTCGGAGGATCGAAGGGCTAGAATTGTAGGAGAGACGCGGAACGGTGTTTCCGTCTCCCTCACACGGGGCCCTAGGCTGCGAGGCGCAGGTTAGAGATGGGCTCTACTATTATCTCTGTACCTAGTATTCAAAGATACTTAGTACTAATACTCGCTACAAAGTACTTATATGTTTCTATACTTTCAAACATACGTAATACAAATACCGGTAAATTCAAATATCTAATAAAATCATTATAGTTTATAATTTAATTTAAGGACTCTTATGGCGTATGAAGTAGGAAATAGTTTTTATGTCATGTGTAAAGATATGCGATGCATAGATAATTGTTGAAAGTACAGCGAATACTATCGACCGTACTAAGTACGTAAAAATACTACGTACCGCCTAGTACCGAATACCCGTTCCAAATACCGGCCTAGTATTTTCGAATCAGCGCAGCCGGCAGACAGTCGCGGTCCGCCGGCCGTCGCGACGCTTTAGGCCTGCCGAGGCCGCCTGTGGCGCTTATCATGTGGAATACGTGAATGCTCTGCTGACTCCAGCCGTGTCTGTTCAGCTGTGTGCGGCATCGGCCCTCTCATTTACGAAACGCATCCCACTACATCGAGTTCTGTCGCGTGTGAGCTTACAGACCCGTGTATTTCATTTCTTCCCGATCATATAGGCTTCTACGAGAACGGTACGCGTTATAGATAACGTCTAGCGCTACATCGGTTCGCTAATGGTTCAGTTTTAGGTTTATATAGGAATTATGACGACGCGATCATCGTTACGACACAAAAGATAACAGTTTAATCTGATAATCGCGCAGAAAAGTACATTCATTAGCGCTCTACGTGTTCGGGTGTATATTGTGTAAAATGTTATCGTTAGCTGACGATCTAGTATGATCTTTACGTATTTCGCACCTGTTTAAAACTTTTTCCGTGAAACGTGTTTCTTGAAATAAACACACCACCTACTTGTTGAGTGATATATTTATTACAGTGTACCAGTTATTTTAGGTTTTTGATTTCTGAATGTTTTCGCCTATTGAGCCTCCTGCGTATGGTTATAATATCAGATCATCTGGCACATACTATATTAAAGCTACATACAGATGTCAGTTGAAATGTATCGCGATCAAAATAAATGAAATCTTCTCTACAACCTTCAGAAGGGTAAAAATAAACATGACTAGGTAGAGATCCGTGACCCGTATTCTAGTAAACAGGTTCCTGAAATCAATATCCACTATTTACAGTCTAAAAGCGTCCCATGAATACGTTCCTATCGAAAGTGTATATTTATTTTATATATTTACTAAACATTTTATAGAAAATGTTAAACTAACAATTTACTGAAAATATTTCTTGCATAGTATTGGTGATAAGGAAATAAAATGGTGTACTATCTTGAAGCTCTGCTTACGTTAATAAAGGTGTAAATGCATATATAAACATACAAAAAAATATAATATCACAAAAAAACAAATGATAAAACAATAAAACTCTTTCGTTTTTGAGAACAGGCTGCGGCCTTGTAGTTAAATAGCGATTTCTTAAGAACAATGGGAAGGAAAACTAATTTAACATACACAACGTATATCTGTCCGTTCACTGACTTATACTTCTAACTATTTTACTTACTAATATATTAAATGCCTATAATGATTTGTAATGTCTTTATATCATATCATCTTATAAAGCTAAAGATTTTGTTTGCTTAAACGCGCTTATCTCAGGAACTACCGGTTAAATTAAAAAAAGAATGGATAGACTGTTTATCGAAGATTGCTTTAAACTATATACTAATCAAGCAACATTGGAAAATTTTATTGTGCGTGCTGTGAAACAATTCAAGAAACCAAAGTTTATGAAAAAATGATTCTTCTTTCAATTATTTTAGGAAAATGAACGTGATCTTTATGTGTTTCTTCAAAAAGCTAGAACCGTTTTTATGGTAATTAAATTTGGTAGAAATGAACGCCTTATTAGCAATTATTTGTAGGAATTGTATCAACGTAATAATATTAATCTTGCAAATAAAACAGGGTTTGCCGTATCCGCTAGTAGTTCATAAAATGTACCAGTTGTTTATTATGAAAGAATTTATGAAAAAAGCTGCGCGTTTATTGAATCATAACTCAATACGACCTTCAGTTTCATAGCTCGGTTAATATATATACTTTTCTTCTCGGTTCAGATTTTACACTCACGCCACCAAATCTCCACTCTTTGATAAGCCTGTTTTATGAATGCAATTAAACTATACAACGTTGAGTACTAACAGCTTATAGTGAGATTATATTAAGTAGTTTACACACAACCGCATTTTGTTTTCTACACATTGTAGATAAAGTTTCATAAACCTTTTACCTACTGTATCTGTACGTATACATATACTGTTACATACGTACACACAGTCGTCTATAGTCAATGTTCGGTTGGTTATATAAGATAACATTTTTAATCTTACTAAATTAACGGTTTTGACACAGTTATTTTCACTACTTAACCTTTTTTTTTAGATTAGTAGTTTATTATAAGGATCATTAAGTAATATAAACAGTGTAGACAAACTTCAAAATAATTGATAGTTACTTTCTATATAAACGGTAGAAAAATTAAGCAATATTGCGCAAGAGTACAACGTATAAAAGGATGAACTAAATTTGATAACAATTATATGGCGAGTTTGTTAGTTCGAATTCCAACATAGATATGAATAATTAAGAAATCCAAAATTAATTTAAACTATAAATCTATTTTTATTAAGAAAAAGACAACCCGGTCGGGGACTTGAAACAGCATCCACAGCGTTCCGTGTTATTGTTCGTTGCGTGTTCTACACGTCAGCACTTCATCTCGAATTTCTTCAACCTATTGATTATTATATAAAAATAAATGGTTATTAACACCTCTCGGACACTATAATTTCTTAACACTTACATTTTCGAAATTTTAACGTTACAAAATTCCGAAAACCAACAAATTTCAATGGACGCCCCTTCCGCGCAATTCAATTTCAACCTTTACTATCAGTCCTGATAACTACTACGTCATATCATGGTAAACTAAGTCATTCTTGAAACGCCGATTTGATGTCATATTCATATATATTTCGTTTATCACGGTTTATCAATTATTTATCACTGATGACAGTGATGACGATTGCAAAATTGACACGAAGCAAGCAATTGAACTCAACGACCGCTCAACTAGGAGTAATTGATTGAGTCTCTCACTATTGGTGGTTGAACGCCATAAATGGACGGTTATTAGGCTAGTTATAAGATTTTCCTTTATTATTATCGGCTATTGTTTTTATTTCGCATTGACAAGGCTGTGCCGTAAAGGTTAACTGTCAAGGTTAATCAAATGAGATACGCACAGTACGAAATAGAACATTATACTGCGTATGATTGTCTTTCGGGCTGTTCGGCCGATGTGAGCGAGAAGAGGTTCTCGACGTTTCGCTATCACGCGTGGACGGCATCATCAGGAGATCTCCTGATGAACCTCGCTCACATCGGCCGTACAGCCCGAAACACAATGATATGCTGAACGATGGCCGTGTAAGTCTTACACAATTTATTAGAACATTATACTACTATACTTATATATAGAGCAATATAAAATCCTTATATTTACTATAACAAAAATTAATATTATTTACAATTATTCTAATCTATACTAGCTAAGTCACGCGATTATTTTGGATATCATTTTTTTTTTGTAAATACCCTGTTCAACTCTATAAATTTGATCGAATTGAATCGTCGCCGTCCGTGTCTCGTCGTTCTCGCAAGTTAATCTTAAAAGAGGGACATATAGTGTCGCGGACTTTTTTCTAGATCATTTAAAGAGAAAAATATTTCAGACATATTTTTGGGTATCTTGAACCCACAAGGATGAATAATTCTCCCCGTTTTTTCGACATTTCCCGCTGTTTCTTAGCTCCTATTAGTCATAGCCTATAGCCTTCCTCAATAAATGCTCTAACTAACACAAAAATATTTTTTCAATTCGAGCCTGTAGTTCCTGAGATTAGCGCGTTCAATCAATCAAACTCTTCAGCTTTATATATTAGTATAGATATTTATTTTTAAGTGTATAATCGTAAATTTTATGATCTGTATATAGATCAGTATATGAAATATGAAATCAGAAGCCTCTTGTTAAAAAATTGGGTTCACACAAAACTGGAAAGTGCGAACTGTACAATCGTCTATTATAATTTTTTTTTATGTAAATCACCTATCGAGATCTTTCTGACAACATTTACTAAAGACAGTGTAATTTTTTTCGATCACTTAATGTCGATGAAAAATTGTAATTATCTATGTTATATTATGTGCTTTGAAATCGGGTTGTCATTTTTGACTCTACAATTTGTTATACATAGAATATCTATAGTCTTTTATAAAGTCTTCTTCATTACCCTCAATTTTGGCTTCGCCATAGTCGGTTAAAGATAATATCTTGATGACGTCACAACGATAAAAATATTTTATATTTGAAAGACTTTTAAGGGAGCAGTTAAGGTTAAGGCGTTTATCAAACATTTATTACGCCTTACTCTGTAATGTACAGTTGAATTTTTGATAATTTAAACGACCAAAGGCGTAAAACGTTTTTAATATTGAATATTTACAAATTGAAAACCTGTTGAAAACTTTTGAAGTACTTCAAAGACTAATTACTGAATCAAATTGATTGCCCTTCAGAGTTAATAATTTCTGTATATTTAATAAGTAACATAATAAGTCTTCTTCCAATTAACAAGGATAAAACTACTCAATATTTATTTGACACTAGCTGTGTCAGCGAAAATAAAATAGCTATTTTGAGCATCAATTTTTTGTTAGTTTTTGTAAACCTCCAGTTCAACTCTATAAATTTAAGCTTGTTACCTTCGAAATCATCCTCGTCCCCTCGTTCTTGTAAGTTAATCTTAAAAAAAAGATATACTGTCACGGACGGAATAATTTTGAGATAATTTAAATCATTCTTCTTCTCTTTCCCGCCTTTATTAGCTTGCCTCAATAAACGCTCTATTCAACACAAAAAAAAAAATTCAATTGTAACCTAGTCACAGCGCCATAGCCTATGCCCTTTCTCAATAAATGCTCTAACTAACACAAAAATAACTTTTCAATTCGAACCTGTACTTCCTGAGATTAGCACGTTCAAACATACAAACAAATAAATTCTTCAGTTTTATATGTTAGTATAGATAGAAGTAAAAGATATACAAGTGCAATCTTAAACAAACCGTCAGTATGTAAAATGTCATAAATACGTCATTCAGAGACGCTAATTACAGTGACTAAGTAAATAGATAATATAGTAAATAATTGACTCCATTATACATTCTCTGTACACGTCTGCATCTAGGCGTATGAAATATTCTGTAATTTACGTGACTACAACACTTAACGGATTTAAACGTAAAATATTCGTTCGCTTTAATCACGACATTACGTTTGGCTTTTAGGAGCCCTGGACACGTGGGAACTACTGCGTTCTAAATTGTAATAAGTGTCATTTTTTAATGCGCCTTAAGTACGCATTACAGATAGATATATGCAAGTATATTTATTTTAAATTTTTGGAATTGTGCCTTCTTTTCCCCTTATTTTGTTTCTTAGCTTTTCGTATATAGTTCTAGTTTGTTTCGAACATCTTCCCAGTCCCTTTTTACGCTGAGGTTTTTTATAGCTTCTTTTGTTTTATATAACTATATTAAAATAAATAGTATGTATACCAACAGTGAGATAGTTTTAGTAGTGGCGTCCTAGGATAAAATTCAATTAAAGACACAAATACCGTAGATCGTAGGTACTTCTATTTTCGTGTCACAAGAATACAAGTGCTTGTTCTCAAACATTAATAACTGTATGAGGAATTATGTGACTAATTGGGACATTGCCAACGAATACGTGTAGATTATCTTTTCGTCACGATCGTAATACGCTATGATGTATGAATCTTCCAATTATATGTATGAAGGAAATATATTTTTGCTTCTAAGGACGATTACTATATCATTTTTAGAAGTGTTGAATTAGTGTTATATATCGATTTTTTTTATTTTGCACATGGTGTTAAGTATGATACAAAAACATATGACGTTTTTGACCTGGAAACCCTTATAATGAAATAACCTGTGCAATATTCCGTATCCCCGTATAAATATTAAACATACTTTTTTAAATAATATTGGTGCGTGTATGTGTGTATAAGTATGTGAGTTGATGTGATGTGTGGCTTGATGTGTATGGGTGTGTAGAAAGTGATTGATGATGAAGATGTGTGATGATTGATAATATAACCTATCTTACGATTTCATTTACACTAACCTATTCTAACCTATAATTAAACGTAATGTAAAAATGCAAACATTTTCTGGAGGGTGTAAAGTGCAAGTTTGCTTCGATCTGGCTAACCAGTTCTTACAATGGAATATCAAAAAGAATCAGTAAACGATCCATTACTTAGGGAAATTAGAATAAAACTTAGATATTGAAGTACCTAGTCTATTCAACTCATAATTGTTTTATACGACTAGGATACTAATGATTTATTACCTCTATGAAATATAATATGAGATATAAATCATCATAATAAATGTACTTATAAGTACATTATTAAAAAATGCGTATACTCATGTGCAAATGAAAAAATTAGTAATAAAAAATCATTTATTTAAAAGTTGCACACATAAAAACTAACTACGGACTAATTTAACTTGATGGCTAGACTTATAAAAATATATAAATATATAAGGCTTAAAATTTAACATTGACGATTCCTAAAACAGGAGTCATTGAGCAAAACGCTTGTTTTGTTGTGTTTTTTCAGTGCACCCTAGCGCCGCCACTTTTAGAGTTTTAACAAATATGCGTTAAAAATACTCTTAACTAAAATCATTTTCAAATTCAATTTCATATCTACTACTAACACTGACCGCCTCTGTAGCTAAATGGTTATACGTGTTACCTAGCATTGCGTTAAGCGCAAGAGGTCCTGGGTTCGAATCCCAGGGAAACAGTAAATGTTTCGGTCGGGCAGGGCACAGAAGTCTGATCAACTACTTGCCTGTAAATAAAACCGATTAGTGAAACGAACACAGGAATGTGTTCGCCCCATGCCCCACGAGGGGAAACGGGATTTCACACACACACACACTAATACGATTAACTTAATTAAATGGTGTTGTCGTAAAGTAGTTTAATATTTAGTGAGTACGTTGCCAAAATTGCCTGTAATATCAAAGATCATCATCTAGTAGTTGCGCTTGCATTTCTCATACTGATAACCGAAGAACAATTGTAATAATGAAATTCTCACAGAAATTGTTAGCACGTGAGTCTCTGCTCACTAATCTAGGTTGAACTAGTTAAAGCTTAAAATATATTGTCTGGAAACTGGATCGTAAGTCATCTTTCTAGTAGCTATTATTTTATATCTACCATTAGTGAACCGAAAGCGCGTGAACTTTAAACAGTATAAAACAACCTCGGTTTAACAAATCTGAAGGGAACAAGAAAATATCCATTTAAATAAAACACTTTAAGGGTTTAAAACGCGATATATTTCGAAGTCGGGCCGAAGTTAAAAAAATTATTTTTCAAATAAGTTTAACTAATATATCGCGTTTTAAACCGTTAAAGTGTTTTATTTAAATGTGTACTACTCGCGTAAACTATAGACAGTATTAGAACTTTATATAAAGGTTTTGGTTTGATAAAATTCGTTAATTAGAAGTATGAATACTTTTCCTTGATACTTGAAAATTTGTTATAAAGACGGTGTTCGCAAAGAATGCTCGCATTGTACAGGTATATTTTGTATTGACTCTAAATAGAGAGTTCAAGGGGATTACGAAGAATTTGTTAGATCGAGGAAGTCTTTATATCGAGGTACTTTATATTAAGATTGCACTGTATTAGACTACAGTATTAGGCTTTCCAGAATCTTCCTTGCGAAGAGTGGCTTAAAAGTATCTAGACACATATCAAGAAATGTATCTTCAAATTTCAAAGACTGATCTAGCTTTTCTCTAATGATTACGCTTATTTTTATACGCTAATAATTAAAAGTATCGTGAAACGCGAATGGTGATTTTAAAGTGCATCGTGTGTCGCTTGTGTGAGGTGTCCTGCGCACGCGCATTGGGAAGCGTGGTGGGGAAAGCAGCAAGGTGGTCGGAGGGGGGGTATTCCGTTGTTGCGTGCCCTGGTGCGGGGCGCGCACGGCGGGTGCCGACGACGACTATGCCTTGAGAGACGGCAGCCCTCAACCCGAACACGAACAATTCGGTGAGTCTCTTTGCATATACATATACCTTTGTGCAGTTCTCTCCAAACTTTTTGACCGGGCTGAAGTTAGCGCGACCGCCATATTGCGCATGGTACTGTCAATTTTAAGCAAAAGGTCGAGTCGCCCCGCACCCGCGCAACAATCCTTGTCGCACTCGTTCAAACACCGCAACTTCAGCCAGGCTAAAAAGTTTGGAGAGCACTGTAAGTGAAATCCCATATAAAGGTGATCGCATTCGTCAGCAACGCACGCGCCGCATGGATTCATTACTACAGCGTGCATTGTGAGTGAATGTGCTATCACCTTAAGGCAAGCGGCAGACATATTTCTGCCTCCGTTTTACTATTCGTATTAACTAACAAACAAGTAGATAATTACCCTTATGTTTTAAAATTATTAATGTTTCCCCTAAAACTCGTCACCTGCCGTAATGTTTCCGAATTGCGCTGTTTTAGATATTTTTTAAGTTTGTCGAAATATTTACTAAAAAGCGATATGAGGATCGATATCGTTGTAGAAAATCCTACAGATATACTAATAAATGTTCCCGACCTGTTGCTAACGATTTTAATCACCAATGTCAATATTATATTTATCAGTAGGTAAATAGTTACTTGAAAGGGCAACGTCAATAAACTACTCTAGGTTAATTTAATAAATAATTTTTAACGATTTAAAACGCAAAATATATTAGTTATTTTATTTTTGATTGACATAAAATACTCCTTAACTAACACTAGCGTAGCAAAGCTTTGACATTAGGGACACTCTCCATCTTCAGTCCCTCCGTGACTAAGGCTGCTGCAAAGCATCCGATACGGCGGCCATAGTTAAAATAAACGTAAATCAATTTAAAAAATACCTTTCAAGATTTAAACCGTTAACACGTGTTTTATTTAAATCTGTACTATTCGCGTAAACTACAGACAGTACTTATTTTTCGTTTATTTTAATTACGGCCTGACGTTCTGGATGGTTTGTAGCGACTGTGGTCAATCAATAGTGGCATATATTTCGCGTTTTAAACTGTTAATAGTGTTTTATTCAAATGTGTACTCTCGTAGACTAGAGACTACCTACTTTGGAAATATGAAAAATCTCGTAGAGATCTACATTTCGTAGCTCAGTAACAACGATGTAAGAAAACCTGTATGTAGGAAATAGTTTGAATGATAACAAAGAATGAAAACCTTTGTATTATAAAATAAAAGGAAGCAGAGAAAATATAAAGACAGCGTTGTTTAGTGAATGAATTTGTATGGAGCTAGCGATGCTAAGTACAGCTTGACTTTCGTGAAATGTTTCTGAAAGATCTATTCTTATATGACGCGTTAAATAATATTTTTTGACTGCATCATTGATCGATTCTATCTAGGATCTATCTAGTTATTATTTAATGAATATGTTAGTTTTTATCTCTTAGTTTTAATCTCTTAAAGATCTATCGTGTTAAACGATTCAAAAATGGCGACAGCACATTTGTTTAGATATTATATGCGTAGGATATCAACGTCCATAATGTTTGTCTGTCGTTTTAGACTATAAAAAATCATTTATTTGTTATTGTTTTATTATTTGAATTTGAATAAATGGAAAAACGTGGTTTTATAAATTTAAAGATTATTTTGATGACAATATTCGTGTGATATGAACGGGATTCAAACACACGATCTACAGTGTACTATGATTTTCTACTATCGTGAACATCAAATCTAGTCACAGTTTTTAAATTAAAATATAGTTCTTTTTTTTAAATTTATAATTCAGAAATGTTTGCGCTTAATACAAGACAAGTTGATTTAACAAGTTTACAAGGAGTCACTGGGGTGGTTCTACCTTTGAAAAATCCCTGGAAGATCCGGGAAGCGTTCGAATTTTAAATGTTCCGTGTCTAAGTGCACACTTTTATAATACGACTTGCTTTTCCGCTAACAGAATTAGTTCACTTGCGTTCTCCATTTGGTACGGTCTATCATATAGTTTCGCGGCCAGTGTACTAGTGATAGTGTAATAGTGAAAAGTATGTGTTTAGTGCTAGTGAGTTACAATAAATAAACGGACTGAAATGATTTTAACGTACGTATTTACAACAGACCAAATACACATTTTAAAATTATTAATAAAACAAAATTGTACGAAATAGGTGCAGGTGTACTATCTGAGTGACATAAAGATATTGTATATCTAGAATAATTATATCTTTATGTTGTTATGACTCCGAATTATTCGTGTTAAGTTTAGAAAATATTTATGCCGTATTATTTAGTTTTATAACAATCTGTTATATTATTTAATTTCTTATTACAGTTATTTATCGAATAAAAAAATATATACATTTATTTCATTGTATGTTTGTAGACATCAATTGGTTCAATGCATATCAACTAGATACAATACAATCGCTGATCTAGTCACTAGACTGTATTCATTCTTTTCATTACGTGTAAAGAAACATATGAATATGAGTTTATAAATTACCAATAATAGATAAGTTAATCCTTTGAAAACTTTAATATATTATTGCACATGAAGGCATTATATAATTTAAAAATCGAGTCTAAAATTTTTTTTCAATTTATACTTTTACACACAATATATAATTTTTTGAAATATCTTTTTAATATGTTTATTTAAATTTTTTCTGGAGAATATTTTACATTAAAGAAAAATTAATACATATTAATATATAATTATTTCCTACCCTACCACGTACCGTAAAAGATGTTTTATGATAGAGGAGGCAGACAAGCGCGGGGTTTACTTGATAAGAGGTGAAATACCCTAGCCATATAATATATTGATAAGATGCGCTGTCGTCCTATTTTGGCTTTGGATATTTGGAAATCCATGGAAACGTGATTAAATCACCTTTTTTTATCTTTGGACGATGGTAATTCCAACATGATGCATAAAAATTATAAATTAGAAGCATGTTGGACATAGTTAGATCGAACCCACGTCCCGTTTGTTATTAGCCAACGAGCCCTATGTACAATATTATTTATCCGCTACAGATAAATAATTGATATATCCGGTTTTCAGTCGTTTCAGTTGAAAACAAAAACAGAATATCCTTTAAGATATTCTTTCAGAGGGCTACTTACTATTAAAAAGAAACATTATCCGGGAGAGGATTTTAAATACACTTCACCTTGGCTTACCCTTAACCTTTGTCTTTGAAGGGTTCGGGGAGGAAATTATTCCAATGTTGTCTTCGTCCTTCATTTAATTAATTTGAAACCCTTACTTTAATAAAAACCACAGAATGTAGCCATATATAATCAAAAAATTGTATCCTTTTGGTTACGATAGATATTAGAAGAACTGTGAATTGTACGGTTTTATAAAATATCCTAGGATCTTACATAACTTAAATAAATAAATAAAAGAAACAAAAACCGAAAATGCCGGTACTAATTTATACTATCAATTTTAAACTATAATTTTTGAAATACATAATCAATGATAGAAATATTTTTAGATCTTCATAAAAAATATATTTTAGACAGTTCTTTATAGCCTAACGGACTTTTTATTTGCGCATTAGTGTAAATTACGTATAATTTGTCCAAGTTTAGTAGTTCACCGACTGACCTAGACAATATATTTGCTTGACTAGTTTAGACATTGAATTTTCGGGTTTCTCATACCCAAATAGAGAGTCTATTTAATATAATAAAAATATACTAATCATTCAAAAATATTGTTTATATTAAAACATTGTGTTTTTTCACAAATCGTATATATATACATACTAGCTGTGTCAGCGACTTTATCCGCGTAAAATCGTTGTTTTGGGAATATAAATTTATTTGCAAACCTCCTCTTCATCTTTAAAAATGTATTCTATTACCCACGACGTCGGTCGTGTCCTGTCGTTCTTGCGATTTAATTTTTAAAGATATACATACATACATTAGGGGCATACATAGATAGATATTTTTTTTTAGATCGTGAGGAATCTCATTTTTTTTAATTAAAGAGGAATCATTCTTTCATACTTATGTTTTGGGTATCTTGAACCGTTTTCGCAGCGTACGAATCGGAAGCCGACAAAGATCAATAATTTTCCCAGTTTTCTCCACATCTCCCGCTTTTTCTTCGCTCCTATTAATCACAGCGAGCTTTTTATAGCATAAATATATATATATATATATATATATATATATATATATATATATTTATATTTTTTTCAATTCGAACCAGTACTTCCTAAGATTAGCGCGGCCAAACAAAACAAACAAACTCTTTAGATTTATATATTAGTATAGATTTTAATTACTTTTATCACAATTAAATTACTGTATGTAGAAGACGTTTAATTGTATTTTGCAAAGGCTCAAAACTTTTCGAAAAACGAATGTAAAAGTACTACATATTAAGAAGTGTACTGTTATCTTACCTGTCTATATATTTTTAGGTTAGCAGTTCCTTATTTTTTTTGAAGCGTAAATATTTTGATGTAACATGCGGTTGAGTTTCCAAAAATTAATTCTAGGGGCACAAGGCGAGCATCTAGATTGTACACGTTGTCGTGTTTGTGTCTCATCGTACTAATTACGAAAGATTCGGGTTAAGAAACGGAAATGAAACCACACGGTTAACAAAAGCGCTGGTTTTATCTTGATATGTAGAAATGGCCTTTGTTTTCGGATATTACGCTGAAATGAAAATTCGTGGGTTTCACCTACTTCACTCAAAAAACATCTTTGTTCTTTTTTTAAATTAATGTATTTACGAGAATTTCTATACTAAAATTAAACGCGAACCAGCGTTGGCTTAACGTTTCCTGCGTTTCCAACGTCGGATTTCGAACCTAGGACCTGTTAATTTGCAGTCGAGTATACCAACCAATAGCCCAATGTGGTCATATCGAACTTCTTATGTAATATAATGTATAATAATAACCTTCGAATCTAAAGCGTCTTTACGCCTTTTTGATTCTGGCTAAGTTGAAAATATAAAATATGTTTAACGTGTCAAGTTCTAAATAACCTTATAATAGACGTAAGCGCTGCTTTTGCTTAGTTTTGATTACAGTCTATTAGATTAATTAAATGGCGCTATTCAGAGGCCGTGACGTCGAGTCAAAGTTTAATACATTTTATGAAAGGAGGAAGCCTTTAATATTACGGTGCTATTTTCAAAGATTAGCAGGAAAATACGTTCGAAACTTATGAGAACGGTAAAAGACTAATTAGCCAAGTTTTATTTTAGTTTCAATTGCATTCTTGTCATGAAAATGGTTTCTTCTACTCGTTTCCGTCTTAAAGGTATAGACGGACACATTTCTGTGGTTGGTTTTATTAAGCCGATTAGACTACGTTCTGGTTGAAGCTTTATCATTTTTCTGTTTTTAGTTTTATCCTAGACTAGCTGTGCCCACGATTTCGTCCGAAAAATAATGAAATAGTGACTTGGGGTAGAATTTTTAATTATTCAGGCTGTTTATTATTTTATGTAAGGGCTCATTTAAGGCAGCCAATCTATGTTGTAAGTGCAACTTTGCCGCAACACTCTTACCTTACATCACTCGTATTCTAACTCCCACTCTCATTCCTACACTCACTCTCACTCCCACTCCTCTTCCCAAAAAGCCAAAGAAGAAAGTTTCATTGTTCTAGTTTCAAAAACCACGAATGTATATACTACTGAGTAAATAATTATTAAAATCGGTCCAGTACTTTTTGAGTTTATCCGTGACATACAAAAATACAAATCTTTCCTCTTTAAAATATTAGTTAGATAGCTGTTACCCACAATATTCGTATCCCGTCGTACGCGTCCCGTCGTTCGGGTCATTCTTGCAAGTTAATCTTAAAAGATGGACATATAGCGTCGCGACCTTTTTTTTAGATCATTTAAAGAGAAATCATTCTTTTATACATAATGTTAAGGTATCTGGAACTGTTTTCGCAGCGTACGCATCTGAAACCTACAGAGATGAAAAATTTCCCCCGTTTTGTTCACATTTCTCGCTGTATCTTCGCTCCTATTAGTCACATCGCAATGTGTTATAGCCTATAACCTTCCTCGATAGTTGCTCTAAACAAAACAGAAATATTTTTTCAATTCGAACCCGTAGTTCCTGAGATTAGCGCGTTCAAACAAACAAACAAACTCTTCAGCTTTATATATTAAGTATAGATATAGATTACAGACCAAATTGCTGAAGCATCTGACTATCTAGTTTAACTACGGCTAGGTTAACTTATTTTTAGCTTAACTATGGTTTAGGTTTCGGATACCTTGCAGCAAGCGTGGTCATGGTAGGGAGACTTTGGTGTGTTTTGCTTTTATTTAAATGTTTGCACTTACAATACATTTCAAGTAAAATTTGTTAACTCTATTAATATAACTTGTGGCGTATAAGTGAATATAGGAGTACTCCAGTTGCGTCTGATAAGAGCTATTTCTCTAAACAATGTGCGCTACATTATCGACAATCAAAGTGTAAAGTTTCCAGCTCCCATAGCAATTTAACAACACGGCCACAATAGTCTGCGGGAGCGGCCGTTTGTACCAATATTTACTATGGCCGGATCGATATTGCGCCCAAACGGTTTCTATATATTGACAATAATTTCACGGGTGCAGAGTTCGGCGCGGAATGATTTATTGCCACTTCGTTTATTTCCAGTTAGTGGTCCTTATATGATCATTGAAATATTCGTATAAATAATTTTGAAACATGCTTGAAAATTATTATGAGCATTATTTTCATAACTTTCTTTCGTCTGTATATAAAAATCGATATCTCTCGTGTTTAGCGGCTAAAGAAATAACTTTGTACATTCATATTTATTGTGTAATTTAAAAATGGAACGATCTTCTGCTCCGCAACATGGTGACCGAAGGGGTAACTTGTCAAAGGTTTAATTTAAATTTCGAACTGACATGTCTGAAGACAGCTGTTTAGTGAAAATAAACCTTAGCGTGTAAAATTGTTGTTCGCCATCTTCGTCATCGGTTTTAAAGTTCTGAGTTGTACTACTTAGTTTTATTTTCCGCGCATTATTTAGATAAAAAAAATATTTTCGATTTTTAAAAAGGTTATTATTATTATATATGTTATTTAAGGAACTCGAAATTACCACTTTGCTATTTGTTGGCGTATTTGATCAGAGTCAAACTCGGGTTTTAAACCCGACAGTCACGTCGTTCTGATCTGGTTCCATTTGTTGGTGGTCACCTCTTCTATGAAAGAGACCAAGTTTGTTGGGCTGGTGACTTTTTCTTTTAGACGAGAGAGGAGTGGGTGGAGTAAAACTAAAAGCGTAATTAGGGTAAAACTGATAAAGGTGAAATTACCTTATAACATCTAAGATCTATTTTGGCTTTGAACATTATATTGGAAATAAAAATTCAGCACTCAAAAAATAGGTAATTCATATTAAACTAGTTTTGCAAAAATATTTTAACTTTGCCAATTAACATTGTTGATTCACATTTTCGGTGTCAAAAGCAAAAGTGAATTGAAGCCTTTAATGTCAAAGTGCGAATAGATTTAAAACAAATAATCCAGTTAGTTAACTTTTTATAAAAACGCGTGCAAAGCTAAACATTGAATTTGGTTTTCGATTCGGAATAATCCTCTTAGCGGATTCATCTCTCGATAACAAAGGACGTGCTTCGTTGCTAAAAAAATCGATATTTATATGTTAACATGAATTTCTTACGTAACATATACATTTGTAGGTAGTTCCAGATATTAATGTCCTGCCGTTGAAACAGGTTTTCTATATAGTGGTTGTAAAAGTATAGACTCCCACAACTACTATGTTAGTGTAGGACTAGCTGGGACCGCGATTTTCTCTGCGTGGCAAAGTTATTTTGGGCAACATATTATTTATTTTTGATATTACCTCTCTATTAGTCTGCTGGCGTATTATAGCGTAAAGTATTTCTTGATATCTCTATAGTAGTTTCTGAGATTAGCGCATTTAAATAAAATTCTTAAGCTTTTATTATAGATGAGAACCGAATACAGAAGGTCCTTCTGAAGGCACGAATTTCTTTCTATGTTGGTACTAGAAGTTTGAAAATCGGACTCACTATTATCTTTAACTCTTTCCTTAATCAGAGATTCGAATCCTGGATCATGTATCTGCAGTCGAATATAATAACAACTCAGCCAAATAATAATTCTTTTCTTGAATAATATGAGGTATACTTTACACAATCTACAACACACTAATCGCATTAGACTCTAAGATGTAGGATTTTCTTTTCTTGTTTTCATTTCTAACAAGATATACGTGTCTTGTACGATTACGTTTTTAACCGTAATTGTACGAGACACGTCAAGTATTGTAACACAATCTCTAAATAACAGGTAACAAGGGATTTTCAAAAATAACGTTATGATTAAAATATTATTTATTTGTTGATTCAATACTGTCTGTAGTTTACGCTGGTATACACATTGAAATAAAACACTTTTACCGGTTTAAAACGCGAAACGCGAAACTTAACATATTTTACTTACAACAAGTTGTATTTTTAGTTGTAATATATTTTAGTCCAACTGAAGGCACTTCCTTGGAGGTCTTCTTGTTAACGCGGCTACCGCAAAGCATCCGAAAAAGCCAATCAGTAAACAGTTTTTTTAATATTTATTGATTTTTTATTGCATCAAATAATAATACAAAAACATGTATATTAGGATGGACTGTACTTAATGATGGCCTTATTAAAATAATAATATTAATTCACGTCTTAAATAATGCTAACGGTTTAAAACAAAGAACATTTTTTAATATACTAACTATGCTACAAAATGTCGAGTCGCATATACTTATATATATATATCTACAATGTTAGGGGGGAATATTACTGATAAGTTTCTTCTTTACATACAGAGGTGATCAGTCTTCTGAACAAAACAATCTATCAGGCTTCCGCATCCGATTTCCTGATACCTCATGTGTTAAGCATGAACCTTTTGAAGGCGATCGTAGCTTCTTTTGTGGTAGGAACCAATATATTTATAACTAGCGACCCGCCCCGTATTCGCTCGTGTGCAATGGTGATACTAAATACACTACAGAAAAACTTCCTCTTGAATCATTATATTAACAAAAACCGCATCAAATTCCGTTCCGTAGTTTTAAAGATATAAGCGCACATAGGGACAGAAAAAGCGACTTCGTTTTATACTATGTAGTGAAGATATATATAACTGCCAATTCTTTACATTTTCTACAATAAAGCGTAATTTTTGCTTTCTTCTGATCTCTTATTTTATGTATCTTTTTTACTTAACATTTCTTAGGCACCAATTTTATATACATGTCAATACGCAAATTCTAAAAAAATATTTAACTGTCTAGTGGTTTTAAATCTATGATTTATATTATAGACGTTTAGTAGTTTTAAACCGTTAAGGACGTATTATTTTAAAGTGAAACGATGTGTCTTAGAACCATTAATTTGACATATATCATTAAATACTGTCTATAGTTTACGCGAGTAGTACACATTTAAATAAAACACTTTAACGGTTTAAAACGCGATGTATTAGTTAAACTTATTTGAAAATGATTTTTAACTAACCGTTTTTCATTATACTTTAGCTTACGCGAGTAGTGCACAGTGCGATATATATTAGGTAAACTTATTTAAAAATTATTACGCACTACGGCCCGACGTTTCGGATGCTTTGTAGCAAGGGAAGACCGTGACTACGACTTAAATTTAACTAATATATATGTTTTGACGAAACCGTAAACCTTTTTTATTCAAATGTTATATGACGTATTTATTATAGATCTGTAAGTCCTATTCAGTACGATGACGTCACTCCCGCGCTACGTTCATAAAGATAAATGCAAGCAATAAATCAATTTCGCATATCAATTACAAATTAAAGCAGGTGATTTATGGCAATGATTAATTAGGGATTCAGCAATGCGTTAAGCTTTGGAGCCATTTGTAGTACTATAATCGTAGAATGGTATGTTTTTATAACTGAGGAGAATAGACAAGCCTGGACTTCAGTGGACCTATTTTGACTTTTGACATTGGGTGTCCACTGTCTGAAACTGAAACACGATTAAACTCACGGCCTTTTCACCTGTAAACGATGCTTCGTGACCGCGGGGGGACCAACAACTGAGCGTCCAAATTTTTTGGAAAAGAAAAAAAGATACACATTGGACTCAGTAAGGACTAACATAGTAATTTTTTTGAAATAATAATTCCAATAAAGCGCGAGTGATACACGTTTAAATAAAACAATTTTAACCGTTTAAATTGCAAATTGTTCTTTTTTTAAGTGCAATCCAACGTTTTAGATGCATTGCAATGTGACGCAATAGCTATATTGTAATGAGTATTTTTTATAAGATGACCTTCTAGGTAATTTTTAACGATTATATTTGATATTATTAGATCGGTAAAAAATCTACAAAAAATATCAGTTGCTACTATGTACTTACTTACCGTCGACTTACGGTAAAAATGTTATTAAAGATTTATTCACATTCAAACCGCGGTTTCAAAGGTGGAAATTAACCATTATCCTGCGACAGGTCGGGTCCAACCGAAGTAGAATACGTAATTTCAATATATTTCCCTATTCCGGAGGATCTATTACTGTTAGGTCCCTCCGGACGCTCTTAGAGGTGATTTACCAATTCTAAATATAAGGGAAATATATGATACACTTAAATATATACCATTGCTTTCGTTCAATTCAAATAGTTATCGTGGGGAGACACGTTAAATAAATTAGGTCAAGTACGAGTATAATTCATCCTTAAATTAAAGACACTAGTACAACGGACGCAGAAAAATGTCAGCTCCATGTATGGGAAACGGTATTTCATACAAGGAGGATTCTAAAAGCTATTGTTTTACTTGCAGTTGCTCCCGAAGCCATAGTAAACTCACCTCGTCCGCTTGGACAACAATCCCCTTTACCTGGTATAGAAGAAGAGGACGATTCGGACTGGCCGCTAGAAGACGCAACGGACGCAACCCTTACCCCTTCCTATAAGAGTACCAGAAGTAGCACAGACACTGCTTACACATCGTCGAGGAGTTCAGGAAAGAAGCGCGGCTTCGGAAGCCCATCTTCTGTCAAGATATGTGTTTCGGCGGCTGCTAGAAAGTCCAATAAGGCCCGAAAACGTGGCTCTACGACGGTCAGCGCGTCGCCGACGGGTCAAGCTGGAGACGAACTACCTCCACAGTCTCATTACGTCAAAATGCAAGCTGAACAGGGCAGCATCGGGGAACTGCAGAAGTACCACGGAAGGTACCTCAAGAGTAGGAGGCACACGCTCGCCAATGTCCGGTAAGTTATAGAAATTTAAAATGCATATTGTTTATTTATGTTAATATGTTGTGTATAAGTTAAAAACCCATTATTACATGAAAAAATAAGACACGGGTGGGACTTAAACCGACATCCACAGCGTTCTGAGCTGCTACTCTAATTAATGGAGGTATCGTGTCCTACGCGTCATAGTCGAATTTGTAGTCACTTTTAGGCTGTCTAAAAATCAGACGTACGAATAAATTATTTTCTTTTTTAATGCTTTATTAGGAAAATATTATAAGTAAGTATTATAAGTAGTTATAAAGTTCTTCTTGTACTTCACAGCATAGTAATCAGTTTGTCTCTCGTTCCTTTTTTCACGTTTCATAACATGAGTGCTATTTAACAGATTGACATGTACGAGTATTTATTAAAAATAAATCCATTATGGCGGAAAAAAATATTTACGTCACTACACTTTCTTTGAAAATTATTGCTTACTATATCTTGCCAAAGTTGTACGTAGTATTATCAACTGACAATAAAAACCAAAGCTGTTAATAATTTTCACTATTTCTTACCACTACGTTCAAAGAAAACTATCTCACTAAACTTTCCGTGGCTCCGACTGTCTGTTTGTTACTAACTTTTTCAATTTACCATACTTTTGTTCACGATCTGTTCTTGATAATGTCTTTTAAACTCCAAGAACAAGAAACATTTACTATACACATGATACCAGAATTTAAATTAAAAAAAAAGTTGTTATTGAATATTCATATGAGCTTACTTAAGCTAAAATATTTTGGAAACCTAAAAGAGCAGATGTTTCTTTAGGCTTATTTGAAATTTTAAGAAAGAAACTTATAAATACTGTCTATAGTTTACGCGAGTAGTACACATTTAAATAAAACACTTTAACGGTTCAAAACGCGATATATTAGTTAAACTTATTTGAAAATGATTTTTAACTTCGGCCCGACGTTTCGGATGCTTTGCAGCAGCCGTGTCACGGTGAGATATCGCGTTTTAAACCGTTAAAGTGTTTTATTTAAAAGAAACTTATGGACAGGGTCGTTGGTCTAATGATAGAGGCTAATATAACCAACGGTTGGTGGGCTGGTTGCAACATGTTTCTAATCAATTTATATTTTTGTCTGAGACACGTTCGCTTTCGTCTTGAAATCTGAAATGTGTTGAATCTTGAATTCTGAATATCTAATAATAGTGATACACAAAGCACCATTAGACCACAGATTAAAAATCAATGAGTTAGTCGCGTTTCCGAAACAGTTTATGAATTCCCTAATATCGAAAGCCAAAATAGGTCGACGTGCATCTTAAGTTGTTATACGTCTCGGCTATTTCATCTAACATCCCGTTAGCCCCATGCTTCCGTCTGTCCACCTCTATTATAAAAAATATATTACATTGGAAATGTTTTAACAGGTACCCTTCAATTTACATACTAACATGTTGTGTAGAATCGATTAATCATGGCATATACATCGTACGTCCCTGAATAGCGATGTGGCTGTATACAAAGGCTTTGTTTGTGAATAGGACGCTGCTTAGTGTAAGTTACTATGTTCCACCAACGGTGTATGCATAGAAAATTAGAGAGCTTTGCGGGAGAATTGCTTGAAAATGATATTGTAAAATAGGATCGATGACTCGCTAAGTTAAGAGGTTAAGGGGAGGGATGGACGTATGTTTCATCGGTTGTCTTCTTTCCAGACATTTTCAATGTAAAAATAATAAATATTGAAATATCTTAAGGGAATAAGAAAAGATAAACAGTAAATAAATTATCAGATGCATTTTCTTTTATGTACATTCAGCTCCAAGTGTTTTTTTTTAAAGAAGGACAAGCAATAGGTGAAACGTGAAATAGCCAGCCATATTACATCTAACATGATGCGCTGTCGATTTTGTCTTTGGATAATCGGAAATTCGCGGAAGGGGAATTGCGATTGATTTTAATGGCTTTTTCATTTGTGGACGAACGCAATTTTTGATATTAATACCACCCCGTTTTAATAACCAGATTTCCAAACGAACAACAAACATGTTACACCAGTTGGGGATCGAACTCACTCACTTAATTATTAACCGTGCGTTCAGTAATTGAGAAGCAACAGCGCATTGACAGACACAAGTTACCGTTCCGCTTCGTCGTCGGTCACCGCAACGTTTGGATGAATCTATAAATTTTAATTCCCATTTTACCAATTTATAACCACGACAATTACATTCGTTTTCGTAATCAGTTTAAATTACTGATTAATTTTCCAAACAGTTTAATCACGTGACCGCCTTAAAAAACGAAATTTTTATCGATATGTTTTTTTCCTTTATTATTGCTATAATTATAATGTAGCTAATTGTATATAAATTTTAAGCTATTTGTGAAACTGTTCAAGCACTTACATTTTTTTTCTTCATTGTTATTGCGTAGCTGTTTGTGTAATGTATATGTTTGTTTATATATCGAATATCAGAAAAAATAACAAAAACATGGTTGGGCAAAGCACAGTTGATTAATACCCTGTATAGTATTGTTCTGTGCTTTTTTCCCGGAATTCAAACTCAGGACGTCGTGCTTAATGCAATTTTAAGCAAGGCAAGCCATTCGGCTGTTTTTGTACAAACTGGAATTATACGTACAATATACTTTGTTGTAAATTCAATTTGTATAAGAATATTTTCGTATTTTGTTGCGTATTCGCGTTAATCCAGTACTAAATGAGTAACTTCTATTTTAATGTTGCATTTATTGCTACACGTTAAAACGTTAGGTGAGATATTTTATGTTTACTAACACTTAGTTATTTCATTTATCGTTGGTTTCAAGAATTATAAATCAGCTTTAAAATGTCAGTTTTGAATAGGTTTTCCTATTATTATTAAAATATTTATTTTTATTTTCTAGATAACAACATTCTTCATTAAAAGTGATCCTTAGATTTATTGAATTCATTTTCTCTAACAACATACTTAACAAGAAAACAATGTTTTCGAATAATTAAAAAAAGGGTTTACATGTTGACGTTGGTAAATACTTGTCGATAAAAGTTGCATTATTAATGTGTTCAATGCATTATTATTGTTTCTTGGTAAGTGTTACTAAGCCATTAGTTTTTTTATTCTGATAAATAACTTGTAAAATACTTCAGTCCCTTAAATCTTATTAACCATAATAGGTATATTGATTGTTTTTACTATTTTTGATAATTTTACGAATAATTGGTATATAATTGACATATTTAAAGGAGTTTAGTGTTTTTGATTCTTGGCAGAGGCACAAAAATACATATATCATTAATCAAAGTTTCTTTAACTTCGTCTCGACGTTTTGGTCAATAATAGTTCCATCTATATATATTGCCTACATTCAAATATTTTAAATTTCGAATGCCTCATGTATTCTCAGGTAATATATATTCTAAAATCGAGTGGCTATTATTTAAACAGTATTTTATTAAATTTTCGAAACCCTTGTAATTTAATCTACATAACAGTGTATTTTACAAGATTTTAATAAAACATGTATAGGCCTTATATTAGAGTGACCGCCTTTGGAGCTCATTGCGTTAAACACGAAAAATCATGTGTACGAACCCTGGAAACGATAAATCGATTTGGTCAGACAGCGCATATAAGTCTAATTTACTATTTGCCTGTAAATAAAATTGGACGATGAAATGTACACAGTAATGATTCGCCCCATGCCCCAAACGAGATTTTATATATTGTAGTATAGCAGAAACAACTGTTACAAACTCTAAGACAAATGAATTCCCTTGAAATTATCCCATTCCGCAGGTTTATAACGCTTGATGTTCGTACTGGGATTCGATATTAAATCGGCATCTATACGTTACTGGTAGTATCAATAATCCGGTATTTTGTATAATAACTAGATACTGAAACTTGTAATGTATGGAATAGTATTGTATATGCTTACGTAATTCTTAATGATACAATTCTAGTTTTTATATGTGCAAAAGTTGTGATAAAAGAATATGAGATTTTATACAACTTTCGTTTTATTATTTTAGAGAAGGTGTAATTTTGTAAATATTTTTATTTATCTTAATAATATTTATATTGATACAATTTACGTTACGATTATGAATAATTCGCCCTAGGACCAATAGAGTACCGTGCTGTTGATTTACCGAATGACCTACCGAGCACCGTCCGTTAAATATTAACAATATAAAATCATTTTTAAGTATAAAAAATTACTTGATAATTATTGATAGACAAATTAAAAAAACTTTTATAAAATATTACACATTAATAAATGATTTTTGATCCATAATTTATGATTATAAGACACACAACAAACAAATTTGCAATACATTGTCTAGATATTTTACAGAATACCTAAATTATGCGTATTTACTGTAACATATACACACATTTCTTATGAAAAGGCTTCGTAAGGGTTGGCGTTGAAGAAGTTACTTCATTAATTTACTTACCAATATTAACGCTGAAGGAGGTGAATATTTAAAAATAATAAAGCTTAGCAACATAGCATAATTAAGTCTACAATTTTGTTAATTATTAGTTACTTAATAATAATTTAAGTAATGTCTATTTATCTTACAATTCCAGATATTACTAGTTCTTCTTCTCTACTTAGTTTCAATCTATAAATATCTAAATATATTAGGCTCTATTCATTTTCCTTCTATACTTTATTTTATGAAACTTGTAATTTAATATGTACATGCTTCAAGGCATCGCTAAAAGTGTTTACCAATATGGCTTGTGTACGGAACACTTGGTTCGCGTAGCAAGACTGATTTAGTTGACTAAGACTCAATTACTCTCAACACTAAGGGTAAAATTATTATAACCCTCTACCGTCATCTTTCATGTATTGAAAGATTCTATAATTCTAAAAATTTCTGAAATTTCAATTGTTTTGAAATTCCTTGTTCTATAGAGCAACGGTGTATGCTGTTGATCATGTGTGAACTACTGTAACAATACATTGAACATATTTACTCAACAAAATAAGAAAACTGGCGGCTATATTACTACTAAAAACAGTGATAGTTTACTCGTGCACCGCATCGTTACGTAACGCGTTACGGTATGTTAAGCGTCGGGAGTATTAAGGCAGTACATCACTACTCATACGCATTATTTTTATCAATATTACCAGCGCTTACATTGCATACAATTCATAAACACAAAACAGATTATCTCTTTTCTCTCTCTTCAGCTTATATTATCTGTTGTGTGAAAGCAGATAAAATAGTTAATTTGTAACTGTGCAATAATGCTTTAATGAACCATTAAACTTCGTTATGTAAATGAAACGTAAAATTGATGCAATTGTAATAAAAGTCAAATAGTTAATCTCATTCACTCATTACACGAGATAAAATATAATGTAGGGGTAAAATTCACCATAAATGCTAGAGTGCTAATTTAGTGGGGAGGTGAATTTGAAAAAGACAATTACCTCCCAGACATTTGGCTATATTATCCTAAATAAAGAAAGAAAAAGCGGATTAACATTTTTCTCATATTTTTGTTATGTGAATAATGTTAAATACTGTCTGTAGTTTACTCCAGTAGTACATACACATTTAAATAAAACACTTTAACGGTTTAAAACGCGATATATATTAGTTAAAGTTGTTTGAAAATTATTTTTTACTACGACCCCAAACAATTTTTAAACACTAAATAATTTATTATATCGCGTTTTAGACCGTTAAAGAGTTTTATTTAAATGAAAATAATGATATTTTTTTTGTTAAGTTAAAAGTTAAAGTTTAAGATAATTAAAATATTAGTTTTGTTTAGTTATTTACCTATTTAGACTCACATTGCATTAGCCAGCGAGGTCCCGAGTTCTAACCCCGGGGAAACAATAAAAAAACAACAACAATTAAATTTTTCAATTTAAAAACGATTTTTTATTTATACTTATTACTATAAATGTGCATATAAAATTAAGAAATTAATATTTTTATATATAACACTCATGCGTATCGTAATATTGCTCGTAATAGTGCAAATATAGTACACAAGTCTTGTAAAGGACACATTTGAACCTAATACCCGTCTCTATCCCTTTGGGGTAGATTTACGAGGCACTAAACTGCAAGTGTACTGTTTCAGCAGCTTTTTCTACGTCCAATAAAACGTCGGATATAGGACACTTGAGCCGTGCACATGACGTAATTCACGTTCCAACGTAGTAAAGGTTTTACACACTCAACTCAGCTGGGGTTGTGGGTCAATGGTTAGACGCAGTTGTCATAGCTTCATGTCCCGGGAAATCATAATGATAATAAAACTTTTATTCAGACGATTACAAGCTCAAGGTGTTATAATTTTAGGTTAGGTTCGTATAATTGAAGAGTTTCTTGGCTCTAGATACATGTGGAGACGTTATTATGGTTACGTATATGCAGTTATGATTATAGATTCAGAACTGTGATAGGACCGCCGCGCACTCGTTCAACAAGTGATGCTCTACGCCTGCGCGTTATAAAGGAATTCACTGGCATCTCCGGGGGTGGGTTTCGTGCGTGCGCTTTGAAAGCGGTTCGAGATACCCAAAAATCTGTATTAAAGAATGATTCTCTTTAAATAATGTATAAAAATGTCCGCGACAGTATATCTCTATCTTTTAAGATTAAATTGCAAGAACGACTGACGTCGTGGGTAATAAATAATTTAAGTTCATGAAGATAAAGAAGATGTTTGAGGAAACAAATTTCGATGGCGAAAATAACTATACTTCGCGGACGAAGTCGCTGACAGAGCTAGTGTTATATAAAAACCGCTTTATATTCAGATTATACGTTAATCGTGTAGGATTCATTTGTCAATTAATTCGAGCTGTAAGTGCATTCCCTTGCCATTGTTAGCATTAAACGAATCGAAACAAAGCTTTAGAACAGATGTATTAGCCTTCAGTTTCATATAAATGCGTTACTCTTGATATAAAAGAAATGTAGGTACTGTTGTCCCCTTCACACTCTACAGGTGAAAAACGTATACGATGTTTGAAAATATTTTTCACATGACGCCACTTTATAAATTAAAAATCGATTTTACACGTTCGTATGTACTACACGTCATCGTCTAACTTTTTCAAGCTTTTGACACATGCACCTCTCACGCACAGCAATTTCAACTTTACCACTTGCTCATTAAGGTTCAATGTCTTATGCTTTACGTCATTGAACTTAGTTTAACATTTTAAGATTGAATTCGATCGTTTTAAGTATAAATGTTGAATTTGACGCGAGGAAGGTGTAATAATCGTGACGTATGCGTTACGCTGGCTCTATGGCGTAACTAGAAGACCACTGCCTTAGACTGTGATTATAGTTAACTGGCGTGTGTCCAACATTGCGCAAATGAGAGTTAATGTCCGATCGCATTTAATCAATGAATTGTACAGAGGACGTTGCAACATATTATCTGCGAATGCCCGTGACTTCAAAGACAATTTTAGTTTATCGAATTGGTCATACATTGTCAGGTGTTTAAGAAATTGTGCAATTCTATCACGAACAATTTATTCATTTATTATAGTTTTAATATTGTTTACTTGTTATTGCACATGAAGGCACCATATAATTTAAAATTCGAAAATAAATTGAAAAAATTTTTTGACTCGGGTAGGAAAATCTTGAACCGGCATCGTCAGCGTTCCCGTGCTGTTGCTTTATTATCGGATCCTCATTATATAGCTTTAATATTTATAAAATTTACCACAAAAAACATATAAAAGAGGAAAAATCTTACGTAGTAACTTATAAATAAAAGGCTGTCTTATCGCCTTAAGTCTTATTAGGCGGTAAAAGACTTGATATGTAGGGTAGGTGTAAGAAATGATAAACAAAAGCAAAGGTAAATCGTAAAAGTATACACGACAAAGAATTAAGTTAATTCATATATAAACAAAACATTATAACGGTTTAAAACGCCATATATATTAGTTAAACTTATTTGGAAATTATTTTAACTACGGCCCGACTTTTCGGAGTTTGCGTAAGAAGTTAAAATAACTTTTTAAATATATATCGCGATTTAAACTATTCGTGATTTATTTGAATAAATAAACCTTTTCTCAAATATTTTCGCTTGTTTTAGATATCTTAATTTTAATATTGGTTAGTCCCACTTTCCTTTAATGTATTTAGATTACATTAGAATATGCTCGTCTTTTATTATTCTTATTTACCGGTCGTTGTCTCTTAGTTAGCAGACAAAAGACCTTTCTACGACCTACGTGTAATGTTAGCATTTTCTACGTATCGATAACGGCAAGTATAATTTGTTTATTCATTGATATAAAGCAATATTTATTCAGATATCAAATTACAGCAACTGATATATAATTTATATAATCACATACAACACTATGAAAATAACAATGTATTTTTCAAAAGAAGTTCAAAATATTCTGTATAAAGTAATGAGGCTTTTATATATATTGCGTCTATATAATTTTTCACATATTGACTTATGGAAGCTTAAATAAATTAAAATCGCAAGGGTGGGACTTAAAGGGGCGGGGGAATAGATTTAAAATATTTGTTTTATGATAGAGTAGGTCATAAAAGCATAGGGTCACTTGTTGGAATGTGAACCTCAGTCATTTAGCATAAAAACAAGCTGTTGACGTATTTTAAAAGCCCAAACTAAAACTGAAACATGATTTTACTTCACGACTTTGTCATCTGAGGACGGCGGTTTAATATTCCTACTCATTTAATATCCAAATTTCGTGCCGAACTCTGACATATCTCAAAAATTTTGTAAACATATTGGACCCAGTGAGCGTCGAACTCACAACCTGTTGATTGTTTGACATAGATCTCTACAATGAGACCAACAAGTAACACAATATTCCATACATATCATAAGCAATTTCGAATTCTACAGTAGATATGAAACAGTGGTAAATATTCGCGTCTCGGGAGTCGTACCAACGATAAATGATTTTCAAGAAGTCTCAGTAGAAGTATTAACATGGTTTTAACTAAATAAAACACTTTAACGGTTTAAATGCGATATATTAGTTAAACTTATTTGAAAAATGATTTTTTACTTGCGTCCCCCCCCCCCCCCCGGTTGTTCCGCAGCCCCCCCGCCGGGGGGGCGAGTATAAATCATTTCTCAAGCAAGTATCCGTAGTAGAATGTTTTATTTAATTTACTACACGCGTAACTATAGACAGTATGGTTTGTTAATATTAAATAGTTCCTATCACTACTAAAAGATAACCAGTTATTACTTACATATAATCATTTAAACACACTAAAAAAACTGATGACTCTATTAAAATAAATGGAATAAGCATAAGAAATCTGCACTAATAAGTAAAGCTGAAGAGTTTGTTTGTTTGAACGCGCTTATCTCGATCAACTACGGGTTAAATTTGAAAAAAATTATTGTGTTGGTTAGAACATTTATCGAGGAAGGCTATAGACTATAAAACATCGCGGATACTAGGAGCGAAGATACAGCGGGACATGTAATCATAACGGGGAAAAATTTTCATCACTCTGGGTTTCAGATGCGTATGCTGCGAAAACAATTCAAGAGACCGAAAAAATATGTATAAAAGAATGATTCAAAATAATGTCCGACGAAAACGATGTCGTGGGTAGCTTAAATTTATAAAGATGTAGAGGATTGCAAAAATAAATTTGGATACCCAAAATCACTATTCTACATGGACGAAGTCGCTGACACAGCTAGTACATTATATACATTTAGTTAATCCTATAGCGGAGCCTAAACATGTAAGGATTGGAGATCTATTCTAAAATAAGAATGAAAATAGCTTTCTCTCATATTGTTGTTCCGACGAACTCCGGTTTTAATCAATCAAATTGTTCTTATTCCGTAAGAACTAGTAATGGAAGTTTCTCTACTTCCCAACTATAGGTAACACTTTTATTTATCTGACGTACGTAACATTATGTAAGCAGATCGTATTATGTTGTTTTAGGCCTTTCGTGTAAAACGGATATGTATGTGAATTACATTTAACACGATGCTAAATTTGGTATTGCCTGTAGTTTATGCGTGTAGTAACGTTTAAATAAAATATTTCTAACGGTTAAAAAAGCGCAATATTAGTAAACTTATTTTAAATTTAATTAAGCTACGGCCTTACATTTGGGAAAACTATCAGAAGCTGTGGTCACGGGGGTATTCAAGATGGCAGGTGTCCCTAATGTCAAAGCTCAAAACTGCTAAGCTAGCGCCATCTCTTTCGCCGTTGTTGATAGTTCTTTAAACAAGCATTTAGTCTAAATATTAATTCTTATGAGTAAACGGTTGTGACTTAACTAAATTAAGGCACGAGACGAATTGTACAGTGCTGTTTTTCAGTGTGTGTTTTTTCAGTCTAATAGCTGATTTATTTAATAATTAAACTATATATTATATACGTGTATTAAGAAAAAATAGGAGTAAAAATAAATTGTATATAACTAAATATATTACATGTTTTATACTGTTTAAAATGTCTTAACGTTCTAAACCACGAACTACAGAGAATACTTATTTTAGTATTACTTATTGTTATATTATGTGATACTAAGCGGAACTTTTAAAAAATCTTGTATTTCTTATAGGAATGGTTGCAGTTAAAATTATAACATGAGAATATGAACACTTGTAAACTAGCATGTTGTGGTTTTCTCACGCTAGTGTAAAATTGAATTGTCTTGGTTTTGAATTACTTATATACGCAATTAAATGCTTTATAAAAATAATTATTACTTGTATAACCATCTCTGGGAGTGATAAAACGATATAGTTTTAATAAAATCGACCGTTGTTTGCGAATTAAATGAATTAGGCAAACATGCATATAGGTAAACTGTTTAAGGCTTTCAAGACCGAATTCGAGCCGTTCGGAAACAGCTCAAAAAACAACAATATACATATAGGTTTTTGCTTCTTGCGTTATTATTGGCGTTAAATGCGAAAGGTTCTGTGTTCCAATTCCGGGGATAACAATAATTTGTCGGTCGGTCGGGCAGAAGTAATCTAGTCAAAACTGTAAAAAAGCCTATCATGTTAAACGTACACAAAGATGTCTTCATCTCTTGCCCCAAGGGAGTTTAACACTATCATGCCCCATTGGAATATCCAAAGCCAAAATAGGGCGACGGCGCATCTTGTTTAGATGTTATTGAAGTAATTCACCTCCCATCAAGTCAACCACATGCCTGTCTGTCCTTCTTATTAAACCTAGAGACACTGTCAGTAGACATTGTTACACTTTTTATGTGATCCTTCCTATTGAATTTCCAATTTTCTCCATCCGCTAACTTCAGCGCGTTTGCCTTTGTTCATCTCCGCAACATATGGTACATATGCTTCCTGTCTCGAGTATATCAAAATATACCAGATTAGACGTGGAAGTTTGTTTAGATATCAATCTATTAACGAGCGGAGTCTAAATACAATTTTTCTGATAGAGAGCATTGGGAGGGACAAGCATAAAAATAAAAACTATGATCTAATATTAACTTAATACAAAATATAGAAGGCTTAACAAAAAAATGACTATGGCAACTCCTAAAACAGGAGCCATTAAGCATAATGTTACGAACTTGTGTTGCAACTCTGATTTTCAGTGACGGCACCGCTCTTGGAGAAACAATATGCGTTAAAAATTTAATAAAAAATAAAAACAAATAACTTATGCTAACAAGCTACTCTACATCAAACACATGTATGTGTAGTCATACATACATACACCACCGAGCCTGTCGTTTTGCGTCGAAAAATCTATACTAATATTATTAAATTGAAATTTGTTTGTTTGTAATAAATTCAAAAATTCTTTAAATTATTTAAAAAAACTCCTCTTTTAAAAATAACTCGCGAGAAAGACGAGACGGGACGCGGACGACGTCACAAGTAACAGCTATAATTCATAAGAAGTTTGCAAAAATAAATGTTGATGCCTAAAATAACTATTCTACGCGGACGAAGTCGCCGACACAGCTAGTACATGATAAAACTATTAAACCAAATGACCGTACAGAATTTTCTTGACAATCTTTTAACCCTTTTTATCAAGAGCTTAGTCACTACATACCGGCGATCGGAGTTATGAAGAGAGATGCGACTTGGTACCTCGCTAATATTATAATCGCCACAGTCGACGGTCGCAACGGCGTTGCGTGGCTAGATCATAATATTTCCACAATATATTTAGCTTGAACGATGTCGTTGATACATTTAAAGCTCATAAATTTTTATTACGTTTGCTGTAACGTATGAATTACGTGAAGTGATAAAATATATCGGTCATATCTTAAGTATGAGTCAATATGAAATTTCAGTGTGGCATAAACTAACAAACTATATGGTTAAATAAAACACTTTAACGCGATATATTTTAGTTAAGGTTGTTTGAATTTATTTTCAACTGCAGCCAGACGTTTCGGATGCTTTGCAGCAGCCGTGGTCATTAGGAGACTAAAGATGGAGGATGTTTCTGATGTCAAAGTAAAAAATTGCTACGCTACAGCCATCTGTTCTGTCGAAGTTGGTATTTGGCGAAACTGGCCGGGTCCTTGCAGAATTGACTCACGGTGTCTTCGCTTTTTGCCAGTATGTTATTTATTGGAATCCCAGGGTTTTTATTATGGGACTACAATAATCTCTGGATTACTCTATTTCTTTTTCTATCGATTTAGTATTACTAATGCTAATAGCTAATATTTATATATAATTAAATAAGTAAGCAAATTTAATGTTCAGTAATAATATATCATTAATTTACATGTATTTAAGAAGATATTTTTGAAACATTGGCAACACTTGACTCGTATCCACGACCGTTTCTCTACCATGTAAGTTACTTCATCCTAATTTATTTATTTATTCTTCGTTGCACAAAACATGCAAATGATACAGAAATAAAATTTAAATACTAGAATGGAGTGCAATTAAGTGTAAATTAATACTTTAAACGTTTTGAAAAACGCAAACGATATCGTTCGGTAGTTAAAATAATTTGTAAATAACTTAAGTAATATATTTCACGTTTCAAACCGTTCAAAGTGTTTAATTTAAAAATATACTACTCACGTAAACCCGAAATACGTTTTCACTTTAATCAAGATAAATTGAAAATCTACTTTGATTGATCTATTTAATTTATGTAAATCTATCATGTGCAATGCACGTGAAAGCAATAATGTTTATTTAAAATTGTGAAAATTATACGGATTAAAGTGTTGGTTACGGTTTATCGCATAAAATAATTATTGACAGTAACATATCCGCGTAGCTCACATCAAACGCTTCTGTGTTTGTGGACTTTGCATGTAAAAAGTAATCATCATTAAGTCTAATAACGATAGCCACGTTTACGTGAATTAGGCTGCGGCCTCATATAAAAGCTATACGTTAGCTTCGGAGCTGTCACGAGTAGCAGAGTAAACTTAGGATTAGACAATGAAACCATGAAGTGATCTAGTGACTGTACAATAGAATCTAATGCCTAGCTTCTCGATACAGATTATATAAGAGACCACAGCCTTACAAGTTTCAGGAAAACATTCAATAGTAATTTGTATTGACCTAAAAACATTTCCACGTTACACAGGTTAAAAACTTTTGGTATTTCATCGTATACAGTATACATATACACGTATCATACATACATCGCACTTAGTTGCGATTAGTCTCATGTTTTACTTATCACAGTTTACGCCTGACAAAACAGGTAAAAATAATTTTAATTATTTATACACTATTTACAAGCTGATGATAATTTATTTTGTAATCGTCATTTGTAAATGAGAGAGATTACACTTTGCTTACTAACTATATATATCACACAAACTTATTTATATGTTTAAAACGATAAATTACAGGAAAAGTTTTAAGAAAACACTTTAAAACGCGATATAACTAATATATTTTATGTTTTATACTGTTAAAAGTGTTTGATTTAAATGTGTACTACTCGTGTAAACTATAGAGAGGTAAAAAAGGTCTTAGAAATGAACATAAACTATGAATTTATTCTTACTTTATCACCATCATCTGTTGGTAGGTCAAATTTTGTTTCAAAGTTTCTATAAAAAAAAAAGTTTCCCACAGATGAGACTGCGACTAGGGATCGAACTCCCAACACTTCAAACGAAAGTAAATTCCTGTCACTTTTACAGTTGTCGGCTTTTCTACGTGAAATTAAATGAATCATTCTTTATATGCAATTAACATGCCGAGCCGCAAAATATTTGCAACGCTTATTTTAATTATTAACAGTGGTCAATACTTAAATGTTTAACGGTTTAATTCTCGAATTATATTCGTTTATTTTTAACGCAGTTTCGACTTTACGGCTGTTAATAATTGCTTTAGTGGGTTATGATTAGGACTTCAATCCCATAAAAAGTTTAATAGCAATATTATTACTTTTATGGACGACAGCTGTTATATATATTTTAATGTGTGGTACTTCTGCTGTAGCTACACTAATTTCATAGAAACCTTTGAGCGCGTGGTTTAGTTGCGAAAATTGATAAAGTAACTTGGCAACTTAATGTACCAAATGTTATTAAAACAGACATTTTAAAAATTCTTTTAAGTAAATTATATTTAAGTATTGTCTGTAATTCATGTGAGTAGTAGACGTTTAAACAATTATTTAAATTATAAATTATTAAAATGTTTAAAACGGCAATTTACAGAAAAAGTTTTAAGAAAACACTGTCTACGATTAAAATCGCGAAATGACGAAATGCAAAACGACTTGTTGCGATAAATTTTACGGTCTGGCGTTTCGAATGCTTTGCAGCAACTGTGGCAAAAGAGGGGTAGTTAAAATAAAACATTAACAAATAAATTAAGTGAATAGTGTTTTATCTAAATAGAAACAAAAAATAATGCCACAAATTGACGTATAAGATGAACGTAGTCACAATTACATAGTAAGTTAACTACATAAATAGTAATTAGCGTTTGTTTTAAAAAGCGATTTCTTCCAGACAACCTTGAAAATGGAAATTTCCTTTTATAATTGACTAGCTGTGTCAGTGACTTCTTCCGCTTAAAATGGTCTCAATGGCAAGCTGTTACTCACGAAGCCGGTCGCGTTCTTTCCTGTCTTTCTTGCAAGATGGACAATTAATAGCGTCGCATACTTTTTTAGATCATTAAAAGAGAAATCATTCTTTGATACATATTTTTTACAGCGTTTTCGCAGCGTACGCCTTTAAACGTTCCTCAGTGGTTCATAAGATTAGCGCGTTCAAATATACGAATATATTTATATATTAGTATAGATAGATAACAAGAGTAAGACTAGAATTTAAATAAATGTATACAATGCTAAGAATGTTCTTAAAGTTTGACTTAATAATTAAAGTAATTTACCTAACCTTATTTGTGACGTATGAAAGTTAGAATGCTTTAAATATTATATATCGTTCGTAACGTTAAATAATTTACCATCAAAATTATTGCGACGATAATTTTAGGCAAATTCAGTTCAGTTAAACGAAATATCACTCAAAGTAGTTAGGAAAGCAAGCAGCAAGTCCTCAGTTTACTTAGCTCGTGTTGTGGAATTAATTTGCAGCAGTAATCATCGCGCCGAGCAATTATTTGTGAATGGGAATTTTTGCTTTAAATGTTTACCCTTTTCGCATTAATTATTGCATTGTTGCCGTTTTTCTCCCGACTAAACAATGTAAATGGGTTCATTGTCTCTTTGAAGATCCAATTTCAAAGAGAAATTAAGTGAATTTTCCGTTTTCCCTCGGGGGGAATGGCACCTTTCACTGATCCGTGCCTAGACAAGTAGTTGTCAGACTTCGTGCCCTGCCTAATCGAAACAATTTGTCTTCCCCGAATTCGAACACAGGCCCTCTTGCGCATAACGTAATGCTAAGCACGTTTAACCACTTGGTTAACAGCTGTCTTCGACAAATATCGCATCGATTCAAGCTGAACGAAAGTGATGGTGGTGCTAGAGAGAATCGTGAAAAAGAAAGGCGATTCAGGGGGAAATTGGTAGTCAATGTAAATTTAGAGTCTTTAGACTGGTTAGATGTACAAACGTGTGTATCACATATGTGAATACATTATTTTTTACTTTGGCTTTGAAGTTGACGTAGCCTCTAATCAAAAATAGGAAATTTTTCTTAAAAATAACACTGTAGTGAAACTGTAGCAAGTAGTGACTGTTTAGGTTCCAAACTTGACGCTATATTATCTTTGTAACATCCGAAGTACGTAACTAATGTTTATAGGCTCAATCCCAGCTTGATTCTATTCTAAGCGATGACGGTGTTAAGAAACAATTGTAGTCAAAAACGTGGGACACAGCCCACCTAGGTGATATATATGAAAGGAATGACCTATTAAAAAGATGTATGGATAAACAAAAAATAAAAATGCATGAGCTTTGTGTTAGTAACACCCACTAGTACACGCGTAAACAATACCAGGAAGCAAGATAATTCAGATGACACGGCTCCAACAGATGTACAAAGCTTTTCCGATTTTATTTTTGACTTTAGAACATCAAGGAATGAATATTCGGTTAATATAGGTTAATTTCACTTGACTACCCTCAATTGTTATAAGAAGCGTGCGTTTTATTGTTCTGTACATATAACTAGTTGCGCCAGCGACTTCGTCCGCTAAGAATATTTGTTTTGGGCATCCAAATTCGTTTTTGAAAACCCCTTTATCTTTATAAACCTAAGCTGTTATCCACGACGTCGGTCGCGTCTCTTCCCGTCGTTCTTACAAGTTAAATATAAAAGATAGACATATAGCGTCACGGACTTTCTTTTAGATCATTTAAAGAGAAATCATTTTTTTCATACATATTTTTTGGGTGTCTTGAACCGCGCAGCGTCCGCATCTGAAACCCTGATGAAAAATTTTACCCGTTTTGTTCACATTTCCCGAATCCTCGCTTGTATTAGCCACAGCGCGATGTTTAAAGCGTATAGCTTCCCTCAATAAACGTTCTAACCAAAAAAAAAGTAATTTTCCGATTTGAACTCCTGAGATTAGCGCGTTCAATCAAACAAACAAACAAACTCTTCAGCTTTATATATTAGTATGTATAAACAATTATACAGTACAGATTATAAGTCATAAGTACTGATAAGCACAGATCTTAAATCATAAGCGTGACTGTGTAAAAGGATAAATTGTGAAAGGCTTTCACGGCCATAGTTCAGTATATCATTGTTTTTCGGGCTGTTCGGCCGACGTGAGCGAGAAGAGGTTCGCTCGATTGCTCGAAGAATTGTGTAATAAAAGCAATCGAGGAGCTAACAATATCTGATGATGCCGTCCGTTCGTGATAGCGAAACGTCGAGAACACCTTCTTGCTCACGTCAGCCGAACTGCCCGAAAAACAATGCTATGCTGAGTAAGGGGATCTTGGTTTGTTAATCATCTCCTAAACGGTTTTAATACATTTTATTCTTAAGGAGTTTGTCATCGGATGATTGCTCAGTTCTTATTACATATAAATTAAGGAATTTCTTTTGATTAAAAAATTGGACGCCAGGGGTTGGACTTGACCCGACATCAAGATCGTTTCATAGCGTTTCTCTAACGAAAATACTATAGACAAAAGCGTTCTATAAAATATAAACTCTTATAAAAAAAAAATAGAGGGTGGTGGTTTTTGGGGGGGGGGGGAGGTTTTTTTTTCCCAAACCCCAATTTTTTTTTTTTTCCCTTTTTTTTTTTTTTTTGGGGGAGACCCCCCCCAAAACCCCCCCCCACAAACTTTTTTTGGGGGGGGGGGGGGGTTTTTTTTGGGGGGGGGGGGGGGGGGGGGGGGGGGGGGGCCCCGCCGGGGGCCCCGGGGGGGGGGGTTTTTTTTTTTTTTTACCCCACCCGCCCCCGCCAACGGGGGGGGGGGGGGCCCCCCCCCCCCCCCCCCGGGGGGGGGAAAAAAAAAAAAAAAAATTTTTTTTTTTTTTTTTTTCCGCGCCCCCCCCCCCCCCCCCCCCCCCCCCCCCCCCCCACAAAAAAAAAAAAAAAAAATAAAAAAATTTTCCCCCCCCCTTTTTTTTTTTTTTCCCCCCCATTTAGTGATGGAAAGTTTATCCCTTTTGTAAGATTTTCGCCTAAGTACGATCTACAAATAAAAGTTATCGCACATAATCCTAGTACTATCTTGTCCGACAATTAAAACTCAGAGCTCAATAAATTGTTATAATAAGTTCTTACGTAACGGGCAAAGTTTCAAGACGAGAAGGCTACAGAGAACTTATCAATTAACAAAGTGACGTGAATACAAAGTTATAAAATATTCCTAGCTTGACTCTGTCGAATGAGCGTTAATTTTTTTGAGACTTATAACTTTATGGGGGAGCTAATGGTATTATTTTTATTCTTTATTCTCAAATCACGTATTGTAGGGTGGATTTTGATTTTGTCAATTCAAGAGAGCTTTGCAGCAGCCGTGGTCACGGGGAGACAATCCGAAACGTCGGGCCGAAGTTAAAAATCATTTTCAAATAGTTTAACTAATATATCACGTTTTAAACCGTTAAAGTGTTTTATTTCAATGTGTACTACTCGCGTAAACTATAGACAGTATTTAATTCAAGAGAGGTTTTAAGTACACAACGAACTAAGTAGAATTTTAGAAAATAAAAATAATACTAATCAACGAGTTGCAGAGTTAAACCCCATCGTGTATAACATGTTTAAAAAAAAGTTTTTCTAACACATTCCGGACTTCATCTGGAAATGAAGGAATACTAAATTTCCATCCGGATCTGTGGACTTCCTAATGTCCAAAGTCAAAATAGGTCAAAATATGCTACTGGATGGAGCATTCCAGTGAACCCTTAGCTCGTCCGTCCTACTATCTCATAAACATAAGATTAATATCTGTTAATTTCAATTTAAGTTTAAACATATTAAATACTATTCAAGGGATTATTTATTAGTCTGCTTGTCCACTCTAAGAAGAGATCGCTTAATAGATAAACACGTTTAACTGTAATAATTTTGTTTGTTTTGTCAATCTATATTATAAAAATTACATTACAATTTAATTTGATAGTAGGAAGGATTATTACTTTTATAAAAATATTAGTTTTGCTTCTATAAAGATGCATTAAATTAATAACGACTTAAAAATAATTGAATTGTATACATTCAAATATATTTGCAATAGCGATGTGAATTTGCAAGGCCTTTATTTCCGGTTTCTAGCATGTAGAAAAGTACCTACGACATTTTCATATCAAATTTTCACAGTCGTAGTAACTTCACTTTTAACAATGACCTCCTTTAAATAAATATATGCAATGCTTGTTTTTTTCTCTAGTGTGACGTTCTTTTACTTGTTTATATGTATAATATCCTAGTAACCTTGTGTAGGCAGGATCATACTAATTAACAATACTAACTATTCTACACTGAAAAATAAAATTTCTGTTTTAATTGAATACAATTTAGCTTTTAAAAGTTTTATTTATTAATTCCAACTAAAAGCAAAACATCAAGCTACAGTTACAGTTTATGAAAGTATACATTGTACAATTACTGAATAATTAAAACCGCGAACGACACGACGTATCGGTATCCTTGCGACTTGGTCATGGTGGTAGTAAAAAAAACTTTGACGGGCTTGTTGGTCTAACGGTAGCAATGTATGGCTAATGATCAGGGTCCGTAGGTGCGATCCCCACCAGGCCAACATGTTACTAATTTTTCAGAAACGTGCTAGACTTCGGCTGGAAATCTGGTGATTAATGGGTAGTCGGATTATAGAAATTCCCCTTGGGTGGTGGGTGGTAGGATTATAGAATTTCCTTACACCTGTCTTTTTCATTCGTGGACGGTGGTTCAAGCCGTGAAGCTTAATAGCGTACCAATTTCAGTCTGTGAATTTTTGTAATATCCAAAATAAGTCGACATGCCATATCTGTCCTACTCGAACATCCGAAAAAAAAAGCGAGTTGTTAACCGTTAACTTATTTTCATTTGCTTAATATTCAGTATGTCCTTATACAAGCAACAGATTATGCACGAATAAGAGCAACGTATTAATCTGTTTAGTGCGGGATAATCGAGTGAAATTACACCCACAAAGGGAGCATCATAAAAGTCGCATCATTATCTCAGGCATAGCACTTGGGCTGTAAATTATTCCCCCACTAATTGTTAAGTCCATTAAGTTGAGTTTAGAGGACGTTACTGTAAAATATTGTAAACAAAGTGAAGTTCCATGTACTTTAATGGTACATCGTGTTCGCTTTATTGGTATACTAGCCTTTAACTGCAGATTCGCTTCTTAAATAATTAAGCGGTTTTTCGCGATAGTGGAGGGTACGTAACACTTGATGCATATTTATGTTAGAGGAACATGAGATTAACTTAATGGAAAGTAAGGCATGGCCATATAACATATAAACAATATATCATGTGACCTATTTTGGCTTTACTTAGTCTTTTACGCACTAAGATCGAAAGGCGATTATACTTCACGGCTTTTTTATCTATGAACAGTGGTTTGTGACCTGGGTGAAAATTCGATATTCCACCCATATCCAGTTTTACACCCATAATATCAGTTTTACAGACAGCCGTTCAGATATTTACGCGCAACATACTGTTGATTGTTAGCCACACATTGCTACCAATTACATACTTACGTTGATACTGTAATTTCGGTTTGGAAAATTAAAACATTAATTGCATCGTAGAAATGGCACCAAGAAGTAAACATCGTTTAATTTTAATGGGAATCCGTGGTTTAACTTGACTGGTATGTTTGAATATAACACTTTAACGGTTTAAAACGCGATATATTATTATTATTGGTCTCCCCGTGACCACGGCTGCTGCAAAGCATCCGAAACGTCAGGCCGAAGTTAAAAATAATTTTCAAATAAGTTTAACTAATATATCGCGTTTTAAACCGTTAAAGTGTTTTATTTAAATATACCAATCAAGGTAAACAACGGATTCCCATTAAATGTGTACTACTCGCGTAAACTCTAGACAGTATTTGATTGGTATGTTTTAAACGACATATGCCGACAACACATCTAAATTATATGTCTGGCCTTTCCATCCAGTGTAATATGTGCTTGTGTATCCTGTTTTGTTAACCTCATATATATTAGTCGTATAATGAATAATGGAGCTAAGAAATGCAGTATAATTATCTTATAGTAGTTTAGTATTTTAGTAACCATTAGCCGCAACTATTAAATACAGACTACAGCACGGCCGAGGCGGCTGCAGGATAACTTAATGAAGTTCTCCTCCATAAATCTTAATGAAAGTGTTTATCATTAGAGCAAAAGTTCCTTCTTAGTTGTAGACATCCTGATCTTATCATTAACTTTATATCAAATAAAGAAATCGTCTCATTTTTTCAAAATTTTGACATTAAATTTTAATGCATCTGGAAAGTTATTCATCATTATGGGTTTCCCAGGCGTACGCTGCAGAAACGGTTCGAGCTACCCAAAAATATGTATAAAAGAATTATTCTTCTTTGAATGATCTAAAAAAGAAGCCCGAGACGCTATATATGTCTATCTCTGATGAACTCGCAAGAACGACGGGAACCGAGCGACTGTACCGGACCGATGGCGTAGGTTAGGACAGTTTAAAACAATTTTGGATGCCCAAACTAACTATTCTACGCAGTTGAAGTCGCTGACTCAGCTAGTTAAGAGTATAGAATGTCAGACACCACCGTCCACAGATGAAAAAGTCGTGAAACTTAGTCTCATTCCGGTTTCGGTCTGTGGATTTTCGAATATCGATAGCCAAAATATTTATTTATTGTAAAAATATTATAGAAAAACAACGCCCAAATTTTCGTAGTTAAAAAATAAACAAAAGACAAATTCGGCATTAGATGTCTTTAAATTTTTTTTTTAGATATCAAGGTAAAAAATTATAGAAAGAGTTTAAATAAAACACTTGAACGGTTTAAAACGCGATATATTAGTTTGGACAGTATTTTATAGAAAGTGGTCACTTTAGTGTCATACTAACCATAGGGATATTTTTCTGCATTGTTTTATTATTCTTAATATGTGTAGTCTGTATGTTTTAAGTTGAAACTTCAACATAAATATTAATGTCAGCAATCCCCGCCAGGTCTCAGTATATTGAATGCAATCAATTTATATTTTTTCCGAAACATGTTCACCGTTCCGCTACTACCGTCGACAGATGAAAAAGCCGTGAAGTATAATCGAGTTTTGTGGATTTCCGAATATAGGACGACAGCGCATCTTGTAGAGACGTTGTATTTAGCTGGTACTTTTCACCATCCAGCAAGCGAGTAAGCCTGTCTGTCCTCCTCGATCTTAAAAAAGAAAATATTAAAAAAAGGAGCAGACGTTAATATCCTTATATTTTCCCGTTTATAACCTATTTGCTCTCTTCGGTTCCGTTTACCAACAGCCCCTCAACTTGGTAGATGTCGTGGAAGCCAATTCAAATTGAAATTTTCTCCAGCGCGAACGATTCAATTATATTTGCCGAAGATAAGTTTATCGCGGCTGTATTTGCTTCTCGAAGTGAAAAGTGACTCAGTAAGTTAAATTAGCCACTTTTTAACTTCTTTTTTGCCCCGTAATGTCTAATAAAACAGTTTGAACGGTAGGAATTGTGGAATATATACTTTTAATTATTTTGAACTGTGACCTGTCATTTCGGATGTTTTTCATCCGTTGTGGGCAACTATTAAATCTATCTATACTAATATAAAACTAAAGAGTTTGTTTGTATGTTTGAACGCGTTAATATCAGGGAATGGTGTTAGTTAGAACATTTATCGAGGAAAGATATAAACAGGCTATAGAAAGTCACGCTGCGACTAACAGGAGCGAAGAAATAGAAAGAAGTGTGGAAAAAAAAAAACAGGAAAAATTATTTATCTTTGCGGATTTCCGCTACGTACGCTGCGAAGACGGTTTAAGATACCCGAAAAAAATGAAAGAATCATTCCTCTTTAAATGGTCTCTGAAAATGTCCGCGAGAATATGTGTCTATCTTTAAGATTAATTTGCAAGAACGACGGGACGCGACAAATGTTGATGTCCAAATTAACTATTTTATGCTGACGAAGTTGCAGTCACAGCTAGTATAAAATATATTTACTAATATTTTTCGCATGTAAATCAGATAAAAGTGTGTTATTTATATTTCCGATCACATTGATAACATAGATTGTCTCATTCGTTTTTCACAGTTTAAAAATAAACAATCTCTACGAAATGACGCGGATGCAACCAAAATATGTTTTACAAATATAAAAATAAATTTAAAATTTTAACTGCCTAATAACTCTTAATGCTCATTTAAAACGTCGTAAATGCATTTTGAAGTCCGTCAATAGATTCAACTGGGGTCATCTATTTTTATATGTTCTAGCATGTTCTATACAATATCTTATATACAAATAGTCCGAGTATAATTAAACTATAAATACAGTATTATTTGGTAGCTTATAGGTTATTGATAAGAAGCAGAACTTCAACAAATGTCTATCAATCAATCTACACTTTAGATATATTTAGGCTCTGTTTGTGTATTTTATTTATTTCCTATATTTACACCATGTGTAATTTATTTAAAGGATACAATTTTAGAGATTTGCGGCTAAGTACAGTACGTTTTACTAATAATAATACTTTCGCTCAGAAAATTAGTTTTCAATACATTTCGATTCATTCGAACTTAGGCTAGATTTCACAAGGCGTTTTTTAATCGGAGGGAGACGAAGACAGCTCTGTAGTAAAAAAATATATTTAACTTATTGTCACAAGGTCGTCTATTTTTCTTCTTCAGTATTAGACCAAGTATAGGGTACGTCACCTAAAACATTCTGGTCATAATAATATTATCTCTAGGCTTACAAAATTAATCTCACAACGTCGTCTGACGCACTCCCCCTGTATTATATCGTTATTATAAAATTCTTCGCTAATATTAATAGCTCACGTGCTCATAAATGTCCCAAATATTATAAAAGATTTTTGGCATCGAACTAGCTGTAATAAAATTTTGCGGGGACAAGTATATTTTTATTCGCGGAATAGTTTGTAGCGGAAAAAAACACTATTTATTAATAATATAATTTAGCCGCATAATAATAGATGTTATTAAGACATATATACATAGATCGTGATAGTCTAATGTCGACCTTGACCCGGTCAAAATCTATTCTGACTATTGATTATTATTAGATGTTGTATTGTTAAGGGTTACTGTAATTTTGGATTTAAACATATTTTATTGACTGATATATGTCGCTCGGAAGTCTACGAATGACCATATTATGAAGTCAGCTGTTCATAATAATTATTAAAGCGGTTACGACTGAAATCAATACTAGCACTCGGCGCTTTTGAATGATGGTTGTTATTTTTAGAAAAGCGCCATCTGTTGCACCAAAGCTACATTGTGTGATATAGGCGGAATTGACGTTATGGTGGCAAGTCGAAATTTGCGAGCGAGGCTTGTTTACGTAATTTAGGTAACTTAAGACAGATGTCACTGTAAGCAAGTCCTGTTTTTGGAGTTCATTTTGTGATATTGGTATACATAATATTTATTATTCTTGCCCTTGCCCTAAACAATATTTGTTCTTTTGCCAAAAGCTCTAAACCAGAACGTGTGTTTCCAAAAGGATATAACCAAATCATATACCTAGCTAGGTATTTTATCATTTTTAAGTTGCTTTTTAAAACTTTGTAGTCGGTTACGTTTTTGGTTAAAATTAATGTAAGACTTTTGTTATTTGGGTAAGTAAAAATCGTACTTATGTGTTACAATTTCGTATCATCAACCGTTTCTTCATTGTAAAGAGATTCTAAATATAAAATTAAATGTAATAAGAATTATTCTCGACTATAACTTTGATTTGTCCCTCTTTGACGAAAATAGAAATTATATTACACAATAATCGAAATTCGGCAGTCGAGCTATATAGGTATCTGAGAATCAAAAAACGTATTTCATTAGTACTACAATTGATTCACAGATAAAAAATGGATATTACAACGTTGACAAAATAGGCAATTTTACAATTATTAATAAGCTATAGCTTATTAATAAATGTCCTTTATGTTTTATTTTGACACCCGTAATTTTGAACACATTAATATTTTTCACATGTTATTGCACATGATTTGGGCAGGACTTGATCCGGAATCCACAGCTTTCCGTGCTGTTGCTCTAACCAATCGAGCTACCGAGTCCGAGTAAAATAAAATATACTTTATTATCTTTAAAATTTAAAAAATTATTTAGATCCATTAAAAAATGTTTGTCTGTCTGCCTGTCGTGATTCTACAGAGGTCTATTGGTTAGACCAGCACGGAACTGTGTGGATGCCGTTTCAAGTCCTTCCCGAGTCATGATTTTTTTTTAATATAAATTTAAATTGAATTCAATCGTGATTTGTTATATTTGTGATATTTTTTATTGCTGGTTGCTCATTCTTATTTAGTTTCTACTTCCTGGAATATTATCAAATTACGTCTATTTCAACAAGATGAATACATGATTTACGTCTCTACATTCCAGTGCAGACAAACATGTGTCTATTCTCGTTATAATGCATTCAATACGCTTCAATATGTTTGATGATTCAAAACTAATATTTTATCTTATTATTAAGTTACGAACAGAGAGGTCCGAAAATAGCTACGGATTGAATAAATTATCTGATTAAATGAAACACTTTAACGGGTTCAAACGTGATAAATATATATTAGAGCAGCAGCATGGAACGCTGACGATGCCGGTTCAAGTTCTGCCCGAGTCAAAAAAATTTTCAATTTATTTTCGATTTAAAAAATATATTAGTAACTTAATTTAAAATTATTTTAAATAGGGCCCGACATTGCGAATTCTTTGCAACAGCCGAAACATCCAGACTCTCCATGACCATGGCAGTTACAAAGCATCCAAAACGTCGGGCCGAAGCAATAAATATTCAAATTGGTCACTGTTCTAGTCAATTTCTAAGGTAGACATATTTTTTCATTTTGCCGATGGACATTTTGCACGAAGTAATGTTTATCATACATCTACTACATATATTTTATATAATGAAGTCATGGGTTTAAAAGACTTGTTGGTCATACAGTCGCCTTACTTTTACACCGACATAATATATACGCATCCAGTCGAACAGAAAATATCGCCTTTTGAAAATTGCCCCCCTGCGGATTTTAATGACTTTTCTGTAATAAACATTTGCTTGGTAAATGGAGGTAAGAACATAAATGAAATCCCCGACGTTCTGAAAGAAACTTCGTAACGAGCTGTATCAGCTGAGACGTAAGAATGGACTACGCTATCCGAACTGAAATTCACAAGTTATGTAACGAATATGATGAAAATTCTAGTATTTCTTCTATTGTTGTCTCTTATATTTAAGTTTTTCATTATAGAATAATTTTCAATAGAGTTCGTACTAAAGTAGTATTCATTTGATATACTTTAACTTGAAGGAGACATATTTTTTGTCGCATACTGTTGCTTAGAATCTTTTGAACTTTGGCGCTTTTTACGTACGTTTTAAATGTACATCATTTAAAAAAACAGATCGTTAAAACTCAGTTACAAAAAAGCAGATGGCGCTACTGCAGTAGATTATTCTTAAGAATCCAGAATATCAGACAATAGTTAGAAAATCACTTTCAGAACATATAATATCATTATGATTAGTGTAGTCTGTTTAAATGTGTTTTATTTATTAATCCTACATAATTTATCCATTGGTTCTGTTTGCAAATAAAATTATACTTTATTGTAAACATTAAATAAAATATTTTGTGTGTACGTATTAAGAATATTTTTCATGGAAAATATAAGAAGTTTGTCAATTTAATACAAACAATACAAACATTTGCTTCAGAAGTAATAAAATTCTAACAAAGTACAATCTACGCAACCTTTCAGTTGTTTAGATGTCGGGAAATTACAGGAACTTTACATTAACTGCCTACGCATAATTATAATACACGGGGAAAATTCAAATGAACACGAAGGAAATATGAAAATTCATTATTCTTATCCCTTAATTAGTGCCCCTGTTAAAGATAACTTGTTCTTATTATTTCTTTGAGGTTGGTATTTGAAACACAATTTTTAATGTAAATATACATTTTTTTAATAGATTCTTCTTTTAGATATTAATAAATTTTCTTTGCTTTACCAAAAGTTATAAAAATGTTTGGTGTATTCATTTACAATTAAGAGAGATTAGCACAAAAGAAATCTTATAAAAAATTATCCAAAATGTTATACAAATAAATAGAATAGTTAATATTTCATCTACAGCGCTAACAGTGGAAAAAGTTGTAAAAAATTTTAAGAGCAATCTTGTGTTTTACGGTTAATATGTATGGTATTTGAAGAACTTCAGAACACGAAGCTAAATACGAGGAAAGATTCGTATTAAAAAAGATATAGTTTTCTAGAAGTGACAAGAAAGTCTTACTTAATACTACTTTCAAAGATGATTGATCACATTTAGACACAATAAAAATATTTTTTATGCTGAAGAGTTTTAATGTTATGTTATGTACTATTGAATTGATGGATTTCGGAATAAAATGAAAGTTATGTAATATAATATATTTTAAGTAATATTTAACGTTTGGAGTTGTAAACGTTTATGTACAACAATAAATAGAATTTAAAATATTCCGTCATTTCTATAAGAGAAATAAATATCTAAACAATAATTATTTTGTATTCAAAATTGTATGGTTTACAACATCAAAAAAACACACGGGTACAGGGCAACAGCACGGAACGCTGACGATGCCGGTTCAAGTCCTGCCCGAGTCGAAAATTTTTTTCAATTTATTTTCGATTTTTAAAGTATAAAATGCCTTCATGTGCAATAACTTGTGGAAAATATTAAAGTTTTCATAACATCAAAAAATATAACATATCATTTCGCGTTTGATCATTAAAACATAAGTTTTCAGTTTGACATTTTTCGTTTGGCTTGTAATGTTCGACTGATTATTGAGAATAGTTTGTGTATATTTGCAATTGGCTATAAGTAAAAGTCATTTTAAAGAATTCAATTATTCAATTAAAAAACATTTTCAACAACCGTATAATAGAGCAAAAATGGACTAAAATAATGAAACACTTAGAAATATAAATCCATCTTATTGTTTTATTATTGCATACCGCCGACCAACAAATAGTATGATATCTACTATTTGTTGTTTGCTTTGTGGGTATATATTTTTCTCGCAACTGATTGCATTTTTTTCCTAGAAATGTCTTGAAACTGTAAGCTGCAGTAACTTCTCGTAAAGTGCTTCTAGAACTCTAAGTCCAAATGAAACGTGGAAGAGTGCCAACCTATTAAATTGTGAAGTCACACGCGACCGTCTTAACCGCTCTTCTTCAAGTCGCCATTACGTTAAAAAACCTTATCATACGAGACACGGTCCGCGGTTTTATCAAGGAAACATTGACATATTTCTTATATATTCAGTTAAATAGCTAATATCTATACTAATATATAAAGCTGAAGAGTTTGTTGGTTTGAACGTGCTAATCTCAGGAACTACAGGTTCGAAGAAGGCTCTATGACCACCGAGTACCGACTACGTACCTATGATGAGGTCTAGGACTCGGTAGCTCAATCGGTAAAGCAACAGCACGGAACGCTGACGATGCCGGTTCAAGTCCTGCCCTAGTCGAAATTTTTTTCAATTTATTTTCGATTTTTAAATTATATGTGCCTTCGAAAAATATAAAGTTTTCAGACTTCTATGTCTAGCTCCACCGAAACAATATAATGGTTCCGTAGAATTCGTAAATCAGGCCCTATCACGCTTAACACAATTCTAGGCTTTGTCTTTTAATTGAACTTTCATTCTTCTCGTATCTTATGTGATATAATATTTAGACTGCAGTGTGTCTAGTCTGTACGTACTTAAATGATAGGGTGTATCCTAGCCTTTAACACGGTTGACATTTCGCACCATAAGCGTGGCCTTTAATACCACACCCCAGTATTAGTAAGTGAGGGTGTGTTGCAAATTACGTGAATAGGAATCATAATACTGTCGCCCTGATAAGTTTAATACGAATTGATTTTCAGTACTTTTCAATATGTGTAATTCATAAATACTAAAACTAATTTAAATGCCCATGTTTACGAGGTATGATTTTTTTTATGATAGAATAAAAGACATCCGCCCGACCGCCTCTGTATTGCCACAATGCGTTAAACTGAATCCCAGAGAAACATAAAATTGTTTTGGTCGGGCAGAGCACAGAAGTTTGAACAACTGCTTGCCCCTTAAAAGGATCAAAAACGGATACAGAAATGTGTTCGCCCCATGCCCCACGAGGGGAAAACGGGCTTTCACACAGAATAAAAGACATCTAAACTAAATGCGTTGTCGACCTATTATGGCTTTGCATATTCGGAAATCTACAGAGTATAACCGAAACGCGATTAAACTTCACGGCTGATGGATTTTCGTTTCTTATTATTCAGATTTCTTAAATCCGAACAACATGATGAAACACGATGAATCCGGTGGGGGTCGAACTCACGACCTGATGATTATTATTAGCCATACATTGCTACCATTAAATCAACGAGTCTTTCAAATATATTGTGTTTATTAATAATCTTTTATGAGCCAACAACTAAACTGATATTTCATACAATATACATACTTACATTTATATATTTTTACTATGTAATATTTACGAATCCTCTCCTCATACTGCCTATGATGTTTTATTATTATCAAAAAAGTTTAAGTAAAGTATATCGCGTTTTAAACCGTTAAAGTGCTTTATTTTAAAGATTGAAAGTTTTCAAAGAGCGATTTCTATAAAAACCGAATAGAGAAATAAGCGAGTAATAAAGTTTTCCTCTCCACATTGCTTTGTAATATTTCTTTAAAAGGTAGCTACAACAAATAATTCGTTGTCGAACTACGATCGTTGAAAAGGAATCGCTGCTTGGAAGGAGTCCAGACAAATCAATTCCTTGGTAGACAATTTCAGCATCTGGTGGCTCGAGATTGTTTATTTTTCCGGGGTTTTGTCAATACTTGCATTTAAAATCCAGAAGAAAACCAAAGCACGTCTGTGGAAGTTTTTATTTACCTGTAAAGGCGCTGGATTACGATGGGGTGTGGATTTGAATTCTCGAAGCATTTTAATAGGGACAAGGGGCAGATAAACTGTTTTGTGTAAGTAGAAAAATATCAGTAAACGAATCTCGATCAAGTATATTTATATGTGATAAATCCTATTGTCCTCCGTGACCATCAGCTATCCAAAGCATCTGAAACCTCGCTGTAAAATAAATTCGTAAAATAGTTTAATATGACAGACACATATTTGTGTCTCATCTGTTTAACTTAGGGGCAAATCCTGCATAGCCAGCCCTATCGGGATTGGAACCAATTTCAGCTGAAATCGAACCCAGGACTTCTCGTGCTTAAAGTAACGTGCATATTTGCTTGGACAGTATAATTAACGTTCAAATATTTGAGTACAAATCACGTTAGCCACGTCATCTTATGTTTGTGACGTCATGTTTACGTAACTTATCGCTCTTTAGCTGGGATTAGGTAAAAATAGCAGCATTTCATTAGTGTTAATATTATCATGATTCACAGCAACAAAATATTTAAATTTAATATATAAATTTAGTGATATATAAATTTAGTTATATATACATTTAGTTATATATAAATTTAGTTATATATAAATATAAAGTTTAACGATAAAGTAGGACAGACAAGCATGCGGTTCACACGATGGTAGGAGAAATACCTCAGCCATAACATCTAAAATGGATGCGCTGTTGGCCTGTTTTGGATATTTGGAAATCCGGGGACTGAGACCGAAACTCCATTAAACTTCACACCTTTTTCATCTTTGTACGGGGATTCATAACCCGGAAAAAATTTGACATTCCTACCACCCAATTAATAACCGAATTTCCTGACGAAGTCCAACATGTTTCAGAAAAATTATACATTTATAAGAAATATATTGGTCACAGTGGGGTTCGGACCCACGACCTATACTGATACTGTCTTTATTTAAATAAAACACTTTAACGGTTTTTGAACGTGTACTACCGCGTAAACTACAGACTACAGACAGTATTTAATGATATCATCTTTAATATTTGCAATTTTATCTGCTCATCTATGTCATCTAAGGTTTAAAGTGTCGGTGAATCATTAAATAGTATAGTTACTACTTTCGATACGCTTTGGTGCTAACGGCAGAGGTCCGAGGCACAATGTACCCGCAGTTACGTCACGAGCGGGTCGATACGGCACCGCACACCGCCCTCCTCACTCGACAAATTTTAACTTTTTAATACGTTTGTTTTTACTTCTTATTAACAGTCTTGGTTTACTGCATTGTAATTTGTGACGTAAACTTTTCCTCGATAAGGCTCCAATAAAACCATATTTTTAAAAATGGTTAAAAGTGAACTCCCGTTGACACCTCGTGGGGCATGGGGCGAACACATTGTGTGTCCTTTTCACTGATCAGTTCTTTAACAAGCAAGGAGTTGATCCGACTTCTGTGCCTTGCCCGACCGAAAGTATTTTTTGCTTTCCCTGGGATTCGAACTCAGTACGGTTATCCATTTGGCTACAGAGGCGGTCAAACTATGGTTATGCTAATGAAATTGATATTTTTTTCAACCATGTTCGCCTTTGAAAAGCCGAATACTAAATGGGTGGTAGGAATACCTTAATTCCGTACAGGTTAAAGCGCAGTCCACAGATGAAAAAGTGGATTCATGGATGGAGGTTTGAATCTGTGGATTTACATATACAAAGCTAAAATAGGTCGATAGCGAATGTGCTAAATAGTTTAAACGCGATATGGCTGGAGTATTTCATTTACCATCAAGTGAACTTGTCTGTCCTACTCTATCATAAAAAATTACTAAGTCTAATGCGCAAAAATTAGATAAATTAATAACTTAAATAACAAAGTTGTTTTCAAGAATGGAAAATAAAACGCATATGGACACAAAACCTTGGATAACACGAATAACAATTTTTGAATTTCAAATTGAAGTTTTGATTTAAACTCTCAAGGGCGACATTTGTAAAAATGCACTTCGGCATTCCTAAAACTTTTTCTAGTTTCGTTTGAAGCGAGAATTTTCTTAATCAGATGAAGTATTTTATTTATATATAGAAAGTAATATTATTAATAAATAAACTTAATAACATATAATGCCATATGTTAAGAATATTAAAGTTTTTAAGCTTTAATTGTAAAAAATAGATATACTTTTTATTTGAAGTGTACATATCAAATTTTTATGAAATCATTAATTAATATGCATTCGCATTTTAAACGAAATCCATGAAAGACCCAATATCCACGATTCTGAATCAATTCGTAAGCAAACACTATTGGAAAAATATAAACTACCAATCGAAACATTTTTTATTTTAACTACTTTTTAGTTTGTGTTGTTGTACCTATTTAATAATTAGAACTTAGAAGCAATAGATACTTATTAAAACATATACAAGCAAGTAAATTGAAATAAAAATCAATCGTGTGAAAAAAACATGTAAAAAATATTAAAGCTTTCAAAAGATATTCTTATTTTTGTTTTATTTATAACGAGTCGTTCTTAAACAGCAGTACAATATTATTATCTTTACATTTGTTACTGTATTGTCTTGTATATTTTTAGAGGAAAAAATGTCTTCAAAACTTTAAACCCTTACTCATTGACATACTTATGCAGAATCAATACTTTATTATTGCAGTAACATAGTCTTGCTTTAATTACCTCAATTTTGCTGTAATCCGACACATTTTGTAACATAATAATTATTTGTCAAAGGGTTATGTAAAATGTTTTAAGCAATTATAGTGATTGGTTATAATTGGAGCCGATTATTATAACTGAATATGTTTCGTGTCCGTTATCATTTTTGTATTAACAATGTTTCGCTCTGTTTCAGGTAAGTGCTTGATAAGAGATAACGGCGCATAACAGTAAGTATTAGGTGACATGGTCGAATATTGTGCTTCCGCGACACGTACTGAATATTGAAAGGTGGAAAGTACTATCCAACATTTAAATTGAATATTTGTGACTTTTCGTGACCGCCTCAATGGCTTAATATTTAAGCTTCTGGAGTATTCCAAGGTTGGCATGGACACATAAATAACATATTTCCTTTGGGTAGTATTGTTCACTTAACTTATCCCTAAATAGAATCTAACAGTTTTCGGGCAAATAATTGTGTCTATTTCATGCATGAGAACCTAATTTTTACTTCTTTAAATGAATAATAGTAACAATGTCTTCCTATAAAATATATATATGTCATAGTAACAAACTGTAAGAATTCTTGCTTTCGTAAATACAAAAAATTACATAATAATAATGGAAATAATATTGTAATAATTGTAAAATTTTTTTTTACACCGCAACTTAACAGGACTTTGTTGGTACTTATAATGCTATTCTACTTTTATATAACTTATTTATTTTTACATATGAAAAACTTACAGCTAAAACAGTCAATCAGTTAACAAAACAAATAATAGAAAGGCATTTAAAAGTTTTCGCAACACAATATAGGAGAAACACATACAATATTATTTTGGTTTGATCCTACAGCCTGAAGTGAGGTATACTAGATATAGAATAAAAATAATAAAAAAATGAAAAAAAAAAAAAAAAAACCCTTCCCCCCAAAAATTTTTTTTGGGGGGGGGGGTTTTTTTTTTGGGGGAATGTTTTTTTTTTTGGGGGGTGGGCCCCCCCCCCACCACGGCTGCTGCAAAGTTCATTTTCCGAAAACGTCGAAAACGGCTTTGCGGAATATAGAATATAGCATCAAAAACTGTCTTTTTTTTTCCCGGGGGGGGCCCCATTTTAAAAAACCCCCCCCCCCCCCCCCCCCCCCCCCCCCCCCCCCCCCGAAGTTAAAAATCATTTTCAAATAAGTTTAACTAATATATCGTGTTTTAAACCGTTAAAGTGTTTTATTTAAATATAGCATCAAGTGAACCAAATTCTCCATATCTGTTCTCCTGTGACTTAAAAAAAAAAACAAATTTTACACTGATTGCGTATCACACAATGCGTTAAAACACTGAACCCAAGTCACTTACGTACTATGAACCAGTTCAATAAACTAGAAACGACGCTAAGGACAAAATATATAATTCTATTCACCAATTTATCAACGTCGCAGTAATGTTTATGTTTCGTTATTAATCAATGTTACTCACTGAAATTGAAATAAGTTATGTGATTTCGGGCAAGTATTGCCGTTCGCGTTACGTTACGCAGATTTCCGTCGATTATTCATTTCAGAAGACAAAAACTTCTGTGAGCGGTCTCATTTGTCGCGTGTCACTTTTATTTCACAATGTTATTATTTTCCTATCGCCACGGTTGTCACAATTATTCTGGATTGTATATGGTACTCATACTTACGTTGATGGCGATAAAATAAATAATAAATGAACTAAATAAAAACATGACAAAACCCTTTTAAATTTTTCCTCGATATAATGTTAGTTCGTCCTGTATTGAACAGACCGCTAAACCTAATTATATTATTAATAAATAAACTTCAGAAAAATAAATTTTTGTTTTTCCCTGCACACAATTTCAGATAGTAACATATGACTTCGCAGATCTTATCTACTAAAAAATTCAACAAATACTACCGAGGATTTTGTACTACATGTTGTCACGCAAACGTGAGTTTTATTTGATGCCAAGTAAAAGCCTCCAACATATGACATCCGACTATGACGCGAAGTCACTAATGTTCGTCCTTGGTCTCTGGGGAAATTAGTTTTCTGTCTCACAATTAAATCACAATTTAAGCGACTTGTTTACTTAAACAAGAGTATGTAAAACAAACAAATTCCTTGGTTAATCTTTCTTTTTAATGCTAGAGGAGAGACAAGCATGAGATTTACTTGAGGGGGGGGGGTGAAATACAGCCATATAACATACAAGATGCATGCTGTCGGCCTATTATGGCTTTCAATATTCAGAAATCCACAGATTGAAACCGAACTGCCATTAAACTTCACGTCTTTTTCGTCTGTAGACGGTGGTTCGTGGCACAAACGGAATTTCTATATTCCTACCACTCATTTAATATTCAGATGTACAAACGAAGAGCAACATGTTTCATAAAAAAAATTACGTGAAAAATTTGAAACATGTTGGACCCGATAGGAATCAAACCCACGACCCGACTTGCATACATTGCTACCATTAGGCTAAGAGCCTGTATTTTCTTACTATTAAGCTAGAATTGTTCACCTCTAAGGTAGAAACAATGAAGGGTTAAATTCCTACAAAACAATTGAAGTGCTATGCTAACTATACTTTGCTATAATGTTTAATAGGGCGCTATGCCCTGGGCATACAAGTTAATTTATAATGGAGCCTTTCTCGGCGTTAGTCGTTTATAAGCAATCAGTGTTAGTTTCCGGGAACAGACGTCTACAGAACAAACTCGCGGGTCTTGATTAGAAGGAGGCAAATACCAGACTAATTCTGATTCTATAGATTAACAACCACGCTTTTGACTAGTTGAATTTTCTATGGAACGAAACGTTTTTTCATTTCTGTACATTAAAAACTTAAATAAGATACATAAATCGCTCTTTCTACGAAATTATTTGTATATCGTTTTTAATGTCTCAATCACCAAAGAGATCGATTAAAAAAGTTTACACAAAAACATACTGGCTGTTAATAAATATTAGCGCGGACCCATTAAAACATGTTGATGTTCCAGAATCAGATTCAAATTTTAAAAACAATTTCGCCTTAATTTGTATCTTAGACAATCTATTTTCATGTGATTATTGTAAAATATTTAACTGTAAGTATTTAGTATTATCTGTAGATTACGTGAGCGGGACATATTTAAATAAAACACTTATAACGATTTAAAACGGGTAATATATAAGTTAAATTATAACTACGGCACGACGTAAATAATATATTTCACGAATAAAAATCCAAAAAGTGTTTTATTTTAAAATTAAATATAGATCACACAATACAATCTACCACTTTATGGATTAAAATAGGCTCTCAAGTTATCGCGGTATCTGAAACGTCACATATATAGGTGTCTATATAAGTACAAGGAAAATTACAAATAACAAAGCATAATATAGGCACTAAGTACCTATAATTATATTGCGTCGCGCCGTTATCGGCCCATTGTGTAAAATGTACCTACGGTTTTATCAGTTCCATTCTAATATGGGGAATGTATTGTTTAAGTATATAAAAATTATTCAAAATCGAGACGTTATTGGTAACTGAAACTGTTGCTCATAAACGACCACAAATACATTTCAAGTTATAAATAGATTCTAAGCAAAAAAAGAAAATACATATACCATAATTTTTACTTTTAACATTTTTGTTAGTAATTTATTAACTTATTACGATGTTGCATGGGGTCCTTGGCCATGACCGCTACTGCCCCCTCCAGCTTATTATGATTAGGAAAACCGTAACATCAGGGAGTGGACAAAAATAGAGAGACGGTCGAGGCATTTATATATCTCGAAAAGTTTGATATATCATCAAAAGCTGACGATTGACCTTCGGTAGCGGAATCATGACTTCAGTAGCAGCACAAGAACAAGAAGATTCTGTGGTTATGTAAATAATAAAACAAAACCCATAGCTTTTTTATTCTGTTTTAATATACATAAGCAAGCCTGTGTCGTGGGTAACTTTACTTTTTCCTTACACATCATTATAAATACAGTTATCTTTCGCTTGGTCGCGTCGTAATTATTATTTTTATATAGTGTTTAATAGCACTCCGAAGTAATACAGCTTTCTAAAAGTTTTAGTTTTGATAGTACATACATCTTTAATTCTTTACTATAATTTACGCGAGTACAATTATAATACCTTTTAACTTTTGAAAACGCAAAATTGATTGTTAAAGTTATTTCTAATTTAGTTTTAACTACGAACCAACTTTTGAGGTGCTTTGTAGCAACCATCGTGCCCATGGAAAGTGTCCCAAATGTTAAAGTAAAATCTACTACGCAAGCGCCATCTGTTTCCATGTAATTGGTATTTGGAGAAACTAGCTAGGTCTTTACCACTACATCTTTATTTTAATATAATTATTATATAATCATCGACGACTCAGAAGAACTCAAATTAAGATATATGCTAACAAGATAACTAAAATTTAAGCTCACAAGTTATCATCGCGTATTTTTATAAATCGAAATAAAACTTTTCAAAGATGTCGCTAAACGCATGAGAGAATATGCAAACCTTTACGACCCTTATTTTTTTATGATAGAGAAGAACGAAGAGAGAAGAGTTAACTTGATGGTACGTGAAGTACTTCGGCCATAAATTATCTAAACGATGCGCTTTAGATTTATTTTGGATGTTCGGAAATTCACAGACTTAACACTACACTTGACGCATTTTTTATCTTTGAACGGTGGTCGTGACCCGGACGGATTTCAATATTCCTGCCACCCATTTAATATCGACACAAATCCCAATATTTTTCAAACATAAATTGATTAGACAAATGGTGGGTCCGGTGGGAATCGTATCCATATATTGCTACCATTACACCAATAAGTGCGTCAAAACTACCAAACTTCAAAATAACACTTTCCACTATTTTGGCAGATTACCAAATATTATTTAAGTGTAAGAGCCATAACATTTTTATTGACACTTCGACAAAGTGTGGATAAATTAAAAAACGATTATTAATCGAAAAAAATTACGACACGAGCAAGACTTCAACTTGACTCAACTTGAGGTTAAAATTACATTAGCGAGACCTGCAGGTAAAAACTAGGAAACGTGTAGGACACGATAGCTAAATCGGTTAGAGCAACAGCACGGAACGCTGTTTTTGCCAGTTCAATTCCTGCCCTTTTTTTCAATTAATAATCGATTTTTAATGTATACATTGCCATAACATGTGAAAAATATGAAAGTTTTCAAAAGTGTGGATAATTAAAAGGATATGTTAATGGTTATTAACGCACGGGGGAAAATCCAGGTCGGTGCGTCCACTAGCGAACGAAGCGTTGCTGTGTTGGCCCGCTCCGCTCGAGTGGGCCTTCGTTCTTGCTATGTGCCTTGGCGGTTCCCAGTTAAGCTCTATTCAGACTACGCTATTACTTAATAGCGTAAAGCGTCTTCAGTTTTGGAACTCGACCATCGTCATTCAGAAATAGTTCTGGACGTTTCGCCATCACAAGTGCCTCTATGCTTCTGTTCCGCGTCTCGAAAACCCAAGAAGTTTTGATTTATCAAAAGGGCGCAAAAATTTATAAATTTTTATAATGTATTTCATAATTTAGTAAACTAATATAGAAATTCCGAATATCCAAAGCCAACATAGGTAGACTGCGCATTATAATTAGAGATTATATTGCTGGGGTATCGCACCTACTATCCGCTTAGTCATAGCCGTCACTCGTGTAAAGTGAAATATTCCAAACCATATAAAATGTCAATAAGATGTGGCAAGTAACATGCCCCCTTTTCTTACAAATTATTTATTCATTTTAAAGCTTAAGCAGCCTTGGTCACTGGGAGACTAAACCGGGAACAGATGGCACTAGCGTAGCAGTTTTTACTTAGATACTAGGGATACCGTTCAACTTTAGTCTCTCCGTGACCACAGCTGTTGCAAAGCACCCGAAACGTCGCGTCGTAGTTAATTTTAAATGATACATATCGCGTTTTAATCAGTTAGTATTTTATTTTAAAGTGTAACTCGCGTAAACTACAGACAGTACTGTATTATATAAACTAATGTGAAAACGCGTGTATTGTAATATATGCGACGCGATATACATGCTAACTCAATGCTATGATATGAATGTAGTCTGAAAGGTGGCTAAGGCGCTATCGGTTCGGCAGATCCACAGTATACTCTTAACCGCGAGTGAGCGCGCTGCCTCCGCGGCGCGCCCTCCGCTTAACACAGTAAGCACATGGCTTTCGAATGTCACTGTCCATTTATCAATTACAATTAGCACCGGCAAAACACGCGAACAACCGTAAGCCAAGTAAATGTGAACTTCACTCCGGCACGAGTGTCTCCGGAGATGGAATGTGTTGTTAAAATGCAGCCTTGAAAGCGCGATACACAGTTTTTTGTGCGTTTTATTACAGTCTTTGTTCGCATACCCGGTAATTAGTACGTAGTTAGTGAATGTACGGTCCGCAACGATAGGTTCATTTTTTTACGAACCAGGAAATGTATCTTTGCTATTGTTGATTTACAAATGTGTCAATAATAATGTGATCTATTCGTTTAAGGATCTATACGAGAGTAGAATAGGTAAGTCGCTTCATTACGAATCTTATAACAACAAAATGAAGATAATTTACATAACATTTGCATTTATTAAGAGAACTGGTTTCTTTATATAATACATGGATGTTGGGTAGCTTTTATTTCTATATTTATAAATGTTAATTTGAATTTCGAATGCAATTATAATGGCTACCTGTATACGTGTATATATGTATACGTATATATACATTTGCTTATAAAGTCAATTTAATATCTATCCCGTGATTAGGTAACGTTTACATAGCTAGGTATTTGTATCGTCAATCTTCTAGTTATCCTTGTAACCGATCTTTGATTTACCACTTATAACGAATATACACAATAATAATACGATTGATAAAAATAGAACAAGAGGTTTCCTTTTTATTAGTCTGTAAATCATATATGTATATCTATTACCATTTTTATAAAGTAAGAATCTGCTGTACCTAATAGCATTTCGACTTAAAAGGATAATTTTTACTTATAAATGATTATCGAGCAGGGCTGTTGAGTGTCTAACTTTAGGTCTTAATATATTATTTATATATTTTATGAATAAGGTACAAATATCTTAAGGTTCTCGGTGTGAAAACTTTAAAGATAGCAGATTACGACTCGGGCAGGATTTGAACCGACTTTCTCAGCGTTTCGTGCTGTTGCTCTAACCAATTGAGTTACCGAGTCCTACACGTCGTCGTCGTTTTTACAACCTATGGATATGACGTGTACCTCTCTCGCAGTAGTCTATATTTTCTCCAGCAGTTGACATTAATATGTGTTTAAATGGAATGTCTTAATGGTTTTTCAATTGGAACCATCGTGAACCGAAGTTCGGCTTCGTTCCAGTCCACATTCGGTGCGTCTCTATAAGTTATTACATGACATGAAAGTATTCCTTAAAGGGTTCAATGTTCGTCGACTTTTAAGGAAATGCCTTTGAAGTCTTGTCACGATTTTCTCTCGGCGATATGTTTATGGCCTTCTAGTTACGAGCCACTTTCCCTCCCAGGGAATAGATGCCCAATTTGCAATGGTAATGAAGACAGAAACTGTCTTAACAGTAAAATAACATTTACTCTAAAAGTTAACGACTTAAAACTAACATTTCAGGAACCAATAACGGAATAATATTTGTTTTATCTTTGCTTTTTCTTTTATTAAACCATTGAGAGAATTTTTTATTCCCTCAACGGTATTTACGATTAAATAATTATTTCTTTGCACAAATCAAAAACATAATAATATAATTAAAATACAGTAATTTTTCTACGATGGATCTATTACATATTTTAGCTAGCAATAGTCGGACAAAATAATTTTAATAAACGATTAAATATTGCTTACGACTAAAAAATGTTTCTAATTACATTAAAGGCTACTATCTAATCTTAATAGACAAATATAGCACGTTTGTATTGCTTGGACTCTTAAGTCATGTAGAATTAAGTTTTAATAAATACACTTACTTTACATTAGACTAATATTAATATAATCTCTCGGGTGGAAACTGCCTATACTTCCTTATCTTTGGCCGAAGTAGTAAACTAAAGCAATGAATATTCATAAAACTCCAAATATGGACCACCAAAGCTGATAAACGAAGGCACAAGTGAAAGAACGAAACATTACAATTTTCTTAAGTAGTATCTAGAGTTAGAGCAAACAATAAATAAAACTTTGGAAACGGTTTCAAACGTGTAATGTATTGGTTACTTTATTTTCAACTACCGACATTTCGCATGCCTTTCAGTTACCGTGGATTCAAAGACAAAATCAAAACTACTACGCAAGCGCCATCTGCTTTCTCGAAAAATCTAACTGGATCTCAACAGAACTGACTCTTGCTTTTTAGTTAAGGATTTTAGCATCCACCTAGAAATGTTTAAATATCTTTCTATCTTTAAATATCGCGCAATGTTTATTAAAATTAGGCTGTTTTAAATTTTATTAAAATAATTTAAATAAAACACTTCAACGGTTTAAAACGCAATATATTAGTTAAACTTATTTGAAAATGATTTTTAAACTTCGGCCCGACGTTTCGGATGCTTAGCAGCAGCCGTGGCCACGGGGAGACATATTTATTAAAATAATGCAATAATTAAATTTCTTATTGTATAATATATACCGTGGTTTTCTGCGTCCTGTACTACAATGTGAATCTACAACGAAATATTGTATAATGTACTAGTAGTAGTACAGCATAAAAATAGCTGCTCAAGTAGGTACAGCATACAAACAGTTATTAAACAATACTAGACACTAAATAGGATGGTTGTGACGTTTTTAATTAAGTTGTTATGTAACCATTGTCTAAATACTATGAACATTAACCAAACTTGTGTTCAGTACGGCTCGACGAATTGTTGTAGTAACTGTTATATTATTATCTGCTCACGCAGTCGGAAAGATAGTTCCGATGTCTGCTCAAGTTATGCTCGAATTTGTCATTAGGTTTGTTTCCATTGTACGATCCGGGAACGAGAATTACATTTTATTCCTAGCAATATTCGCTGTTGAAGACACGCGATGCGAACGCCGCAACGTCTAGCGATTAAATGAATAAAAAAGCCTTTATTTTCTCATAATGACTACAAAATACATCTTTTGACTAAATCTAGTTGTCAACGATCTGGTATCTACTCACAATCAAATAACCTTGCATAAAACTTAAATAACAATATAATTTAAAGGTGATTTAACATTTCTCATCCAAAGTAGTCCATGCTTCCTATTTTTGGGCAGATTTGGTGGGTCGGCAATCTCTTATGAATACGAAGCGAGCGACCAGGTCGCACAAATATTTTTTTCGCTGTTCGCATTGCTGATCTTCACAGCCACACGTTAACCGTGACATCCCTGTAGAACATAAAAGCAGTCGTGATAATAACTGCGATGTAAATGTAACGCAAATGTCCGAGATTAGTTTAGTGGAAACCTACCCATTCAAGATATTATATGTATGTAACATACTAGACAGCGGTCAAAGGCCTTGCAAATTGTTAGAATAAAGATACATTTTACGCATTATATTTGAACGTGTTTATACTTACGGAACTATACTTATATTTATAGCATTTAAAAACAATTTGTAGCTCGTGATGGCGTTCCTGTTACGATTTCAAGCGATTATAAGATAAATGCAGAATTATTTAAAATGTTGTCGGTCTACTTGCTGTAATGGTAGTATGATTAATAGACAATAGACTATCGGTTCCATTCCAGCTAAATCCAACATTTCCAAATATCGACCACCAAAGCTGATAAACGAAGGTACAAGTAAATAACGAAACATTCTTTGCTCAAGTAGTATCCAGATTTGAGCTTAACATTATATTATGTCAATCAAACGGTTACCAACGCGTAATGTTTTTCTTTCTTTTTTTCAACTTATCAAAAAATATGCTCATTCAGGATAAAGACAAAAACTACTAGCGCCATCAGCTTTCGCGAAGAACTAACTAAATCTCAAATAAATCACTAACGTTTATGCTTCGTGGTCACGTTAAGCATCCAAAACGTCGGGCCGAAGTTAAAAATAATTTCCTAATAAGTTTAACTAATATATCGCGTTTTAAACCGTTAAAGTGTTTTATTTAAATGTGTACTACTTGCGTAAACTATAGATAGTATTTAGAACTGACTTCTTTTTAGTTAAGGATTTCAACATCCACCTGGAAATCTTTAAATCGCGCTTTGTTTATTGAAATTTGGCTATTTTAATTTTTTGTTAAATAATTTAAATAAAACATTTCAACGGTTTAAAACGCAATATTAGTACAGCATATAAATTGCCGCTCAAGTAGTTACAACATCCAAGCAGTAGTTATTAAACAATACTAGACTCTAAATAGGATGGTTGTAACGTTTTTAATTAAGTTGTTATGTAACCATTGTCTAAACACTATGAACACCCAAAACTTGTATTCAGTACGGCTCTTATTATCTAAATTACATTGTTATATTTCTGAAATCAGTAGGTACTTCTGAAAAACATAGACAGTAAATGTAAAAGTAGGATTATAGAAAATTTGGCATGAAAATTTGCATTATGGTTTCGGTTTGTTGATTTCTGAATTTTAAAAGCCAAAATGGGTCGACACCACATCCTGTTTTATTGTTATCATATTAAAATCTGAGACACGTAACATAACACACCGGTTTATAGTCTCAAAGGAAACTTGAAAAATATTATTTTGCAGAGAAGTTAACACAATGCAGTAATAGTAACTGTATTAAATATCCTTCACATGTTATAACAAGATGTTATATTTTTATATAAATATGAAGGTATTTTTTCATGTGTATGGTTCATATAATAAGTTAGATTATTAATTAACTTATTTCTACAAAATCTATGCTTCAATATTATAAAACTGCTAAGTGTGCGCTGAGAAAACGGCTCTAGAAAACCAAAAAAACATGTCTATGAAACTGTTTGCGACAGTATATTATGTCTTCAAACATTAATTTGCAAGAACGACGGGACGCGGACGAAGTCGCGGGCGTAGATAGTTACATGCTTTTTATATATACAGAAATTCATTTTATGTGAAGCCGTGAAAGTTCTGAAAAATCCGCGTAATTCTACTTAGCAGGGATAGACAGATGCGAAATACGTCAATTCCACCTTTTGTATGGTTTCATTAGTGTTAACATCGGTAATTAATACAATTATGTCGGGAACAAAATGCAAATACGAGGTTGTTATTTTCATACAACATCTGTTAAATATAAAAATTGAACCAGTCAGTCTGTACATTTAATAAAAAAAAATTGTTCGTGTAAAGATTGACTTTGAATTCATCTTTTGTATTGAACACTCATCTCCGGAGGTACCGCTCGGAATAGTCAAACTGAGCTTAGGCAAACGTAATTGTAAAAAAAAATAGAAAAGATCTTACAACATTTTTTAATCGCCGAACAACAAAAACCAATTACAAACAACTATTCCTGTGAAAACTTTAATATTTTGTTTTACCTGTTCTTCCACATGATGGCACTATATAGATTAAAAGTCGAAGATAAGTTAAAAAAAATAAAAAAACCATTTGGTTAGAGCAACAGCACGGAACCCTGAAGTTGCCGGTTCAAGTCCTGTCCGAGTCGAAAAATTTTCAATATACATATTTTCGATTTTTAAACTATTTTCCTCCTATAGAATTGGTAATTAGCTAGATTTGAGAACTGGTAGAAAATGTAAATTTAGTCTTCGGGTCTATACATGTAGGAATAAATGATTTTTACTTTGACTTAGACTTAGCCATTATTTCGATTGTTTTCTATTGTTCATTATTTATTTGTGTCCTAATAAAATGCTGTCGAAAACCATACAGACAGAGTCACAGCGAAAAGCTAGTGTTGAATTGTTTCGATCGGCATATAATTATAATTATTGAGCTATGAAATAACGGGATCCGAGTAAATTAACTCATTAAACAACGATAAATATTGCTTCTTTATCATTGCATAGACCGAATAATTGCGAAACATTAAACACGTTTTATTTCTTCGATAAGCAATGCCGCACCTATTCGTGCCTTTACACCTAATATCGGTAAATATTGTCGTCTGTGTACATTATATTTTGTACTTGGTTATGGATTGACAAAGGTTATAGGAATAATTTAGTTTAAAAAATAACGTTTAAGAGCGTACGTTCCCTCGGAGATGCTAAGTAATATTATTAGGCAGCTAATATTGCTTACACTGCTGTCAATCAATATTCTTGCAACTTTATGTTCTTTAAGATTTTTCCAGATCAAAATGAAGTCAATTAACTTTAACCTTATTTTGGATTGCAAACTAACATGTGCAATAGAACACACGAAAAAGAATTCAATACTAAATGTTGACTATTTTAAAACTCGTTCTATAAATTCTAAAAATATTTTTAATGACAGAGGAGGACAGTCAAACATAGGGTTCACCATATGGTAGGTTATTCCTTCACGGCTATTCCATTTGTGTACGGTGGTTTGTGGCCCGGATGAAATGTCGATATTCCGACCATCAATTAAATGTCCACACGAAGTCGAAAATGTTATAGAATTTTTTAAATTTATTAGAAACATTTTGGACTCGATGGGGACCAAACTTATGACCCGTTGATTATTAGCGATACGTTGCTACCGTTACACCAATGAGCTCGTCAACGGCTTCGGTAGCCATCCTCAAGTATTTTCTGGATTCTGTTGTGACTTATATTTCAGTCATCGCTTCGAGAAGATGGCAACCAAAAAAAATTTATTCATATAGGTAGTTAGTACACTTATGAACGTCAAAACAGGTAAAATTTAAAACTCTAAATTTACAGTTACTACCAGTTCCCACAAGTTAGGGCGTAGAACGAACGAGAAGAACTGGCAAGAAACTCGCCGCCACTCCTTTTAATTGCCAAGTTTTATTACATTTCCTTATAGTATCATTCATTCATGGTAAAACGTCAAGACACATTTCTAAAAGACGGCGTTTGGTAGAATGATCAATTAAACAGACACAAACGTGCTCCACGAAAAATATAAACTGAATTAAGTTTTTAATACAACATTTCGTGATTAAATTCTATTCATAAAATGAATTATAATATCATGACATACGACGATAACACAAAGAGTATTTAAATATTATTCCGAAAGCGAACGTGTCGAATTTTATTTCTGAATCTGTAACTAACAATTCCAATTCATTTTCAATTTGAGTCTTTGAATTGATATCTAGTACGTACAGAGTTGCATAACCTTTTCTCTCGATCGTCATTTGTCTTCATTTGTGTTTCGACTTAGCCGTGAAAATAAAACGATTTCGTGCTAAAGTGAAATATTGGATTCGTTCCGCAAAGCACATGCCAAGCAGTAAACCTGGCGGATACTTTGATGATGTCAATCACGACGAACATATGTTCCAGAACATTCACGTTTTATGTTCTGCAACCGAGTGTGGCAGGGAATAAACTATATTGCTCGTTGATATTTACCGCCTACCGTAAAGGTTAGCTATGATTGAATTAACTGAAGTCACAATTATAATTTTATTTGCAGAAGAAATGATTGACTTACCCCTGGAATGTTTTCGAAATATTATTTACATACGTTTTCCTTTGCGATGCTAACTGTGGTTGTGTATCTTACGTAGAGGAAAGAGGTGCTTTACTAATGTAAAAACCTGAAATCTGGTACAATCTTTAAAGGATCCTGTATGTGACTTAGCTGTGTTGGTCAAGGAGTAGTTTGATCCTTAGTATCCACAATGTTTAGTTTTACTTCGAATCATGTTCCCTAGTGAAGGAAATCAATGTAGGCAAATCGACATGTCTTAAAACTATAAAATTACCATGTCTTATCGAACAGCTTGTATTTGGCTAAGATAGTTTGTTATGCCTTCTAAGTAAGCTCGTGTCTTAGCTATGGAAACTAACAAAGATTTGATAATATCTAATTTAATAATGAATATAATTTGACATTCTTAATATAATGGTAAACGCAATTTTTGTGTTAGCAAATATGTTTGAAATATCGTGGTAATTAATATCCAAGTAGAACTTTTAACGACGTTCACGCTTTTGATGAACTAAAGTGTTTCGATGTTATGTATCAAATTAAAAGTTAGTAACTTTTAATAATTATTTGCCATACAAATTGTTGAAAATCTAATTGGCAATATAGAATACCTAGTGTCTTCGTTGTAGATACAAACGATATTTAACAACGTACGATGTTAGTTTACGTTGTTAAATATCGTTTTTCTTCACGTTAAAATCTCTCTAAATATTGAGCTCGAACATTTTTAAATTGTATTTCTGTTGTACAAATAAGACGTTCAAATTCCCGCGAGACTGAGTTAGTTCGAAGTTGCAAAATTTATTTTGTTGAAGTGGAAATTGACCACTAAACCTTTTCGGTCGGGGGAACGAAAAACTTTCTCATTTTTTAACTTAGAGCACGAATAAATCACCCAGAGGCAAACAATGTTAAGAAATGTATTCACTTATTTTCAGTTCCTAATTGAGTTTTACTTTCTTTGACAACGACGTCGGGTTTTCACGCTTAACAGTACACACTTTCAGCTTTACAGAAATATGAACATAATATATTTGCTATAATTCTGTCGCTATTCGAAGTAAAAGGAGCGTATAGCACGATTGGTTACTGATAAATGTTTGTAATAATTAAATTAAGCTATCGGTATCTACTTTAAATTTAAAAACATAAAATTAATTTAATTTATAACTACAAATCAGCACTCATCAAAGCGTGCTTCACCCGGGCACAAAAATAGTTATTCTTCTTTAATTAATCTGAAAAAAACACGCGACAGTATATGTGTATCTTTAAAGAACCATTCTAATGGTAATCAATTTAATCAATCTCTTTGAAATACTAAATAAAGAACAGGCAACTATTTCCATACATATACTTAGTGAGCTTATACTTATTAAGACAAAATTTTCCAAAATCTCATCTGGATCTGACGAAATTCGGAACTGGAAGGAATTTCTTTTTATCGAATCCTTTAGATACAGCTTAAATCTTGAATAAATCCAGGATCCCTACTAGCCGAATCCTCAACAAAGTGCGCAGGGAAGTGCTGAATAATCAGTTCAAAACGGTCACGGTTATCCGTACTTGAGTTTTATGAAAGAAATTGCTGAGCACTTTGCCGAGATCTTGAAAAAGTATTTGAGTAATATCAAAAATCCATGACACAGACAGGACTAGAACCTATAGCCAACGTACAGTGCATTTACTCTACTGATTCAGGTACCCTGTTCAATTAAAATTCAGCAAAATCGAATACTATCTATATTTTACGCGAGTAGTACACATTTAAATAAAACACTTTAACGGTTTAAAACGCGATATATTACTTAGTAATATATCCGTGTATACATAAGTTGAAAATTTAAAAAAAAAAAAAAATTTTTTTTTTATTAGTGTACTTATGTCATATACATGTGAAATATTAGTTTTAATATATCGCGTTTATTAGTAAGCTTTCGTCATTGGGCCTTTTTCCCCCATTTTTTTTTTTTTTTTTTTTTTTTGGGGGGGTTTTTTTTTTTTTTTTTTTTTTTTTTTTTTTTTTTTTTTTTTTTTTTTGTTTTTTTTTTTTTTTTTGGTTCCCCTTCTTGTGGGGGGGCCCGGCCGTTTTTTTTCCCCCTTTTTTTTTTTTTTTTTTTTTTTTTTTTTTTTTTTTTAATTAATATATTTCGCGTTTTAAACGTTAAAGGTGCTTTTATTTAAATAACATGTGAAAAATCTTAATTTAAATACATTAGACATAAAATTAAGGATCTATAGAGATTTAAAACCAATTATTTCGTTAGCTTAAAAATCATAAGACAATGACTCTTAATCCCTAAGTGTTAAGGTTAAAATTACAATGGATTGAAGAAATTCGACGATGACGTGTGCACCATGGTTGGTTAGAGTAGCAACACGCAACGCCGGTTCATGTCGGCTTATGACCTGTCCGTGTCAATATTTTTTTCAATCAAAATATATTATAATTTATTTAATGCCGCCATGTGTAATGTGAAAAAAAATTACAGTCTTCAGACAATTAGGGCTTTTCTAGATCAACGAAGTCAAATTTTCCTTGTCCTGATCTGTCCCTAAAGGGCAGTTAAAAATAAAAAATACTATATCACGCGTTAATGCTGAAAGCGTCTGTTATTTTCAAGTCTTATTGAACTTAAAATTTCTGAAGATTAATTTCAGATCTAACATGTGTTCTGGAGTAAGTGCAATATATATCGCTTATTCTAATATTTGTAAGCTTAATATTCAGTAATCGTACGGAATTCTCGTAATAATATCAATACTACGTGTTTTGAAGATAAAAGATACACACACACTGTCTTATATTTGATATTCAAGATAACATTGTACTCGCATTATGTGAGAATTGTTCTGAGACAACTTTTAACTCCACGCTCAGTAAAAGCAGAAATGAGTTTATTGTACTATTTATTTTTAATATTTTTTCTCGCTATTTCACATTTTCCATTATTTATGTTATAGAGACTGAATCATTCCTCGATAAATGGTATATCCAAAACAATTCAAACCACTAGTTTGTAAGAGTAGTTCAAGAACACAAAAAAATTCTTCAGATTTATAATATTAAATTAGTAAAGACTATAGATGTATGATGTTTCCCTCGGGCTTTGTTTCTCCTGATTCTTAAGTTATGCCAGAGGGCTAACAAGTAAGCTACTGGGATGATAAAAACTGTTTCATCGGATTTACTGTTTTATACATTTTGTTCGAATTCAAAGACGAAGGCTTCTACATAGATGTCTTGAGAATTCAATAGATACAACGATCTAAGTAAAGTCTGAAAGTCGTCATATCTTTCACTACATGACTGCAATTACATGTTCCGTGCCTCATCCGAAGCATTCGAGATATCTCCAAAAAATATATACGCGTACGTTTGTGCATGAAAACTAATATGCGATCTAGTATTGACGAAAGCTTCAACGTTGGTTCGCAATAAAGTCACGTAGCCAAAAGGATCCGTAAAGTCAATCTCGGGAGCGAAATCCCCCATAACGATCGTGAATAAATACAGTATTGGTTGACGACACGAATATCGTCTGAATCAAACACTAGCTTACGTAAATACAGCCTCATCTAGATAATGATAAAACAAAAGACGTCGTGCATTTGTGCATTTAATAAAATTCATAGAACAGTAACTACATTTTTAAATACTTTAGGTAAATACCTTCTGTCTCTAATTCACGCGAGTAGTACACACTTAAATAAATGCAGTCGTGGTAACAGGGAGACAACGAGCAGTGATTAAAATAATGTTCTAATAAGTTTAATAATATATAACACGTTTTAACCCGTTAAAGTGTTTTTTAAATACTTTAGGTAACTTAATATCTAAGATGATTAAAAATGCATTGAATGTTTTAGAAATCACAATACAAGCTTGTGTTTTTTATCCCAATTATACCCGAAAAGCTCAAAAACCCAAGAAGCTTTGCAAAAAAGGAAAATAACAAATACATTTTTAAAGTTCGTATGAGTCACTTTATTAGTTATATAAGATTAGATTGATCATTGATAGAGCGTAAAATTCAAATACACAATTATTTTTATGATTACAACATGGCTTCTCGAAAAATTTGAGTAGAAATCTAGATTCTTAAAATAAATAATAGTGCAAAATAGACATACATACATAGATTTATTATTTCTAATCGAAAATAATTATTATCGTAATTAACTAAGTAAGCAATATTAAAAAAAAACTGTAATTTGTATACGTGTACACTTCAAATACTAGCATAAGATATTACAGATAACTATTATATGGGTGCTAATATATTTAATTAACTCCATATTAATAGCTATCGCAACTATAAAGATTAAGTCTTAGATACCGTTATTAAAATTATGTTAATATTGTTATACTGCGGGGCAACAACATTTGAAGTATTCATCAGAGATTAGAACTGTCTGTATTATTTTTTATAATCCGTAAGTACATAAATAATAACTATTATAAAGAAATCAATGCAAAATAAATGTAATAAATTAAGAAAAATTAAACGATATTTGTTTTTATTAGACCATTACTTAGCCAACAGACAAAGAGAAAAGGTGACACTACAATCTAGAAGATTTCAAATCCACACGATAATAGCGAATTTAAATAAAACTGTTTTAACGTGTTTAAACGAGAAATTAATTCGTATTAAATATATTATTTATAAATAATTTTAACTACGGCTCAACGCTTCAGTCGTGGTCACGGGGAGATAAAGATGGAGGGTGTCCGGTGTCCCCAATTTCAAAGTTAAAGCACTTCGCGTTTTATACCGTTTTAAGTGTTTTATTTAAATGTGTTCTGTTACCGTACACTACAGACAATAGTACTTACATTATAGCGAATAATTAGCATACTAACACATGCCTGTGTTTCTCATTCGCGTTTATGTTTTTGGGTCTTTCACAGTATGTACGCGAGAGCCTTTGTTCACTGAGATTGCAAAATATAGGTTAATTTTCCGACGTGTAGAGGCAGACCCCAATAATTCCGAACGATTCCGATTGTCCGAATATATTTACATGTAATAAAAATGGCCGCTAACATGAATATATCACAAGAATTCCATGTTTTATTTATGATCTTAGTTCGATATTATTTTCAAAGCTTAAAAATGTATCTTAAATATTGTCTGTATATGTCAACTTTTTGAAGCTCAAAACACAACTACTGTAACTCAATAATATTAGTTACTTGGTGATGTAAGTCGTTATTTCACTCTTTTTTCACGTAAAACTTCTTAATAGTTTAAAATGCGAAATATATATGAGTTATTCTACCTCCCCTTATGATCCGACATTTCGGGAAAATACTACTTCCTTTTAGCTTCGACGTTAGATAAAAAGGGTCAAATTTATTACATTTTCGGGAAATAATAAACAGGCAGGCATAAAATCCTTGTTTATATGTATTTTATATCTTTGGTAGATTATTACAAGCGTATATCATTTTAGTATGCAATAGTTATTATTAGTGATAATTAACACCTTAGTGGCAAATGATGTTTAAAATTCCAATACCATGGATAACTTCACGAACATATTTAATTCTTACATACATAGTGCTTTAGATGTATATGGCAAGAAAATATTTCATTTTGTAGTAATCTAACAAAATTTTGCATTTCTACATTTGCAACTTTTTCCCGGTATGGTTTTTTGGTGGCATTTTATTTTTCAGTATCTATTTAATTCCCCACATCGTAAGTTCGAAGTACCTGATGCGTTGCAACGATGGTCTAACGGTAACTGCAACTGTGATCACGAGGTCCAGGGTTCGAGTCGCGGGTCATGTGAAATTTAAGTTCAGTATTTGAGATGTTTCTAATATATCTACTCCCTTAAAATTAAATGATAAAACTATGTGCTTATGATAGCTGGAGCAACGTGGTTGGTCTAAATTCATGCACCTTCATCTATAAAGAGAAAACAGTTGAATCGACCATGTAGAAACATTTGAGAGCTTTAATATTTTTCACATTCATTCAATTGGTACTATAGAAATTAAAAATCAATTATATACTGAAAAAAAATTACGACATGGCCTGGACTTCGAATTGTCCTGCTGTGCGCTCCGTGCTGTTGCTCTAACCCGTTACACTGGCCAATTGAGTATACGTGATCCGCAATACGTAATGGCCCGTGATGCCTCTTCAAGTCTACCCGTTTTTCGTAAAAAAAAACGATTTTTAATTTCATATAGAAACATTTTGATAGTAGAACTATCTGATGCAACAAGAAATATTTCCCCACTTCCATTGCGGAGCCGAAAAATTATTCCTTCAAATTTTCAAGAAACTCAAATAAAATCGTGCTATCGCTTTTCTTGTATTGGTTATGGAGCAGTTATTGGGCGTACGTTAAAGTTTAGCCAGCGTTCAGCAGCATTGGTAAAACTCCAGCTCCGTACTATTGATCGCTGAAATGTTGAGTGTCTGAAAGCGACTTCTACGGAACTGAAATCAAGTATTATATAACGTTAGAAAATCACTATAACATCTATTAGATTCTATCTTAGAGTCTGAGGGGACAGCGGGGATACATTTTTTATGTTCATGTGCTTAAGGTATGTTCGTAAATAATATATTGATGAGAATTGATGACTGCCCCACAATGGTCCATACTTGCCAGTGCTCCCCTATACGCGGGATATATATTTGTCTGTTTTATTGAAATATTGATGTCTCGTAAGAAGTAAGTTTTAATTATTATTGTATCTATAGACTTACGCTTTGAATTCAATAATGACTTAAATCTAATTTCATTTAAGAATTATTAAATTATAAGTTCAAAATACCAAATGTAAAAGTTAATATTTTTAACTACGGAAGACTTTTAAGGGACATTTTAACGTTAAGAACTACCTTATGGTGACATTAAGCGTAGATGTCAAATCATCCAGTATTTTGAGTTCAGTTGGAGAGACATAAGTCAAGAAAACAAATAATCGGTATGAAATGCAAACAGCGAGGTCAGACCAGTCTTTGTTTGCAAAAATCATGAAAACGTTGACCTCAAAAAAATCGCCTCGTTGAGCTAGTTGAACGGAATCGACAGTTGCTATTTACATACACGAAATTGATATAAGGATTTTTTTTAAATAAAACACTTTAACGGATTAAAACGCGATATATAATAGTTAAACTTATTTGAAAATTATTTCAACCACGGCCCGAAGTTTTGGATGCTTTGCAGCAGCCGTGGTCACGCGGAGACTAAAGATGGAGGGTGTTTCTAACGTCAAAAGAAAAAAGACTGTAGTTAAAATAATTTTCAAATAAGTTTAACTAGCATAAATCGCGTTTTAAACCGTTCAAGTGTTAACTACAGGTAAACTACAGACAGTAGTTAATATAGGGATTTGTTTGTTTATCATTCCTTCCCGCCCCAATCATGCGACTAATGTAAGTTTAATAATTAAACACTTTTAACCGTTAAAATTGTGTATTATTTCATGTACATTATTCACGAAACGGACAGTGATAAACTAGGTTGTGAAATAAAAGGTTTTTAGGAAGATCTGTGTTCATATTATTTCTCTTAGGAATAAAATTATTATTTATTTACGGCCCGTTTCTTTGTTAATACTTCTGGAATTGGTATCCAAATTGCTCCTTGAGTGCTATCCGAATTCCTGATTTACACTAGAACAAAATAAAATTATTGTCCCTTAATGCTGTATCGTGAATAATTTTCCTCGATTCATGACTTTTCAAATCATCTTTCAATTCCTCCAAATTAAAATTGCCCTGTCATTTCTATCTTTCTTATTCAATTTATTATTCAGTATATTATATATTTCACTTTAAAAACAGCATTAAATTTAAAGTAAGGGTTACATTTTGTATTAGATATTTGAAATATGGAGCCACATATTTCTGTAGTTTTCTTTTCTTCACTCCAGACTTCCCTGCGCGAGTGAAACTGTTTTGTTTTCTTTGAATTCCAACCTAGGACATCTTCATCTAATGCTTGACAATGCATTAAGTTATGGTAAGGTTATATGGTAGTATAAATATTATACCAATACAGTAATAATATACCAGAAAAAATAGATGGACTGAAACGCAAAACGAAGCTTGCGGTTTCTACGGCTTTATTACAGAACCGAAACCACACAACATTATACGATATCATTTCAATGTAGTTTAATATTTCAATTATACATTGTATACACTAATTTCGTCTCTCGGTGTTATCTACGTTACGTAATCTGCCAATGTTTAACAGAGTTAGGGGATTGAAATAAATGAATCACATACTTCAATTCTCTTTAAAAAATGCAAAATTTCAAACATTAGACTTAGTAGGCAAACGGCTTCATACACCTTTTTATCTTTAGGGCGAGAATTTTACGCTGGATCAAAGCACTAAAAATTAAATCATTCCCGTGCGTATCGTGAATATATATTATTTTATTAATCTCGACGTCACGAAATTTTAGTAGAACTGCTTAGAAATTGGTGATAAACATGATTTTTATGACATAGGTTTTACGATTCATAACTTTAATCCAAACAAAATGCCGCCATGTTTATATTAAATTTAATGTTACAAGCAGTATAAAATACGCGATTCACGTCACGAAAGACGTGTAAATACGAAGTACGACTGCGTTTGAATACAAAACGAATATCTGTAAAACGCCAAGACGTTAAACACCGTGCGACCGGCGACGCGTTTAGCGACTGATACAAACGTAAACGTATAGCAAGCCGGCGACCAGCGACGCGAACGGCGAGTCAAACAAAAGCGTAAAGAACGCTTCGACCTCGCGAGAGTTATCACGTCGCTGTTCGAATCGCGTTAAGGCACTTGCAGTCTGCCAAAACTGAACATCACCATAAATTGTATAGTGGCACTAACTGCTTATGAGATGATTGATGCAGCATGTTTACTGTAACAGTTGTATCTGGCATTGCCAAATATTCATTTATCTCAAAGCGAAGGTTTACGATATTCATCCAATTAGTATAATTTATCAGCCAAATATTCTTTCTATGGCTTTTCTGTACACATCTATAATAAGTACTTATATTAGAGCTTGTAAATAAAAAGTAGTGGTTGAACACATTATTTCTGTGTTTTTTTTTAAATATTATTAAGCAAATTTGGGTGGGTAGAATATCGAAACTCTATCCGGGTGCCTAACTACCGTACCTATATAAAAAAAAGCCGTGAATTTGAATCACGTTCGGTTTTAGTCTGTGGATTTAGTTCAGATGTTATATGGCTAATGATAGTATTATCTTCCATCAAGTGTAACCTGTTTGTCTGTTCCCCTTTACCATTATTAACTATCTAAATTACTTTTTAGGTTATGAAATTTTTATTGTTTTTTTCCAACTAGTCTTGCTAATGTTACCTTCTTGTGATATTAAAAGTTTTATTTTTAGACCGTAATAACATTGTAATACTGTTTTTCCTCGATTTGTGAATTTATATTCGTTTCAATGTCGTTTTTTATCACGTAGGCGACCACATGTTCAAAAAACATTAAAATCGCATAACAAACGATTGTATTATTAATCTATAACAAATAATGAATATCTTCAAGTATGTAGTATCCACTTTCTTTTGAAATAACCTTGTGACTTGTGACCTAATTATACTATTTTCTTTAGCATCTACTAGATCTTTTGACGAATTTTCTACGAGATATATCAATGCTAGACTTACTCTGTGCTATCATAATTTAATATAAATTCAGGTTCAAATTAAAGAAGCTTCGTTGCCACTAGGTTGAGCACAGACCAGACAAATTCTATGTGTTCTTCTGTTTTGGTAATTGAACGTCGCGTAACTATTTTAAAATAGAAATGGGTTTTACAATGATACAAGCTTTCTTATGTCGATATTATAATGATAAAGTTAAAATACGTGGTTTATATACAGACCTAGTTAATATATAGGGGCAAATCTATACTAATATTATAAAGAAAAGGTAAACTCAAAAAGTACTACACCGATTTTAATAATTCTTTTTTCATTAGAAAGCTACATTATCACTGAGTAACATAGGCTATATTTAATACTCGATTACTATAGATATCTTTAGAAATTCTTAATAAAACCAACGGAATGCGTAAAAAAATTAGCCGTAAAATGTCATTCTTTGCATACGCTGCGAAAAGTGAGGACATTTATAGAATATATTAATATCTACAAAAAACATCGCGAGAGCATCAAAATCAGACCGTGTTATCCGTACCATTTATAAATTTATATCCGAATAAATAATTTCATATTCAAGACTGTCTCAATACCTGATGATTACATTTTTAATTATTGAAATCGGAGATTCCATTCAAAAGATATCACGTAGTTAAAATAAAAATGCATGGCCGCCAGTATCTAATTTGATGATAGAGGGGCAGAGGCACGCAGTGGGCGCGAACGACATTCCATATTTCGATTTTTTTTTACATTTTTATGCTTCATCTAAAAAGTTTTTTAAATTTAGTTTTAGTATTAAGAATCACACTTTGCATTATATTTGTCAAAGTTCTCTTCAAAACTATCGCTTTGAACTTAAATATTTTCTTTTGTATTATTATTAGTTTATTATTAATGTCTCTGATTTAAAATAAATATCCTTCATAACAATATGCCTAGAAGAAGAAGGTCGCAGCTATCTAAGAATAGTTCCCAAGCGAGCTTAGCAAAGTTTGTTGTATTGGAGAGTCTTCTTCCTAAAATGATCATCTGGAAAGTATTATAGTGTACGCGTCCCAATCGCAAGCCAGAGAATCTATCGTCGAATGTTCAGGTTCGTTTTGCAGAACAAAATGCAAGTTCGTCTCAGCGACTTGAAGGAAATAGAGCTAGGAATTCGCGAACGCTCGCAGCGGCTCCTGACACAGCGTGATAGACAAAGGTTGTTAACAGCTAGGACGGGAAATACATTTTTTTTTGTCTAATTTAGTGATTCATGGTCGTTTTAATTAGCATGCTTATAATTTTAACATCTGTACTTATTTATGTCTACCCGTGCAAAGCCGGGACAGGGCCGCTAGTACATTATATAGTAAGTGGGATTGAATTGAAAGCTATTGATTCCCGACAATTTGATGCTCTAATGTCTAATAGTCTAGGATGTACTTGAGCACGAATATCTGATCGATTTGTGTGAAGCCTATTAGGTAACTAACATTTTATCTTAGACTATATATAATGGACAATTTAATTATCATCGCATTCAGCTGTTTCTTGATTATAACGTTTTGTTACTTAAAATGATTGAATGTATCAAATATTTCCTTAATTAATACATTATTCTTTTTTAATTTATCAGAATAAAAATATTATTTTCAATAAAAACATTTAACGGTTTAAAACGCGAAATATGTTTATTTATTTATTTTAGCCTCAGATGCTTTGCAGCAGCCGTAGTGGTAAAATATGATAACTAATATATTTCAAGTTTTAAACCGTTAAAAGTATTTGTTTTATGTGTACTATGTTAACTACAAACAATGCTTAAAATCTAAAACTGGCAAAATAATTTCTTTTATTCGCTATATTTAATAATTGTGTATAAATTATTTCAAGGTTCAGCTGTGTTTTTCATTACATTAATAAATCTACTCGTGTATATTAGAATGATTTGCTATCGATCTGTCATCTTTTAGATATCACTTTTTATTTATAGTATAAGTAAATATAAGTAATAAATAACTGTTTTATTTGAACATACAACATAATAAACCCAAGTATATTATGGTATATATACAGTATATCATATAATTTCTATTATACGTGACACGCAATGTATGGCTCAAGGGATCGTTGGTTCGATTCGAAATAAAACTCTTTCTACTTTGGGTCTAAAATTATTCAATATAATTTTTCTAAAACGTGTTAGGAATATTAAAATTCCACCCCCACAGGTGAAAAATCCGTTAAGTTTAATCGCGTTTCCGTTAAACTTGAATTTCAACGCCACTCCTCTATCATAACACCAAACTAAAATTACACAATTAATTATAAACATATTTATAAACATTCGTGACAATGCATCATTGAAAGGCTAATTACACTATGAGACATCAACAATAAATAGGAAAACAAAGAGCGAGAACAATAATATCAATTGAGTATCGTTAGCAGGTAGTACGACATTATGCAATTGATTGACCATGAGATCTACCCTCGCAATAAAATGCCAATAAAACGAGGGCTCGGTCTGGCTGACGTCAGCGGGATGTGGGTTCGCCGTTTTCACGACCAGATTATTGCAGATTCGCGTATAAAAAAGAATGTGTCATTTTACACGTCCCGTTCGGCTATAAAAGGATAGAATTGTATCTATTGTGATAAAAATAAAAACTCGTTTCCACTTGGAGAATGGGGCGAAAATATTTCTGTGTCTGTTTCTCTGATCGCGGCACGGAAACCATTTTTTTCTTAGGATACGAACCCAGGATATCTGGCGCTTAACGCTAGGCTTTAACCATCTAGCTATAGAAGGGGTCTATTGTGCTGCCGATATATAAATTAAAAACTTTTATAGATCACTCTTGCCAACATATATTCATTATAAACATCGCAAATGATATCTAATGAACGAATAGTAAATTTTACTAGATGTTTCTAATCCTTTACTTCAGTAGTTTTTATGGTAAAACACCCTGAAAACTACTGAAGAATGTTCGCCTCTCTAGATAAATGGTTAATAATCGCTATTAGTCCTGAGTTCAAATCCCGGAGAAATAATATATTGTTTTGAACGGGATGAGCACAGAGGTCTGATCAACTACTTGCCTGTAAATGAAACCGATCAGTCTCACAGAAATGTGTTCGCCCCATACCCCGCAAGGGAAACGGGATTTCACTCATAATAATTTAAGATTGTTCTTCATTGTGACATAATTAAAGAACAATAGTGTTATTTAATAACGTATGGTAACATCGTTGTGCCTTGAATTAAAGTGATAAAGAATCACAATGTTTTGTCGTGTATATTTGCAACTTAAGCACGTTTCGCCAACTAATCAGCGCAGGTATATTGTTATGAGACATTTAAAATGCCACGTACGATCTTTAGGAATTGCCCACGAGCTTATATTCAAATTCTATGTAGACTCACTTAACGTTATTAGGGTAAAATTTCGGGCTCTTTACCGAAACGATTTTGAGCAATACAATATTTTGTATACCTTTATACTATATGCTTATATAGTATAGATGCTTATATAGTTACTATACTATAATGTTAATTTTACAATGAATTTTCGTTAAAGTGTGATTTATCTTAATAATCACAATAAAAAATTATAGCAATCATAACACTGAAACCTTTTTTTTACATGTTATTGCACATGAAGGCACTATACAATTTAAACATCGAAAATAAATTGCCGATAAAATTCGAATCCGGTTCAAGTCCTCGGTTGGAAGCCCGAGTCGAAATTTTTTCAATTTATTTTCGACGTTTAAATCATAACACTTTTCTGTAGATATTATATACATAAAAAATGTATTTAGGTTGAAAATAATTCACGATACGGTCGCTCAATTGGTAAGAAAAGCAGCACTGAACTATGTGAGTGCCGATTCAAGTCCCGCCCGTGTCGTAAAACCTAAATAATTTTAATAAATTATTACATATTTTTGACAAAGGAGTTCGATAACTGCGACAGAACAATTATATTCCTAATTATATAACTAGCAATCTAATATTTAAAATCATTTGAGCTATACGGAACTGTTTGTCTATTGTAAGCTTTAGTTTGCAGTTAAAACTAATTACACGCGTTTCACTAGTTACTGGCACGCACAAAGAAGACTAGCGATGCGCAGAAATTATTTTAGAGTGAATTCGAAGCGCCTGTCACTTTTGTGTAGCATGCTGTAAGCGTGCGTGCCGTGTGTCCGTCAGGCGCTCATGCAAAGGTCGCGATTTGCGATTACGAAGCCCGCCCTACCTCCCGCCTTACCGCCCGCCCTGCCGGCTGCCGCTTTATTGCCCCAAGCGACATTGAAACACTGACAGTGTTAAGGTCTCCAAACCCATTTGGTTATTTGGAAACCATTTTAAGCTTTATTAAGAATGTTACATTTTAGTTAGTTAGTGTTCAACTTGCTAAAAGTACATGTTATTTAATATTACGTAATTAATAACAGATTAGGTAATGTTAAAATATATTAAACAGGTATTCAAATAAGCAAATAATTATTTCACTAATTTTTTACTGTTACTATCTCTATAACTCTTTTATATTCAAAACATATTCTACCTGCAAAACTAATAAAATTTAGATATATTGTTACCTTTTGAATTATTTGCTATCTCGCAAGTCACCTAATGGAGAGCCTACTGTAGGTCAACCTAAGGTCGATAGTTTGAACCCCATTCTTGCACGAAAAATTGGTTCTTCTCTATACATTCTGAAAGGAGTTCTTCTATGAGCATAACATGCCTAGAACGTAAAAAGTTGAGTATCATTTACTACACGGTCTTTGTCAACGTGGTGGACTTTATATTCTTCCAATAGTGGAAATAGTTAAGCTAATATAATAGCTATGTACATATAGATTTTTTTTGCAATATTTCCGAGCGATCGACGTCAATCGATCTATGTCTACCTCAATTACGCTATAATTGAGCTATGTTTTAGCACTTTATTCGTTTAATCTTCTCTGTTCCAAACTTTATACTTATTGCTTTTCATCAACAAGGGAAATATCTAAAGTTTAAATGAAGCTATAAAACCTTTCCCGCAATTAATATTCGAATTAAACCTTCGAAATATAAACGTAATAATTTATTGGAACACAGTGGTACAAGAATGCCCAAAATGCAAATAAGTATTTTCCTATTTAGTTTTTCTATAATTCTATTGTTCTTGGCTGTTCTATTACAACATTACATTTTTAAACGACATATTAAAACGATTCGCATTAGGCCTTTTATATATTACTTTAGTTTTCTTTCTACTGTTAAGAACGGTAAAGGTTTGAGTCGAAATAATTCATAAGTGTACTTGTGAAAATTATACTGAATCATAATATTTCTATTCCAATAATACAGCTGCTAAAGCAGCTATGTAAGGGTCGCAGTGAGACAATTTTAAAATGTATTTTGAAATTTAAATAAAACGTTTTTAACGGTTTAATACACGAAATATATTTGGTAACTTATTACAAATTATTTTAACTTTTGCATGCTTTGTCCAGCAGCCATAGTCACGGGGGGGTGAAATAATATATTACGAGATCTTTGAAATAGTTCAACTGATTATGTTTCTTATGTTATATATTCTAAGATTTGACAATTTGTATGAGCCCACGTGAAATAAAGAGTAAAATATGTAAAATTTACGTCATAACGCTTCGGTCGGCTACTATTAGGTAAGTAGCCAACAGATGCTACACAGTAATTGTAACAGAGTATAGACAAACGTGCAGGTCACAGTCTTATGAACTTGGACTTTTTTAGACAGACAATCAACCTCGCAGCAACAGGTTGATTGTCGCCTTCATATACCGAGGGTAGCAATGAAAAAATAATTTAAACATTTTTAATATGTTGCACGTGATAGCATTATGTATATATTATATATATTAAGAATCGGGACTTGGACCGGAATCCGCAGCGTTCCGTGCTATTGCTCTAACCAACGCTGTAGCTAATAAAGCGTTTAAACAAAAAATATGTATGAAAGAATTCCCCTTTAAATAATCCCAAAAACAATATCCGCGATAGTATACGTCTATATTATAAATTAAATCGCAAGAATCGTTTTATTGCTATCAAATTTGATGGATACATCGCCAATTATTCGTAATAGTTGTATCAACATAATAAAATAAACTATAATATATGTATATTAATATAACAACGTTAAACACACAGTACAGCTCGTCCTGTCGATCCGGACTTGAACCGGCATTCTCAGCGTTTCGTGCTGTTGCTCTAATTGAGCTACCGAGTCTTACACGTCATCGTCGATTTTTTCAAACTATTGATACATGCATCTCTCGCTGCAATAAATTTCAACCTTAACGCATTAGTGTTCAATGTCTTAAGCTTTGTAGCTAAAAAAAATCATTGAAGAAAAGTTGTACGTTTAAAAACCTATTTATATACATATTTATATAGTGCCTTCATGTGCAATGAACATGTGAAAAATATTGGAGTTTTCATACATTTCAGTACCTAATATATTGTATAAGTCTACGCTAGTGCCACCTTGTTAGAATCCCGCCCAGGAAAACTTTCGAATTGAATACAGATTAGGCAATAAATTAACATAGTCACCAGGTTCAGTAATTTTTTGTAAAGTATTCTTATAATAAGTTAAAACTGGTATCTAGGTCAGATGTTGTATCTTAATTGGCGACCGTTGGCCTTTGCGGCCACGTCTAGTCTTTGAAGGGCATCATCATTAGAATGTTGAAAAGCTTCTCTGATTCTTCCTATTATGTAATACTAGACAACGCTCGCGGAAATTGTTGTTGGGGCAAACGTTTATCCATTTAGTGCCTATTTTTGAAAAGAGGCGATAATCAGCGATAGTATTAAAGCGTAGAACAAAATAAAAATAAAACAGTTCTTAAAATATTTCTTTATACTCTTATTAATACATTTGGAAAAAAATAAGACTCTGGCACGAAAAGGGACTAGAAAAAACAAAGATTTTTGTGTATAAATACGAATTACTCTAAAATGTAGCTTGGTATTTTCCATCTAAGTTAGATAAGATTAGTGAAGTTCTTTCAAATTTACGTAGGTGTGTGGAAAAACCAAGTAGGCTGCCTAATTAAAGCGATTAGGGCAAACATACTTGACTTACGCATTTATAAGTAAACCAATATTTTTTTATAACAGTAACAAACAACCGCTACAAACTCAACAATACATTCCAGACATTCGAAATTTGAATACGCTATAGGACAGTGACATACGGAGAATGTGTGACGTGGTGAAGTAAAAGTGTTATGATGAATCGTCACCTCCGTATACCGGAGGTGCGCGTGAGTGGTGCACCAGATCAAGAAGAGCCCGATGACCCGCCGACAGCTCTTCCCCCCTTCGCGTTGACGCTAGCGTCTATACCTAGACGACGTCATTCTTGGATTTGCGGGTAAGTGGCATATTCCAAATATAACACCTTATATTTTGTTGACTAAATTGAAGTCAGAATAAAACTAGATAAGGGGCGTTAACTCCAGAGTATGTGTGTTTATTATCGTTTAGTTTTAATAGCAAAGAGACGTCATGTTGGACGTCTGTTTAAGTTATTTAACATTTACCTAAACGTACTACGTTTAACATTGTGCAGTGCAATTAAAGGTGTTCTATGAAATAACAAAAGCGCATCAAGAAGTTAAACTAATTTTATAAATTTCAAGATAAACATAATCTAATGTAATATGCTATGTTAAGCAGCTTAGGTTTCGTAAATCAACATTAAACAGATTAACTATTCCGGATAAGATAATATAATATTTATGCAATGCACTTAAAACCTCACATAATATATTATAGTTTCAAAGTTGTTAGAAAATACAATGTGAATTTAAACGCCTTAATTTTTTTTTAAGATGTTAAGTAGAAATTACTGTTAACGGATTATATTGCGAAATATTTTAGTTAAACTATTTTCAATTACGATCTACTATTTTAAAAATTATATTATTAATGCTAAATACATTACATCAACTTCGACAGACTATAAATCAAGGTCGCATGAACTGGTAAGTTGTATGCGTCACAGAATATATTATTTTGAATAAGTTAAAAACAATGAGATCGGAGTTTGTACCTACTGTGTATAAGTGTTTATACTTTGACTGATGTAGAATGATAAGTTTGAATATAAAATAGTTCGATATTCAAATCTATACTAATACATAAGTATATAGCTAAAGAGTTTGATTGTTCGTTTGTTTTTTATTTGGAAGCGCTAATCTCAGATTGTACTGGTTCGAATTGAATAATTATTTTTGTGTCGGTTAGAACATTTGTCGAGGAATGTTAAGTTATAAAACATCGTGCCTTTAAGGAACGAAAAACAGCGAGAAATGTAGGAAAAAACGGGGAAAACATCTGTGGGCTTCCGATGCGTACGCTGCTGTTCTATTCTACACGCACGAAGTGCTGACACACTATTGGCTAAATCAACGTTATTTTAAATTTCGAATGTGAAATAACGAGTAAAATAATAAATATCGAAGAATCCAAATAAATATATTATTTAGGTTCTTGAAAATCTTCTAATGCATAATCTGTCAAACTTATCGTCCTAGATTAGACAAGGTTTAGTAATATCCTGTGTCAACGATGACTGGTCGTCCCGGCTCTGAGATAATTAATATTTATTCATATTCATGACATCTTCTAACACTAGCATTAACACAACAATAACTCCATTTGTATGGTTACGGCTATCACACTTTGTTCTTCCACCTGCGTTACTGTCTTCGGATATCATTTGCCTCGGAAACACGAGGCTGTGCTGCAATAAGAAAAATAACTTCGTCACGTTTATGTTTTCATTATATAAATTAATAGAAAAATAAAAATTCATATTTATAAAAAAAAAATAATGAAACCACTAATAATAAATAATGATATTTACATTAATTATGAGTAGTTAAGGTTTACCCTGGCGTGGCACATCAATTAATAAATTAAATAGTTTATCAGTAATAAAATAATCTATGCTCCAAACCTACGCAAAAACCTGACCTAAAGACCGCTGTAGTCAAATGTGTTACAAAAACGAGAGGTCCTGGGTTAGACACCCAAGGAAACAACAGATTATTTCATTTGGACGGGGTACAGTCTGTTTAACTACTTGCCTGCGAAACAGCAAAGTCGCAGAAATGTGTCTGCCCCATGCCCTACGAAGGGAAACGGAATTTCACAAACCCTTCGCAAGGAAGGCAGTAGTTGTTTTCTCCTGTACTTGTAGGTATACAGAAGCCTACAAGAGATCGCCACTTAGCGATAAGGCCGCCTTTTATTTATAACTTAGTACGTAGATTTTTCCTCAATTATATCTAATTTTTTGTGGTGTGTTTATAAATTATAAGCAATAATAAGTAAATAAAATAAAATATAATTACGTGTAAGACATTAGTAATCTAAAACATTCGTTTCGCCGTTGCTAATGTTGTAATTGTATAAAAATAATGATAAATGGTATACAATAATAAGGTCGTCACTAATAAAGTTACGAGCTGTAGACCTTAGCGTCTAAAACAGATGCTTTTAAATTATTACGGTTATACATCAAAATAATCTTCCAGGCATGATTCATTGGTGACATTTCTGATGAGTCTCTCCGAGTTTAACATTATATTTCGGGCTACTTTGATACAGTACCCTGATTACTAATTAAAATATAGATTTCGATAGGCGTGTTGGTGTAATCTTGTAAGTTGGTGTATCTATGTAAGGCTTTTAATCAATGGGTCGCGGGTTCGATCCCCGCCCGGTTTAACATGTTACTACAATAATTTTTCAATTTATAATTCTTCTGGAACATGTTGGACTTCGTCTGGAAATCTGGATATTAGATGGGTGGTAGGAATATCAAAATTTTGTCAGGCTCACAACCGACGTCCACAGATAAACCTATAATATACTAAAATGGAGAGCAATGGGCGGCCTTATCGCTAACAAGCGATCTCTTCCAGGCAACCTAAAGTTATGAAGTGTTAAGAAAATGAGATGTGCAAGGTAGGCGAAACAAATTAATACAAACAATAAACAATCATAAACAAAAAAAAAACACAGAAGTAGAACGTTTAGATAGGCTGGAGTATTTCAGCTACTATGAAGTGAACCTATGCTTCTCTATATCATTAAAAAAATCGATGTACTGAGACGATCAGTGGAATCTGAATTTCCTATTCTGTTTACAGAATTCAAAGGAAATTGACCAATCAAAATGCGCGGAAATAACAGTTTCAGTCCAATAACTTCAGTTTGCTTTTTCATTTGTTTATTGTTTGCCATGTTAGGGGAGTTTCTCTATTCCATTATACTGGTTTATTATTGAGCTATTTAAAGGTTTCAATTGCATATAATAGTTATATATGTTTAAATAAATAATATCCAAGCTGTAACCCAGAAAATCAATCGAGCTTAAAATTTGTTAAAGAGTTGTAACATTCCATTATACAACCTTTCATAATTTGTTTTATTACTATAATATGTATGACTATGTAATACAAGTTAATAAGAAATAAAAATGACATGATTATGACAAGATTATTATGATGAAAACTTATTAGTTTCTAATTTATTTATAATTTTCTGAAACATGTTAACTTTCATCTGGATATCTATTCAGGTAATTACGACCATATTACAAGGGTGCTAGGAATAGGGTCTCAAACCACCGTCCACAAATGAAAAGAAGAAAATAGAACGATAGCGTATCTTTATCTCAAAACGCTATAGGGATTGTGTATTTAACCTTCATAATAACAAAATCTTGTTTTATCTATAGAGGTTATATTGATCCCGATATCTATCCTAACAGACTTTACTGAAATTTAATACATACGGATTTTATTCCATTAACTGTATCAAAGCGGGATTATTGCGTTAAGCGAATGCATCAGGACACACGAAGGCCCGACTAACTTCGTTACTCACTTCCGTTTTGCGGTGTGTTTATTTTGATTCTGATAGAAATAGTCCGTATTTAGAGATTAGTTAACGTTAGACGAAGTAAGTAATACTTAATTAATAATAGTAGTAGGGCATATACGTTAGTTTCACCGTAAAAAAAACTAACAAACGTCCTTCATACCATTCAACTTAGAGTATGAGATTATATACCTTTTATATTATCTATATCGTTATTTGTATTTTTCAATTAGCATTATTTATTAAAACCTTACGGTCTAAGAGGGCACGCTGAAAAACAGCGCTGTGCGATCTCCTTCGTGCCGCGTTCAGCTGAGTCTGAATACCGAGGTGCCACAAACTTAAGTTTTATGAATCTATAGTAGGTTTATAATCTATATTTTTTATTATAGTTGTGACAATAAACATTTTTTTTGAATTTTTTTTTTTAAATAAAATACTGTTGTATCCAACAATTTGTCCGTCCCATACCCTAGTATGTCGAAAAATCTAAATTCGAAATGATTATTTAAATAGATGTTCAAGTTTCAATCTAATCTATGGATTATACATAAGCTTCAAAATAAAAAATATTGACAGTCAACAAATGATTTGGTTGCTAAATAACCTTTTACTTCTTGTTCTTTATAATTACAAATAAATTAATTGCTAATAAACTTAAATAATTTTAGAACACTGATTTTAATTTTCCGTATTCCTCTTTAGTCTATAAAAAATTAGAACAATACATGAAGCAACTCCGACGGATTTTTCATTCGCAAAATAAGGATTTTTCTGACAGCATAAGCCATTTAGACATCGACAAATGTCGCAAATCTCTGTGGAACGCAGATAAAAGTGTAGGCAGCCCGAATCGTTTGTTTATGCGCACGTTTTTTTAATCTTTTATGGGGCTTATCTGCTTAGCTGCTGTGAATTCAAGCAGTTGCTTACAGTTGTAAGCAGAGTTTATATTTATATGAAAAATAAACCTTTTAAGTTATAATACTGTACTTATATATAACTATTGCTTACACTTTACGCAAAACCACAAAGAGATAATATTTTTACCGACTTGAAATGCGCTATATATTAACTTTATTTATATGTAACTACCATGTAATGTATCGCTTTACAGCACGTACAACGTAAAGACAGTTTTTAGTTCCCCTGTGGCAATGGTCACTGTATAGCATTCAAGACGTTGTATTTATAAATAAGTAATGTAAAAATATAAAGTAAAAATGTAAAGTAAAGTAGTATTACGCGTTTTAAATCTACTTACCGTGTTTTATTTTGCGATAAACGTATTTTATTTAGCCAGGTTATATATAATGTTTACTTTTAAATAAAACACTTTAACGGTTTAAAACGCGACATATTATAGTTAAACTTCTTGTTGTTGTAGTTAAAAATGTTTTTTAACAAGTTTAACTAAAATATATCGCGTTTTAAACCGTTAAAGTGTTTTATTGAAATGTGTACTACTCGCGTAAACTACAGACAGTATATAATGTTTACTGGTTTGAAATTATCTATCTGATCCATATTTAGCACGTTTATTTTTGTATTGTTTATTTGTTCCTTCGCACATGCTCATTTGTCAAAACTTGACGTTGTCGTCGACCGCCGAGACGTTGATTTCTCATTTACAAAAAATGATGAGAATTCTTGGCAAATATTATCTATCACTGCAAATTAAAATCTATACTAATATATACAGCTGAAGAGTTTGTTTGTTTGATTAATGCGCTAATCTCAGAAACCACTGGTTTGAATCAAAAAACCCTTTTGTGTTGATTAGAACATTTATTAGGGAGGGTTATAGTCTGTAAGACTTTAACTAATAGTGAACAAACAAGGGGAAATATGAAAAAAAAACGGAGGAAAATATTCATATATATAAAATACTATAAAAACAGATCCACGGCACTAAATTTCTATGTTTTAAGATAAAAATGCAATAACGACGGGACGTATTCGATGTCGTGGGTAATAGCTTATTAAATACTAGCTGTGACGCGGGCGAAGTCGCTGTCACAGCTAGTATTTAATACACAGACCGCGCCTTCAATGATAATATGAGAGGCAGTAAAAATACTCTTAGTCAAAACAATCTATTTACGAAGATCCGCCCTCGATCATTTTTGGAACGGCTCTCGTTAGACTTCTAGAAATACGTTTAATATCGAATATTGTTCCAGGTGCAAAGTTGTCTTTATGGCATGAGAAACTGCTGGGGCGCAATTCAGCTATTTTCAACGTCTTGTCACTAGCACGCCCATGCTTGTGCAATTTGGTATTCTAACAAAACAATGGCTAATTATTATATATTATAGTCACCCTTCTATACAGATGACAGATTTTTACGAGAACACCGTTTGCATTGGTCTGTCTTTGTTGTCTCACTAACAGTGTTTCGAAAACTAGCAGAATTGGGTCCCTAGTGGAAAATTATCTATATTGTGACTATGAGAAACTGCTGATGTGGAGTTTAGGACAGTGTGACATATTTGAAACTCTGCCACAGGCTATTCTGGGCTTTGGATGCGCGTAAACAGCGTCACGTATATAATGTCTGAGTGTATAACAATATCTTTGCAATATTCATAAAATCTGACGTTGTATTAAAACTCTCCAAGCCCGGAATAGCGTGGGACCTATTTCAAACGCGTTTCATCTTAATGCGCAGTTCTAATACTCTGTTCTTACTATGGATTATTATGCCGTTAAAACATTTTTACAGTAACTATGCTCGAAACATTTTGATCGTTGCGAATTTTCCGACACTTTCCGGCGACCAATTTCTATATTGTACTGAATTTTTGTCTATTTGACCAATTCTTTACAATGCTCCTGTGAAATTTCATTCAACTCACACCACGTCGTAATTATTTAGCAAAGCTTACTCCACTTTATCTGAACATCAGAAACATCCATCAAGCAAACATAATTAATGTAAATTACGTGAATATTCTTTTCGCATTTTTTTAAATAATTAGCACATCTGATTAGACAGAGAGTAATGTCTGTCAATTTTTATTAAATACCAACTGAAGTATTTTCACAAGATGTCCACACTTTAGTGGATTCAGAGTAGGCGGTTTACGCGCCAAGGCGCGCGCGCAGTTATGATCTCGCTCCGTCCAACATAACGTCGATCGAATTCAGTTTATTGAAAGATATGTGAAAGTTCGTGTCGTTTAAGTGCTTATATGTGAAGCTATAGGCATACTTAGTGTTCTCAAACTCGGAGTAAATTAACAATTGAATGGTATAAATTATATATTAATTTAGTAAATTTGCTTTGAAAGAAGTGGTCGTAGAACAGACATTGATCTGTCTACTGCATGATTTTTCTTATTTTATTTTTCGTAATATATGTCTTTACTTACCGAATCACGTAGTTTAATGTTTTCCTGTAAACTGAAACAATTTTCAAATCTCGTCTCTTTTCAACGAATTGCTGAAACGCGAAATCATAGGATTTTTAATAATTTCAATTCCATCATTAGTGGTTAAATTTGCTTTCGTTTAGTAGTGCTACCTTTTGACATATTGCGATCGTCATTTATCTAATTATCTGATGGCATTTAAAATATTTACACACTGTTATAACAATCGCTGATAAACGATAAGATTATCTGATAAAATCGACGTAATGTACGGTCGGTTATTTTCATAACATTATATAAATTAGATAAGATTGTAATATATAATTGCATTTAAAATAAGGGTACTTTTAGTTCCACTTATTTTAAAATTAAATATTGATATATTTTTTACAATAATCAAGATTATGAAATATTATTTAAGTTATTTATTTGTCTTTAACAACCATTCAAAGTAAATTAATACTAGTATAATAATAATAAGCGATAAAATACTAGGTACCTTAAATGCCATCAATAAATCTGATTAACGTCGATTAATTACATAAAGAAAGATAATTGAAAAGACACTATACGCAGTTTTTCTTTTAGCTAATAAATAGGTAAAAAATAGTAAAATAAATAAAAATAATTATTAAAGTAATTGTCAATTTTATTTTACTAGGCAGTAAAACAAATGTTAAAATTGGATTTAATTCATACGAATAAATTGTTACTTTACTCTGTATAGTGTGGTATAATCTCGTGTATGAACTGTCGCGAAACATGTAAAAAGCGACATCTAGACTTTCATTTGAAAACTGCACGAGAATCAAAGTGTCGTAGCGAAAACCACCTGTAAGATGTTACCTATAGCTGAAATGGAAGAGGGCGCTAGGAGGCTTCTATCGGCGAACGCAAACCGCCATAGAAAAACCCGAGATCGCGTGGTAACGGCTGAAATTCGAGCTATTCGACGACGGCGTGGCTGGACTGTAGTAGGTTCTGAAACTAGGTAAGTTATTAGAACTTAAACTGAACTAGATGGCGCTGAAAACAATTTTATATAAACAATAATATGGTTATTATTTTATACTTTAACATATTATATTTACAAATCATTTATTAAATATGAATTTCATTTTATAAGAAAATTACTTTTTCAAATTTTCATTCATGTAGGCTCGATGTGTAAATATAATACATTGTCAACCATGTCCTTTTTTTTAACTGATGATATAAATGCCTCATAGGGGAGGGGAGTATAGTAAATCGTACTACAATACCCTCGGAGACAATAGCCGACCAGAACCACTAAACACACCGTTATGTTGCATAAAGAGAATTCATCTATGTACCTTATATGTATGTTTTTATTAAATTTATTTAAAAGTTACATACTTTGAATTAAAGTTTGTTATAAAACATAGCCGGAAGCATTGAGGAATACTTTTCATTTGAAATTCTTTCTCACCGTACTTGGAATGAAAATCGAAGAAACAGAATCTCAATATTAAGGCAGTGAAATATTCCAATAATTGGCTATTAGTTCTGCTATCTGAATTCTTCTCAACTGAAGAATTCAAATGCAAACACTTTTCTTATCATTTCCGGCGAATTTGAATTGTACTGCTATTTTTTTAGATACCTATTTCTTAATTTATTAAAAGGAAATTGACATATTCGATAATGGTACTTCAAAGGATGTGTCATTATCAAATATAAGTCATTTTAATTAGAAATATACCACATGTTATACGTAACATGATAAATGTGTTTGTTCTGGGCACATAAAATCGTGCAAACAATCTCGAAATTCATTATATTGTCCCTAAGAACACGACTACCACCATGCGACACAATTCACTGGAATCCCTCTCATAAATTTAACTTAAGCCCAAATCTACCGGATTAACAAGAGCCGAATTCTGAGATTTTTCTATTTGTATCATTTAATTTTGCTATTCATTCGGTACACAATAACGTTGATTAAGTGTCGCGCTGACCTTTTACAGACAACGAGCGTGATTTGGATTTATTTGATACATCAGGACAAGTGCTTCAACGTAAACTAGGTTATATTTACATAATAGGCGTTTAACAATAACAAATTATGGTACATTTTACGAAGAACTAGCTTCGTCGCGTCGTGTTACTCCCGTTTGATTGACACTAAAGTAGTCTAAGTAGTCTAAACATATTTATAATGCAATAGCGTATTTGTCTTATAATGAAAAAGTTTATTTTGAGTTGTATATGCATTTTTTAGATGGGTCGGCTACTTAACTTGCTGGGTTTATGGTTTGATTTATTGGGGTATGATTGTAAAGTATTTTTTTTTCACGTGAGTCACTTTTTGGAAACTTTCATTCTATTGGTTTAGTTGAGTTTTTAAATAAATAGATATACAGCGCATAGGGCGATGTCATTTAAACTTCCAATAAGCCAACCTACGTATTATAAGTTTCCGAAATTGGTGCATTAAAACAGTAATTTCATGTTTATAGCTTTAATATTAGTATTGATGAGCTTAATTTTGTGAAGTATATTGGACGAGAGGTGCAAATATCAATAGGTTGAAAAAAATTTGACGATGATGTGTAGGACACGGTAGCTCAATTGGTTGGAGTACCGGCAAGGAATGCTGTGGCTGCCGGTTCAAGACATGTCCGTGTCGTAATTTTTTTTTCAATTTATAATCGATTTTTCATATAAGTATATTTATGTTATATATATATTTATATTCAGCAACAACCATTACACATTTTAAGATTTCGGCGTATAAGACTTCAGTCACTTATTTGTTATTAGCATGTATTCGTCACGAACTTCTTCGCGAGGAATGTGCGATGCGTCACGTAAGTATGTGGTGTTCAGGTGTCACTCGTCCCAGCCACTTTGGCATCTTGCCCGCACGGATATAGCCGGGGACATTGCTCGTATCGCATATTTTCGGGAAGCCGTGTCACGTGCATGCGATAAGCAATAACTGTAAATTTTGCAGACATTTAGCACGTACTAGGAAGTAGTGCTTCCGATTTATACAGCTTGATGTATTATTTTACCTGACAGCGCCCCACATTAGTGTAATATAAATGTAATATTGTATATAATATTACAGCGACATCACTTTTCACTAAATACTGTCTAAGTTTACGCGAGTAGTACACATTTAAATAAAACACTTTAACGGTTTAAAACGCGAAATATTAGTTAAACTTATTTGGAAATGATTTTTAACTTCGGCCCGACGTGTCCTCGTGACCACGGCCGCTGCAAAGCATCCGAAACGTCGGGCCGAAGTTAAAAATCATTTCCAAATCAGTTTAACTAATATATCGCGTTTTAAACCGTTAAAGTGTTTTATTTAAATCACTTTTCACTATTAATTTGATTTTAAGAAACATGTGAGGACCTGACCAGGAATGAAACACACGAAAAACGATTAGCCATACGTTGCTACCATTAGACCAAGCTCGTCAAAATTATAACATACATAAAATTTTGTATATATTAAAAATTTAATTTTAGTTTTAAAATGGTTATGATACGGTCAGAAATTGAACCGAAAACCTAAGCGTAAAATATAGTTGCTTATTAGTTAATACAAATAGTTACTTAGTAAAATAGTTACATGCAAGTATTACGTCAACAAGTAAATTTTTAGTATCTAGACTTGTTTAAAAGACTATTTACTATTACGCCTATTAGTTCGAGTAGTCACAGTCTATCACGTTTTAAATAGAATAAATATCTTATGTATTTTTTGGAAATAAAGTTCGAGGCACAGTTTTAGTTAACTGGCAACATTTAAAATTAGAAAAACTACTTATTGATGTAAATAATATGAAAAATATTGACAACACGGAGAGTATAGCAGAGTGTATGTCTATGTCGAGACTATACGAACAAGGGGGCTCAATTCGTTAGAGCAACATCACGTCGATGCCGGTTCAAGTCCCGGCCGTGTCGTTATTTTTTTTTTACCGTAATCTTTAATCATCATAATGTCATGATGTGCAATAATATGTGAAAATAAAGTTTAAACAACATTTAAATATCCTTTGCTAGATATCTAAGGCTTGATGCTTGTGGTATTAAAAAATAAACTTTACCCATATTCGCCCACACTCCTAATATTACATAAATGTTCAAAATCTTACAACTTCGCTCCTTGTGATGGTTTATTAAAAAAAAGTTTTGTACTCTTAAAAGTGAAGTTCTATACAATATTGGTTTTGTGTTACAGAGTTAAGAATTACTTTGAACATCGTATTATGAACGATGTTTAACATTCACTTGTTTGCTGAAGGATTAATTAGAATTATACTTTGTATAAATAACATTTTTAGTTTTTTATGATAAAGAAGGACAAACAAACATGCTTCACTAAACAAAAGGTGGAATATCCCAGCCATATTGGTTTAGATAGCCGGAAATCCACAGACAAAAGTCGAAACGCCACTGAACTTCACTGTTTTTGTGAACATGTCGGCGGACAAAATTCTCGCTAGTCTTAGCACTCATTTAATATTCATATTTCTAGAAAAAGTGCGACATGTTTGAGAAAAATTGAGAAAAACCCATGACCCGTTTGTGCTATACATTTCTAGCATTAGACCAATGAGCCCATCGAGGGAGTGTTTGTTTGGCTACCTTTCACGGTTTAATTAATCTTACTCATTTTTTGTACCATGTATCTATTAGACTCTTTGGGAAATAACATAAGCTACTTTTAAATCAATTTTTTTTCTTCTATATCTTTAAAGTAAAGTATTAGTAGTATATTTTATACATATAACGAGACTCTTTTATATTTTGTATTTATTTTATTAAACACGATTCGAAGCTAGCATATAACTTATAATATTAATAACAATGTATCTTTAAAATTTAGAACATTATTTCCTTTAACGATCGTGCAAAAAAAAACAATATAGTTAATATAAGTTTGAACTACGATAGAATCTTCAGTTGAATGTGAGGCTATAAACCATTAGAGGCTTAAAGGCTTGATCAAACAGATAATCCATTTTCACGTTTCGCGATTACTCCGGTAAGTAGTGAATGTTTGACCTAGATCAAAACGCCTGGGAATTAAGCGATTTTGGGGGACCCCGTAAATACTTTCCGAGTGATAATAGCATTCCTTCAAATAAATATACAGTACAAATATAATTAAGGTTGGTCTGCGAGTGTATAGTCGGGTGCAAAAATGTTAAGCCAAATAAAAAACATCATTTATCAATAAAACGTACTTTACCAGTAAACATCTTTACATATTATTTTTCCCCTTATTACAAAAGCTTTTTAAACCATAAAATATTCTTTAATATACCTAGGATTCAAACCCAGGACCTCACGCGCTAAACTCAATGCCAGGCCACAGAGCGGTTGTAAAGCGTTGTAATTTGATAATAATTTACTATTCGACTGTACATTGCTACGGTTCAATTTATTTTCCTATCGACTATTCCTGCTACGGATCTAGTTAGGGCTACAGCGCTACGGGTCTACACCGTAGAGCTAGCTACAAGTTAATACTGTTGCGAGTCAAGAAATAAAGACGTACAAACAAATGACATCTGGCGTTTCAACGGTTTAAAATATGAAATATACTTGAAAATAAGTAAGGTAATATAAAATTACAAATAAACCGTTGACTTACCTTATTTAATATTCTACGTCGCCTTAACCAGAGGGCGTCCAAAGTGAAGTGAAAACACTTTTAACAATTAAAAAAGTAAAATTTATCAGTAAGTTTATTTTAACTAGGTCCCGACAACGTGACCACGTCCATATACATTATAAATAAGTTCACTAATATATCTCGGGTTTTAAACCGTGAAAGGTGTTTAACTTATTATCTCGGAGATGCAGGCGCATCGCTGCTACAGGTATGGCGTTCTTTTATTTATTATTTTACGATCATTCTTTGCACATTGCATATAAACTTTATGGGACAATTTAAAACATGAAAATTTAAATTAACTCGCTGTACAAGAAAGTTAAGAGAAAATATGGTCGAGTAAACGTTTATCAATCAAACTAGTCCTAATATACAGGATATTGACATCCTCGATCGAGCAAATTCGATACAATCAATATGATTGGAAATGTCGTCATTAGCTGAGTGAAGAGTACATACAATATATTGTTGTTTATTTATCTTCTCTGAGTGTCTTTTTATATATCCAACGTTTGATACCATTTTGCACACACACGAATAAAAAGTTCAAGTCCTGCCCGTGTCATTTTTTTTCATTTTGTTGTTAATCCAGTATACATAGTAAAATCAAATATCCGAATTTCTATTTTCAACTTTATATTACATATAAATTCGACCTTAGGTTTCCGTATGTATTAAGTAAAAAAAGAGTCGACAGTGCATCTGGAATTCTTACTATCAAGTTCATCCCTCGCTCTTTTTCCTCTTATTTAAAAAAAGTATTTTTAAAACAGTAACAGTGTAATCTAGTATATGTATGTAGAGTTATGATTCTATCTTTTCGTCATCTACTTTATCGTTGCTATATTTTTGTAATTAACTAATTAGGTTACTTCTTCCATACAAGAAGACGCCCTTGTGTATTTTTCCTTTAGAAGGTCGCTTATTTTAAGGAAATAATTAAATAAATGCAGTCGTACGGTGCTCTTAATAGACCAAATTACGACAAAAGGCAAAAGGAATTAAAGTGTTGTGAAAACAACACATTCCAAATATTCTTCGACAGTTTTTATAATAAACTGAGTGCGGCTAAGCCGGCATGCGCGAGTTATCGTTCGATACCGGCTAACATTACCCCCAATTACCTAGTTAACTGCTACTCTGCCTACACTGATTATTGTTCACATGAGACCGTTTAATTTACTGCATGAATTTGTAATTGTTTTATTTAACTACTAGCACTATAAGTCACTACTCGATTGCTTCTAGAAGATAAAGCGACTTTTAAATTTAACACTTTAACGGTTTTAAACGCGATATATATTAGTTAAACTTCTTTAAAAATTATTTTAACGGGGAGATCTTATCGTCGAGAATAAATGTTGAAATAAGTTTAACCAATATAAATCGTGTTTTAAACTGGTAATATGATTTATTTAAATGTGCACTTCCCGCGTGAACTATGATGCAACTTCACAAAAATTGTGTTCGTACACAATTTAAATTCTAGGAATTTTTTGGTATAGAAGCTAGTAACAGTTTTTGCATACTAACTGTTGAGAGTGGTTTAGTTGCTTAATTTGGACGTCCAAAAACATAGAAACATTTTTTTTACATTCATCATACTAATGTTTGAATCTATGTTATCATCGTTGTAATGAGTTTTTTGACAATTTAATATTTTTAACTACTTATAGTACTCGCTCTGCAGTACATATAGAACTGCTGTAAGATTTCATTTATGTCGTAAAACTCTATGATTACAAGTTAAATGTATTTATTAATAAATAATTTTGCGTTGTATTTATAATTTCACAATGCTTAATTCTACGTACATTAATATTTCGATAAAATAACATACTTCCTAATCGGATCAAAAAGGTACTATGCAGTATAATAAACATGAATTGATCGTTCGAATCCGATAAATATTTTTTACACAAATCCACCGCAGAGTGGATCATCTCTATAGCGTAAACAAAGCCGTTTAAATTAAAGATCTAATGTTTATGATTCTTCTCACTCTATTAATATAGATATATTGGTTTCTGTACATCAGAATACGAGTTTATACAAAGGTTTTGATAGTGACAAATTGAAATAATATGACACAGGCAGGATTCGAACCCACAACAGTTCTCGTGTGCAATTATTAACCTATGAAAATTATAAATACTATATTCACCAACTTATGCTGGATGTGGCCTTTTGTTTACAATATTCTTATCAAAAATAAGAAGAAAAATTTAAGCTAACATGTTTCATTTTGTATTTATAATATTCTAAGTATCTATGTTTTTCTGTCTATGTTTGTGCAATAAAGAGAGATTTTACTTACTTACTATTAGGCAGACTACGATATTTTAACTGGATTTAAAATACCGTTAGAATGTTCGTATACTAGTATTATGTCCCTGCTCCGTACAATTTCCTAATGGATCACAAAACGAGCTGTGCATACTACCAATAACAAAGGGATGTTAAGATTGTTCTAAACTCGAATTGCAAGTGAATTGGTACTGTGTATTATCGATTTCTGGAAACAGGAAGCCTTTTCCAGCTCTTCGTATACATTAAACAAACTTACAAGTCATGGTGGAACAGGAGCGGATTTTCCCAAATGATAAAGCACCGGCGTTTAATACTTAGTATTGTCAGGACTTGTTTCTTTAACGAATTACAAAGATTATATAAAACATATAAAAACAAGATAATTAGAAAACAATACATTGATTGATTATTAGTTACCTAACGAAAATTAATTAACAAATATATTTTATATAGATTACTTAACGGTGTTTAACTTTGTACAACGCGCGTAAAAATACACGCAGTACACTTAGTTTCCATTTTTTATTACAAAGTAAAAAAAAGTAATTAAAATAATGTTGTAGCAATTACCTAAAATGTCAATAGTGTCAGACTCGTGAGAATATTCCAATGTAAACTAAACCAAACCTGCTTGTAAATTCTTGTAAAACATTCGCCATTATAACTTGCTACTAATAAGCGCGGAAAATAAAACATTTTTCAATCAGTTTTCCTTTACGCCAGTAGTAAGTACTGTGCACATTTTTACAGAATATTAATTTCGTAACTTTGATTTCTTATAAAAGGTAATAAAAGTTTCTCTAATACCCCACTTTCGATTCGCGTAACTAAGGCGAATTATTGTAGTTTCTCATAACCCTTGTAATCCGCTCCTGACCGTAGCTTCTACATACAAATAAATGTATAGCCCGGCCAAGGCAAGGCTAAAGCCAACGCAATACGGTATCCACATATAGCAATTTGCATATCTGCAATCACTGACAACATAAACGTTAAAATTAACCTACATTTGTGTATGAAAATATGAATTTTCACCTATAGTAATAGTTTTCATATTATTTAGGTCTTTGTTTGTGTTTTAGTTTTTGGTTTGAGAGCGCTAATCTCAGGAGCTGGGTCGAATTAAAAAGTATATAACATGCTGCGAAAAATGTGGAAAGAACGAGGAAAATTATGCTTTCTTTTATTTCTTCATTCTTGCGAAAACGATCAAGAAACAAAAAAATATGCATAAAAGAATGATTCTGTTTTTATGGTAGTAAAAAAAATTGGTAGAAATTGATGCATTATTACGAATTATTTATTAGAGTTGTCAATATGCTTAATCAGCCACTATTATATATATAGGGATATACTAGGTGCGCCGTTTGAGTGCTCTTTACTAAAATAAACTGGCCAAGTGCGTATTGGAATCTCGCACAAAAAGTTCCGTAAAGACTAAACATACAAATCTCAATTGTTACGTTTTTTAGGTATTTCATGTGCCTATTAACATTTATCGATATGAAAGAGCATTTATTGTAAGCCTATTTGATTTTTTACCCTTTACTAACATAATATATTTTGGTTTTAATATATGTTTGGTTCTTATGGAGGAAATATAAATAAAAAAAATGTAATGGCAACAATTCCTTAAATATTACTGTTTGACATATACGTGACAGACAAACTGTCATAAACAGCAAAGTTCCAAGACGGCTGTTTATCTGTCTGGACTGGTAATTTATTTTAGGCGTTACAATATTATCCATTCAGGGACTTAACGTCGAATGTCTCAATACGTCTATTGTACGTTAGTGATATAGGAGATATTGTTAACGCTGCGTTAGAAAAAAGGAACATTGACTTCTACATAATATCTATTGGGTTTTGATACAAGATGGCTTAAACAAAGAAATAAATTTTTAGTTTTGTAATTCAGAAACAGCATTATTTACGCACGTTAAAATTCGTGAAAATGAGTAAAATATGATACAATATGGACACCACAGATAGTAATGATTGGTAAATATATATTATATTTACCAATCATTATTATCTTTGTTTGTCGCTTTTGCCAACGATTTGTGGTTAAGGGCATTACGTGACGATTTTATATGAAAAACGGATATAAAAGGCTCATAATTGAATGTACTAAGGAAAAAATATATAAACCATCCGAAATGTCTATTACTTAAACAAATTCCGCGTTTAAAACCGGTAAAAGTGTTTGAATAATGGGTACAATACCATCGCATAATCTATGGACAATACTTAAAGAATTTTAAATGTGTGTTTTTAATTTATAAATAATACACAACTAAAGCTAACATAGATATATTATAATTTATCCACTTTAAGTTTTATAATAAGTATCAATACTAACCTATTTTCATAAAAATGTTTTATGTGTAATTAAAAGATGCATATTTAAATAAAACACTTTAACGGTTTTAAAACGCGATATAATTTAGTTAAACTTGTTTGAAAGTATATTGAAATATATATCGCGTTTTAAACCGTTAAATTGTTTTATTTGAATATGTACTACTCGCGGTAACTACAGACAGTATTTAAAAGATGCATAGCTTAATTTAAAACTGCTTTAAAATTTAAACCTTGGGATTTAAGTAATTAGATCGTACAGCTCGGTACGCTTTTGATAATAAAGTTAAAATTAATTTAAATAGCACTTAACACAAACGTGTATATGTAGCAAACTATTATACTTAACACCATAATTTTCTATTTGTTCTTCCGAAGAGAAGTCCTTGGAAGTTCTAATATTGCCCAACCATGATATGGGCAAATTCCGAGGTTATATTTGAGTCGGAATTACATATATGGAATCATAAAACCAATTGTGGTATTTTCACTTTAGAAGTTACATCGCAATGTTATAATTTCATTGTAATATAATTAAAGTTTAAGAATTGTAACATCGATGATGCGGTATGTATGAAGGTATGACGGGCGCGTTGGTTTAATGGTTGCAATTTACGGTTAAATCAACGGGTCGCGGGTACGATTCCCACGGGGACTAAAATTTTTCTAATCAATCCAAAAATATCGAAATTCCAGCCCGATCACGAACCACAGATGATAAAAGTCGTGAAGCTAATCACGTTTCAGTTTTGTCTGTGGTGTGATATCCAAAGCCAATATAGATTTAAGGTAACGCTTGTTTAGATGCTATAATAGGCTGGTGGTATTTTACCTACCATCAGACCCCATGTCTGTCCTCATCATAAAAAAAGGTATGTAGACATGAAGGAAGGTTTAATGAAAAGAACAGAAGTGGAAAATTCATTAGTAATTATTTCTGTTTATTTAATCTTCCACTAGTATATTTAAATATAACGGTTTAAAACGCGATATATTAGTTAAACTTAATTGAAAATGATTTTTAACTTCGGCCCGACGTTTCGGATGCCTTACAGCAGCCGTGGTCTTATTCGTGGTGGTTTTATTTAAATGTGTACTACTCGCGTAAACTATAGACTGTATATACTAGTTTATCTACTTTCATAAGAATAAGTAGACTTTAAAATAATATAAAAGCATCGAAGTATTAAAAATACTTCGATGTTTCATTCATTCCGCTTTAAATAATGTAAACTGTATTTTAAATTCATTTTCAATACATTGTTTCGTACGAAGCTATATATTCAATATTCATGTTCGCAAAAGTATCGATTAAAATACAAAAGGGAAATATTGTCGCTACCTGTTTAAGAGTGCCTAACAAAAGGTCACAATTCGAATACGCGAGGGTTTTATTTGGCTAAGTTTCCACGTCGGCGAACTATTAATGTTTTTGATATTTTTATACGTATTCTTCTAGAACTGAAAAATCCCAGAGCGGTGGAAGCTAAACATTTAGTTACTAACATTTAAAACACAGTCTCCGTGATACCACGGCTGCTGCAAAGCATCCTAAACGTAGGGTCGTAGTTAGATATTTTTAAAATATTTTTAACTCCGATGTTTAGTTGGTAGCAACGTAGGGCTAATAATGTATGTTTCTAATCAATTCATATTTTTTTAAGACACGTTGGCCTTTGTCGAAAATCTGTATATTAAATTTGTATTTAAGTAATAAGTAGGATTCTATGTAGGGTCGCACCTGTGGATTTAGATGTTATATTGTTGGGGTATTTTACCTTTAAGTGAGCTGGGTATCCTCTATCATGGAAATATTATATATTTCACGCTTTAAACCTTTACAGTGTTTTACTCGCGTAAACCACTTAATATTTATTGAGAATACTGGACACGCCATTTTTGTTTTTCAAAGTGACAGGCATATTGGGGTCCGTTTGAAGAGTGAATTAAGGGATTTGAATCGTTATCTTGTAGTGCATTGTGGTAGCGCAGGCCAAGCAAAGCGTTACGATATTCAGCTCTAACGGCGGCCGCGGCAGTAATAATCGGTTGGCACGCGCGGTCACACGCCATTGCGGCTCTAGCGGCCCGCTGCCGCCTCCGCGACCGCTTCTGCTGCTATATCAGGTAAACATAATATTATCACAATCATATCATAATACTCAATTCAACTCGAACTAGAAAAAACAATAAGTAGCCAATTCTTCAAAAGTTGGATATCAATAAAAAAAACAAGTGTTTAACTCTATTTTCGTGATGCGAGTGACAGATGTCTTTACCGTCACTTCTATCTGTTATATCACCATGCGAATTGATAAACAATATGGAGATAATAATACTGGGAAATGTACACAGCGATTATTACGACGACAATTAATTTCGATCTTATTGGGCTTAAGGTCGATAAGTCGATAACGCGTTATTTATATATTTCTAAGTTTACGCGGATCTAACTACAGTAAAATACTGCTCAAGATAGCGGTAAATGTGGAGAACGCCGATCTATTGAAAACTTCAAGCTGGATTATTGTGTCATAGATAATGGTGAACTAGTATTCTTATCAATTAAGGCCTTGAGATGAGCCTGAAAGTGATCCACTTATCGAGATTAATAATGCTAACATAAAAGATGGATTGGATGTTTATGCGCACTGATATAACGACATTCGATTCGTGATCGAACGTTGATCGTGTGAGGACTGGCCGAAGTGAATTATGTCAAAATTGCGAATCATAAATAAAATTGACGTGAACCTTCGATTTGAATACGTTCATGGATCGCTTCAACGAATCCGTATAAAGTTATTTGTCAAGATAACTATAGATAATTCTACGTAACGTCGAGATAGCGTTCGTAGTGAAACGTAAAAACGAAGTTTAAGTAAAAAAATTCTAGTCTCTAACATTATTTTAGTATGTGTTGTAAGTGGAAAATGAATTACATCATTGGTGTTGATTACAACTTTTAAACATTTTGGCAAACAGACAGCCTCATTAGTAAACAATATTTTAAATTCCTAATACCTGAACCACTTCTATTATATTCCCAGTGTCTCTGTATGACGATTTTTAGACAATATGTGTACATAGTATAGCATTGATACGTCACTTGAACAAATAAGAGTCATTGAAAATTGTTTACTTAAATATTTACAACTTTTGCGTAATATCTCAGATACTATACTGTAATGTATAGTATACAGATACTGCTATACATTGCAAGTATTTTAAAAAATTATAAACACCTACTGCTCATTGTTATTTTTTTTATACTTTCCTAAAATTTAACGAAAAAATTCAGTGAAAACAGATAATGACACTGCCTTGTGGGTCCCACCTGTTTTTGTTTTAATCCTTATAATGTTTATTACCCATTGTAATAATACGTAAGTTTTATAGTGAAAACTCATTTATGATCAGCGTTTTATGCTGCCTATTAATACTAGTAATATAAAAACCCAATGAGTAACTCTATAGAGAATTTTATAGCCACTTTAGAACATCTTTTTATCGTTCTCTGGTTAACACTACTTCCAGTACATTAATAACGGGTCCCATGATCATGGCTGTTTCAAAGATCCGAAAACTACCATAGTTAAAATAAATAGTTAGAAATTTAATTCTTATATTTCACGTTTAAGACCGTTTAAAAGAGTGTATTTAAATGTGTACTACTCGCGTAAACAAAACGAAATAATATTAATCTACACATTGAAAAAATATAGTGTTAGGTGTAGAAAAATAGATCTCTAACCATGAAGAAATCGTTCAAACTTATATCGCTATTTTATATAGTTGAAATAAGTACTAACCTTTCAAGATTAGTATTATTACATTCAGTTTGACCCGTAACATTGACCTGTCGACGGAAATCGCTGCACATAAATTAGAATAATTAGACACACAACAGTTAATATTAAACATTATTATTTATATTTTTAAAATAAACAGAGTGAATTTCACCGTATTTAAAACGGCCGTACATTCAGTCACTTAAAGCCAATATGGCAACACTGAATGATGAATAAATTGTATCTGTTGTTTACGCGAATGGTTACCACGATGAAAAACACTTTCTCTTCAGCAGTAGAGCTCACGAAGGATTCTCAAAATTAACAAAGTAAAGCGGATATCAAAATGTGTCTGTTCTATGCCCCACTAATGAGATCTAATCTTTATAGTCACATCAATTTATTTGCAATGCGTTTTTTGTTTGATAGACGAGAACAGGCAATAAGACTTTTGGATTTGGTAATCAAATCCCAGACTGAGCGCGATTTAACTTCACAGCCTTTTAACTGTGGACAGTTTTTCGGGACCCGGGCGTAATTTCCATATTCTTACCATTTAATATATAGATTTCCAGTCAAAGTCATATTTCACAAAAGAAATAATTGTTCAGAAACATACTGTCTATAGTTTACGGCGAGTAGTACACATTTAAATAAAACATTTCAACGCGATGTATTAGTTAAACTTATTTGAAAATGATTTTAACTTCGGTCCGACGTTTCGGGGTTTAAATGTTTAGAAACATGTTAGACGTGGTGGGAATCGAATCTACGACCCGTCGTTAGTTATACATTGCTACCATTAAAGTCAGGAGCCCGTCAAACGTCTGCATTTTTCATAATGACTTAATAAGATAGTTATGAGCAAAATAATTATCAAGATAACGTTCAAATACTCACTAAGTAAATAGCAATTGTCTTCTCGTAATAACGATTCGTTGACCTTGCTTTTGCGCATTACATGAATCTTCTGGGTAATTATAAAAACTAAGGAGCGCACCGTGTTGTTAGTCGCCTTACTTAACTTAGCTTAACAAGTTAAAATTTATCTGATAAACGCCTCTAGAACATATTCGAATTTCGAGTAATTTTTATAGTATCAATGGTATCACGAAGCTATAAAAACTTGAAGAACAATTTTGGAAAGTATTTGACCCTACGTCACACAAAAAACACCCGGCCTATCTTTTTACGACTTGTCATTAATCATAAAGTTTTATTAATCATAGTTTACGCGAGAAGGTTCGCATTTAATAAAACTCTTAACGGGCCCGATAGCTCAATTGGTTTGAACAACGAAACGCTGTAGATGCCGGTTCAAGTTCCGCCCGTGTCGTAACATTTTTGCAATCTTAAATCGATTTTAATGTGAAAAATATTAAACTATTCAAACGGTTTTAAACTATCTTTTGATATTATTAATTTTAACCACGAACAGACATCAACCTTGGTCACAATTTAGAATGACAGCTGTGAACAATTATTATGTATAGTTTGTGTTTTAAACCGTTGAAATGTGTTTTATTAGGCCTGTAGTTTATGAAACGTGTCGAATATATAACCTGGTGTCTCTACTGAATTCACATCGACTTAAAAACGACACACAGTGATAATTACCGTATACTTATACATATTTTCAAGATAAATTTCCGATATATGTTTTTACATATAATTTAAGTACATTTACCGACATTAGCATTTTACTAAGAGCATTTTAATGAGGAATATAATCGTTCTAGAAATAATGAAGCTATAATCATTACTGCGTGTGTTTTTTGAACAATTCTTACGTAATTTTGCTTGGGTTCGACTAGTTTTTGTCTTAAATGTTTCTCACACTAATATATTAAATTGAAACTTGATGAATATTCAAATCTTTATTTAAATAGGAGATTATTTAAAGTAATGATAGTTTTATACACGGTTACGTAGAATAAGGTTATACCAAAGTAAAAATTATATTCCTATATCGTGTGCGTCTGCCTTAATGGTGAAGTGGAAAAAGTATTGCTTATGTCCGTCCGTGTTCCTGGGTTTAAATCCTGGGGATGATAGACACAGATAAAACGGCCACAATGAAGTGTCCGCTTCCCGCTCCATATACATGTCGGTATTTTTTTTCACAGAATGTTTCTTATTTATTTTTTACATAAATGGAGGGGTCGTAAAGAACAATAAAGTTCGCAGCAAAGAAAATAAGTGGGTTTTGTTTTATTTTGTTTCTGATGCCACGTCAACATTCGCTGTAATTATAATGAGATCATAAACCTACCTAGAAATAATAAAGTGAAGTGGACTTAATTTACATCGTAAGCGTTTACGAGGATAAAGACTGTGTAAAACGAAATTCTTCTTTATTTTTGATTTACTCTTAAATTTAGATAGCGGCGTTTAAATCCCTGAATTATTACGCATAAGCACGACCCCTTGAAGAAATCCCGTTTGGGGCATGGGGCCTAGCTCCGTTTACTGATTGCTTTTATTAATAGGGTGTAGTTTATCAGCCCTCTGTTCTCTGTCTACGTAACGATGTATGTAACGTAGTACGTGATACATCTACATTTATATTAATAAACTACGTTTCTAGTGGATTTAAACGAAAACTCGACGTCGAAACTGTTTCATTAATAAATAATGTCCTACGCTATGAACAGACTCTGCGTCCGTTTCTTTAATTTATTTAACTTTATCATGATTTCTCCTGGAATGTATTTCACGAATATCCAAAACCTAAAAAGATCGACAGCGCATTGTTTAGGTGTTAAACGGCTAATTTCACCTCACAAGTAAACTCCATGCTTCCTTCCTCCTCCATATTGAAAAAATAACTGACCTATCTATGGCCACCAACTTGCATTGAGGAGCCGAATGTACCCCCAGTGTCGTACTGCATATAACCACATCGTGTACCAATAACCTAATAAATTGCTCCAAGAGCTTCGCAGAAAGTTAAGCTCGACAGGAGACGAAACTAATTTCCTTAACATCCAGCTTGCAACATGATAATATTCTCATACATCCTGTGCAGCTATATAATAATAGTTCACGTATTGTTCTCCCTTGATTAATAACGGTATTATTTTGCTTCACGGCAAGTTTGCCGTTCGTGAATATTGAGCTTCCATTTACCGCGTTACGTTATAGTGCTACCCGGTGCCTGCCAATTATATTTTTTGATTTAAAATATCACTTTCGAATTTTGAAACGTGAAAAGGTAAAATGTTTGACAGAATAGTAAGGTAACCTTGTTTAGCTGTTTGAATTGTATCTGAAGCGTGGACGAGTTGTAGCAATAAAACACTTTTTAACTGTTTTAAACTGGGAGTCTGTTGGTATTCAACGCTAAATGCTGTATGACCGATTTCATTGTTGTAAATAGGATTAATAGTGTCCTATATTTCTATACTCGTAAAAATACATGCATTTGTCACTTAAACAATCCATATATGGCAATTTCACCATATGTAATAATAAACTAAGTTTAAGAAATTAAAAAAAAACTTAAAGGAAACATTATTTATTTAATGACCAGGCAGTGATATGAATTGCTCCTTTAATTTATAAGACATGTTTAAAAAAGCCGGATTTAGTTTCTTGGGTGTTCTTCTCAGGCGTGTTGTTATTTGGAACACTCTGTAGAATCACGACAGACAGACAAACATTTTTTAACGAATCTAAATAATTTTTGAAATTTTAAAGAGAATAAAATATATATACTTTTTTATTTATTATAGACAACGATACTATGTGTTTTTAAATTCAGAACAACGTTTGTGACAAAAATTAAATCTCTGCTGAACAAATATTTCATAATTTTGAGTTGACTTTTTTACACTGTCGACAAATGACAGTAGAATTGTGAAAGCGGACATTTCTAAAGATAAACACATCTGCTGTTAAGTGCTTTATCCAGTAGGCCTTCTTACATTCGTTATAAAACGTCCTTTAGTATTTCAATGATTCAACAACCTAATAATTTACTTTCCTTTCAAATCTGGTAATATAACAAGACCTTTTTTTTCATATTTATATTATACTTGTATATAGCTCATAATATAACAGGATTTAAGTTTTTCCAACAGTCCCATTTCTTGGACTTCTTTCTCAGAAGAGTGAGATAATCAGAACTTAGTGCGGGTACCAACTAGGTAAAATAAAATACTGAAATAACATTGGGATTCGAACACAGAATCAAGTGATATGCAAGTTAATATCGAAAAATAATGTATATGAATTAAATTAAGATTAATTAATTTCATCATAAGATTAGTAATTTATAATAATAGACTCTCAACCGTTGCTCTTAAGTTGAAGCTCAAATTAGTCCTTTGTCATTTAATGCTGTGATTTTGAGCTCGCTTAAAATAATGTTAAGTTTTGTAGCCGCTTAATACAATTAGGCTAGCGGGAGTATGTATGATACATACTATTAACGCCTAACCTTTTTAGATTTAATAACGACTATATACATTAAACAATTTTACTGTTTAAAATATGTAAGATGTCTGTACTTTACGCGAGTATTACACATTTAAATAAAACATTTTAACGGTTTAAAACGCGATATATTGTAGCCGCGATCTCACTGTGACCACGGCTGCTACAAAACATCCGAATCTTCTCCGAAATAATTCTTAAACAAGTCTAACTAAAATTTAACGCTTTTTAAACCGTTAAAGTGTTTTATTTAAATATGTAAGATAATTCATTTACACTTTGTTTTTACTACGAAAAGAGATAGGGATGCCTAACGTCAAACTAAAAAAAATCTACGCTTATGATACCTACTTAAATTCCTTCGTCGTAGTTTAGTTAGTTTAATACAGACAGTACTTTACCATTCCATGAGTAAAACGGGACGTTATAAGTAATACTTCGCCGTCTGTCTGTCATCAGATTGTCTGTACTCCTCTATCATAAAAAAAATCTATATCTTTTGTCTTCATAACCCAAAAATATGTTATATCAATAGTCATAACAGACAGGTAGTAAATATTTATAAAATAGTTTAATAAAATTTCCGCGAAAGACTTATATATTTGCGTCATGTCTATAATGCCTATATAAATAAAATAATCAGGTGATACGTAGAACGTCTACTAAATAGTTAATAGACGATTCAATGTTTTTAAATAAAAAATGTTTGTCCATTACTTGCAGCCGTTAAATATCAATCTGTGAAATGTTCGTCTGAAAGCTCTCTAGAGAAATTATATTTAACTGCGATAGGTTTAAAAACTGAAAAATGTTCATATGTCATTTGAAAACCACGTTGATGAGTTTTTTATATGCATGGAGTATCTATAAATGTATATAAATTAACAATCAAATGCAGGTTATAATAGTATTGATACATAAAAATTAAAATTATTGAACGGTTTAAAACGTCGAAGATATCAGTTATTTTTAATGACGATACCTTTAAATAGGAAAAAATAATTACATAATTATCCTAAAAATAACCTCATTAAAAGTTTTTTAAATAACTACCACCGACCTACATTGTTTTACCAACTGAGTCTTCCTCGGAGGTTTTTATTACATATGTCAAAATGTTAAAATAATAAAAATTTAAGTAATAAAATATTTTCCTGTAAAAAAATACTTGAGACTATCGATAAATAATAGGTGACAGTTGGTTTTGTAATGTCCTTCCTCACAAGAGAATGATTGTTCTCGGGGAGTTGTGGAACTACATCTCGTATATCTTTCAATATTATGTACTTTACACCTGACGGATAAAAAGACTTTACGTTTTCTTACAGCTGTACGCACGTTTAATACAAAATCTAGTTTGATTAGGAGGAATGTCCATTTTCTATAATATCTCAGGCCAAAAAGGAACAAATAAACTTAATTAAACTGTTTCTTTTCTGGTATTTCAATTCATAGAAATTATAATATAATAGAAGTTGTTTTTAAACAAACACATATCTATCTATAATAATATATAAAACTGAAGAGTTTGATTGTTTGAATGCGCTATTCTCAGGATCTACTGCTTCTAATTGAAAAAAATATTGTGTTAGAGCATTTATCGAGGAAGGCTATGGACCTATAAAATGACGCCCTGTGACTAATGCAAGCGAATATACATCGAGAAATGTGAGAAAAAACAGGAAAATTATTAATCATTTTGGGTTTCCGACGCGTACGCCGCAAAAACTGTTCAAGGTATTCAAAAAATGTGTATGAAAGAATGATTTTTCTTTAAATTATCTAAAAAAGTCGTGACGCTATATCTATATTTTTTAAGATTAACTCGCAACAACGACGGAACGCGACCGACGTTGTTAGTAACAGGTTAAATCACTAAATATAAATAGGAGGTTTGCAAAAACAAATTTTAATGCCCAAAATATCTATTCTACGCGGACAAAGTCGCTAGCATAGCTAGTATAAGATATAGGACTTGAAAAGGTTTTTTAATTCTACCCTCCGCATGGCCTGCAATGGGCGTTACGTATTCTATGAATTATTATTTTTATTATTTAACTAATTTGTTATTAATTCTATGAATATTGTTTACCATTGGAAGCAAATAGTTAACAAATATTATTAATACATTGTATTATCTTCTCATTAATATTTCGAATATTATAATTTGTTGTTTACCTTTCGTGTTGTTCGGAAGTTAAATTAGTTTACTATATTTAATCAAAATAATCAACGCTGTTATAAAATGTGAGGGTTTATTAGAATAACACACGAATCGTCACTTCGCAAAGAAAAACACAGCAGCGTTTTTAAATAATTAATTTTTCCTACATTCGCTGCGTACTTTTGCATAATTGTAATTAAATTTACTAAAATATCTCTAGCGTTTTATTGTGCATACATTGAAAATGCCTTTGTTAACTAAAGTATTTAAAATTCAGTTTCACTAATCGTAAACTAGTTTTTATTAGTAACTTATCTGACTGAAATGTAATGTTACCTTGAGCCGCTACTTTCGTTTAAATAATTTTACGTTTTTTGTTCGTTGTAGTTTCGACTCATTTCTATTAAATATAGGTTTTCTGAACTTGTTGGACGTGGTGGTAGGAATATCGCGATTCCATCTGGGGCACGGACAACTTTGGATTGACGAATATTCCAAGCCAAATTAGATCGACAGCGCATCTGGATCACTTTCCATCAATTGAACTGAACCCTTGTCTGTTCTCCCAACCCATAGTTTAAGAATATAGAAGAAAAACACTTCTTATTAGTTATAATAAGAATCGTTAGACGTCATATTAAAACACAAGTATCATATCTTTCGTGACCGTATAAACAAAGTAACGTTCACATTACGTAGGTACGTTACATTACAAATTCAATACAAGGTTAGCGTTACGCTTCTATATTGTATACTATTTGCATAATACATGTTATTTTCAATACAAAGGAGTTACTCTTGAATTGAAATGAAATACTTTATTTTTCTTATAGTTACGTATAATACGCCCTTTAAGTAAAATGTAATAATCAAACACAACGTACTATTTCATTCGTTTTTCACTTCCATAATTAAAAGAAAATAATAATAATACGTAATAAGTTACCAGCAAGAGGTTCGGACTTCGAATCTCTGGGTCAGAAGTCTGATCAACTGCTTGCCTATTTAAAGAATGAATTTTATTGGTACTTGGCAAGAGTGTACTTAAAGCTTGAACTGCACTTTTCACACTATTAATCTTTCGCAAGTAAAAGTCAAACTAATTACCCAAGTTCCGAAGGTGGCCTAAATTTATATTACTTAATCGGGAAGTTAACGGCTAATGCATTTATTATCGATTTATTGAATGTTCCAGTTACCTATAATTGGGCTACGTTTTAGGTGACAACATCGACACCAGATTCCAAAAACCCCACCTATTCGGTCAGATTAGGGCGTGGTGGGTTCAGTATCATCATTTTTAAAAACGTGCACACGCCTTAAAATATAATAATTGTTTCTTTTTGTTTTATTATTTATTGTTAGGGACAACAGATAATTTTAAAATTATTACTTACGCATAGAGGCTCTATATATCACATTTTGCCTCCAAGAACTGTATTTTGACTGTAAATGCTTAAACTACAACAGACATAAGACAAATGTTTAAGTTACTTTACTGATATTATTACGAGCAGAGCTTTAGCGCATAGATTAATATTCAGTTGGCAAATGCATCTACCTCTAATGCCTTTAATATTCTATGAAATTTACATAAACGAACGTAAGAATTACGTGCAAAGTTTTATAAATTATAAAAATTGGAGTACTGTGTTCGTGGCTACAAAAACATTACGGAGTAACACAATAAATGACCAAGGAATCGTGAATATTTTATGACGCGTGGATCCATTCTGGGCGCTAGATGGAGAGTTATTTACGAAGAATTGCATGGTCAGAAAGTTAGGAAAAAAGTCGCTTTTCTAAATTCCCAATTCTACTACTATTAAGTTGAACAGTTTTTTTTTTAACACACTTTGCTCAGTAGCTATATGGTTCGAATTGAAACCTTTCTATTGTGTTGAATAGGTAGACCATTTATCGAGGAATACTTTAGGCCATAATGGAAGCGAAGAAATAGAGGGAAAGTGGTAAAATGGGGAAAATAATTCATTGTTGATGTCTTCTTTCGGTTCATGAAACCAAAAAATATTTACGAAATAATGTTTTTACTAGGAAATTTAAATGATCTTAACAATTTCCGCGACAGTATATTTCTATCATTTAAGATTAACTCGCAAGAACGACGGGACGCGGACGACGTCGTGGGTACAGCTAGTTATAAAGTGTACATAGAACAGTTAGTAGTAAGTATCGCAATTCGCAAACTCGTGAACCAGTATTTAGTATGCACAGGATATGGTTTTTTTAGAATTCCATCTACTAGCCCCTATCGGAAGTAGAGATAATAGGAATTATGGAAGTTAAACAAGATTGTATATATATACTTCCGGTGGTCAGAACCCACCACACCCGCGCCTGAGTAGCGTGGGTCTTTAAATGTTTCCTGCAAAATCTAATTTCCTATGAGTAGGCATCCCAGCTAGGACAATAATATGTTGAAACTATAAACAAAAATTAGAAAAACTAGCCTTTATTGGATATAGTTAATTACAGTATAGATCGTGTGTTGTTATAATAGATATATTTACTCGTAAGATTGGTTATCTAATTTGTTTTTTCATGACTTTTACAATACTTAAAGATATATTGTACAATATAGACACGCACGCAATAAATATATTATCTCCTTATCAGACTTCTAGCTGCCAGGTCGTTAAATTAATCAATGTCAAAGCCGTTATCGTATTTGAACTTACAACCTTTTTTGCTTTTGTGTTTTAGATATCAGGTTAACGGTTAACCTTAGTGAAATCAAAGCCTTGTTATATTGTAACACGACGCAGCCTTTTTAGTGTAATACAACGATTCTCTACATCAGATATTATTAGTTACTAGCTGTGTCAGCGACTATGTCCACGTAGAATTGTTATTTTGGACATCCAAATTCGTTTTTGCAAACCTCCTCCTCGTCTATATAAATTATAGCTATTATACCCGTGACGTCACGATGCAAGTAATCTTGAAAGATAGACAAATAGTGTCGCGGACTTTTTAAGACCATTTAAAGAGGAACTGTTCTTTCATACATACTATTTGGGTATCTTGAACCGTTTTCGTAGCGAACGTAACGCAAACCCATAAGGATAGATTATTTTCCCGTTTTCTTCACATTTCTGCTATGAGTCGCATCGCGATGCTCTAACCAACACAAAACGAATTTTTCAATTCGAAGCAGTAGTTCCTGCGATTAGTGCGTTAAAACAAACAAACAAACTCTTCAGCTGTATATATTAGTATAGATAGTACGTGTATTGATCTACTTCAATCCTTTAAAAGCGAAAACTGAGACACCATTTGTAGACTAGGCAGATAATTTTCATACTGATTTGATCAACATATTTACCGTTTTCACGAGATTTAAATTTCAAATCCAAAAACAAGTTTTAACCAATGAGCGATTTAATACCTTATAACTTATAATATAAATAATACATTTTATCTGTTGTTTATCAGACCGTGAAAGTAGACGCAGGCGGATATATGTTAGAATCTGAAAATCAAGAAAGTTTTATTCAATGTTGTTATTTTATCGAGAATTGAGCGGTTGTATTGGTGCGGAATTCCCAAGAATTGTACTTCGTATAACTTCTTAGTTGACTTTGGTTCACAAACAGTTGAACATAATAATACAATCAATTGCTTTGTAATGGAAAATCGTTCTCTTTCGTGTGCAGTAAAACGTATTTATTTGCCATTTTATAATATTCAAATAATAAACTATTTACTAGCATTAGTTTTCTCTTGGTCTTTTTAAATGTTTCTTTATGTAAACAAGCGTTCTTTGTTTCATAATTCTACTAAAACATTAAATGCAACTAATACATTTTGCGTTTTAAACGGTCAAAAGTGTTTTATTAATATTGCTTGTTAGTTACATCTTACTACTTTATTAGCCCAATTATTCAGTAAAAATAATCTAGATATTCTAGTCCTTACTGCCATTTTCGTGAAACGGTATACTTAGTGCGGCTTAATTCTTTGAAATCGCGGGTAAAATAAGTTCTTACATGGAACTTGTTCCATCGTCTACAATCTACTGAATCGAGTTCGACACGCCACCTTTCTCCTTGAAACTAAACTTGTATATGAAGGTACATTAGCGGTTTAGATTGTACAGTTTAATAAAATAAATTCGGGCTCATCCACTGTAATATCAAATATCGTCTACTAAATACCTCACATGCTAAGTTTGCGGCGGCTTATGTGTCACTTATATTTGGACATTATCTCTTTGAGGATCCCTGAGATATATATACATTTGAATAAAATACTTATAACAGTTTAAAACGCGAAATTTATTACTGAAACTTTACAAATTATTGTGCAGCTGCTGCAAAGCATCCGAAACGTTTGTAAAGTTTAACTAATACATTCCGAGTTTTAAACTGTTAAAAATATTTATTGGAATAACTCGACACTGTTTCAAATGCGAGTAAAATAATACATTAGACCGTATAACGGTGCTAAATATGTGTTACTCTTAAGAAAAATTATTGCTACGCTAAGTTTTCTCTTCATTCCCTGTAAACAACTGAGCTGTTTTTTTACTGCTTGAATCTTTAATATCTAGCAAACACGGGTTACAACCGCGTAGGAGCGCTAGTTTTATATTTTTGTAAATAAATAAAATAACATATTACTGTCTGTAATTTACGCGACGCACGCATTTAAATAAAACACAATCAACGGTTTAAAGTAATTGGCTAAAGTTAAATAACAAATAAATTGTTTGTTGAAAATAAGCAATAAATGATTCGTTTATGTTGCTTTGAATGCGTTTATAGACTTGAAAGTTGGATAAACTTTGCAGAACATTTTATGATTAAAATGTATGCTAGCATAGAATTTTCGTTCTCGTGATAAAGAAGAAAATGTTTGTATCTAGAAACATTTTCTGTCCACTAAAATATTTTCAAGGCGTTGTTCAATATTTCTGTATATGAAGTTTACGAGCGTGGTACAAAGTACAAGGCAATTGTCGAGTAGGTAGAGGGGGTACTGTAGACGTAAAGTATACAAAATGTCGTAATTGCCTAATCAATTAATAAAAGAATATTATTATAATCCTTAATTTGCAAAAGGTAAGGTAAGGTTAATTAATATATTAATTCTCGTTTTAAGTCATAAAAGTATTTTTTAAAGCTAAAATTTCAACTAGAAACAATTGAGAATCGCATTGTCTCTATCCTCGTGTTTATTTCCAAAACAAGTGACAATCGATAGTCGTAAGTTCATAGATGTGTGCTTTATTTACTTATAATATTCCAAGAGGTCTCTACCCCATAATTGGCACGTCAAGTTGGCCTAAGCTGATCTAATTACGAGCGGCTAATATGTCGTAGACCTTGTAGCTACGAGGGACAGATATACATCAGCTGTGACGGAAGGGGCCTTCGCGTGCCCCGCTACGATGCACCATAACCTACAATTTCTGAAGGTGCTAAAGGTCGCGTAACCTTTCATAAATCACCGGGTACAAAATGACCCGGTGAGTCAGTAATATCATTCATTAGTTAGCTGTCAAACAGCCTTCAAACATCGAAAGCAGTATTATCGTTAAATCCACGTCGTAACTTCGATCGTCGAAATCGAGAGGTGTTTTCTTGTTTCGAAATCAAATAACCGTAATGAAAGGCGTTGTACGCCATTGTTGGGAGTAGGTTGAAGTTATCGTTACTTCAAAATTTGATAATTGTTAAGTTACCTTAAGAAATGTCAGTATTATGAGCCTTCAAATCCACGCTATAAATGAGTTTTCTTAATAACATTGACTTTGGAAATTAGTCATCCTACTTTTATTGTAAATTTTTTTTTACCGATATCAAATAGGAAACAAAATAGGAGCTTTGTTTTAGGTACACGCGTTCAATTTTTAAAACTCTAATATTTCTCTCAAAAATGGAAGGCGATTATATACTGAAAAAAATTACGACTCGGGCAGGACTTGAACCGGCATCCCACTCCGCGATAAGTGCATGTATCAATAAGTTGAAAAAAAATCAACGATGACGTGTAAGACTCGGTAGCTCAATTGGTTAGAGCAAAAGCACGGAACGCTGAGGATGCTGGAGGTATTTATTTTTTTCAATTTACAATCGATTTTTAATTTATATAGCGTTTAATTGTAATATTGGTAACTTCACAAAAACAGACAGGACTCAACTTTAAGACTACATACAGTGCTGTTCTACGAAATAAAACTATTTTTGTCGTCGAAATTCTAAATCCTTTTGCATACTGCGATTCTATTTTGAACGAACATAAATTAGCGTGAGCGTGGACATTCAGTTGGTGAATATTTTTTGTCCGGACTGTCCAGCGAAGCATACTTCGCTTCAGATGACATTACTCACGTTTCAATTATTGTGCATAGCCATTTTTAGTCGCCTTTAAATTTCTCCACGTCATGCTACTGCATGCTATAAGCTACTAACTATAAAAAAATACGCACGTAAGAATTATTATGTATGCTATAAAGTTCCTGCACTTTCGTTTCTTTAACTAAATGGATAAGATCACCTTGCATGTAAATAAAACGGATGTGAAACGGATACAGAAATATGTTTGCCTATTGCCCCACCTGGGTAAAATTTAATAACCAAATTTTAATAATGTGAAGTTTTTTTTAAACAAAAAGAAATACAGTTATCATCAGTTATATATATTTAACTCATCGAGTTCAATGTCTCGAATATTGATACAAAATCGCATCACCGTTGATCAAGCCATTTAGGCTTGTTATACATCTTCACTAGATTTTTATTCATAAATTATATTAGTTTTATAAAATGTATTAAGTCACAATAAGGGCCATTACAATATGGTTGAAGATATTAAAGTTTGAATCAGCGTGGCTCGCCCTAGGTGTAGTTTACGCAATAAAGAATGCGAACGAAATAAAAGTTATGACTATTCCGTGAAATTCCTGTCGATCGTTATATTTTATTGGCCTTTTATTAGCATTGTGAAATAGTGGAAACAAAGTTTGTCGTAAAAAAATATTACCAAATTCAATAACCTGGCGATGATTGAAACAAATTTGCTACACAAATTTAATGATTGATGTCCTTTATTCAGTATATTTTATTCTGTTACTGTAAATATTACAATTGTGTTCATTGTAATAATTTACTTCTGTAGTATACTTCATATTTTATCAAGTATCTGTAGCACAACTTAGTTATTTTACTATACAATACAAATGTATACAGCAATAATAAAATAACTTAGTTTATTTATTACCAAGAAAGGCAATAAAGCAAGACATTAACTCGCAAACCGTTTCTGAAACTGTATCAGTAACATAGTAACAAACACAGGTGTTCTGAAAATTTAATGACTCAACTAAGTAAATGTTCTCCGCCTTAGCATTGTTCACCTTGATGTCACTCATATTATAACAAAGACCTATACCTAGCTTCAATTTAGACGAAGACCGTTTTATGAATATAGATTAGGGATGGGCCGGTCAGTCCGGATGATTTTGCACTTCATATTCGGTAACGTTACTTACGTTGAATTGCCAAAATGCGGCTAAACATTTTTTTTACTCTGAATATAGTTTTTCAATGTACGGCTGATAATCTAAGAGTCGTGGATTCAGTCTCCACCGAGGCGAACATGTTTCTAATTTTTGCCTGAAACATGTAGGTGACTTCATCTGGACATCTGTATGGATGGTAGGAATATCTAAATTCCGTTCGGGTTACGACCCAACGTGCAACTATCAAGTTTATCGAGTTTTAGTCTGTGGATTTTTGAATATCCGAAGCCAAAACAGATCGACAGCTTATCTTGTTTACTCGTTATATGGCTGAGATATTTCACTTTAAATCACGTGAGTCCTATGATTGTCTGTCCTCCTCTATCATAAAATAACTATTTTAAAAAAGTCTATCATAATAAAGTAAATAAGGTTGTATATATTTACAAACATGGGTAATTACCGAAGATAAAGCATCAGAGGTTTAGTCAAGTTTTTTATATTATATTATAGATTAGTTGTTAATATTTCATAAGCCGAATGTGTGTGGTAACATTACGGTTTCGGTTTAAATTTCGTCCGACCCATCTCTAGTTATAGATGTTTGAACTCCATTAAGGGTTTTAAAGGACTGTCCATTACACCCCTTCATATTATAAGACGGATACTTAAAAGGGTAATAAAATGGATGATATAAAAATCTGTGCTTGTTTTTATTAGGCTTTCCGCTGTCGAGTGTTCCCGTGTTCTGTACTCTAGAATAAAGTAAACATTAGCTTACCTTTGCGGGAAATTTTTCCCCTAAAAATGTGGCTTTAAAATTCTTTTTTCGCCGAACTTTTAAACGTCGAATCATTTATGGTAAAATAATTTTTCGGCCTTTGGAAAGTGGAATATTGCTATTATAAAAAATATTGCTAAAACGTGGACGCGATTATGAAATATTCTTTATTGAAAAAGAAAGAAGAAGAAGAATCTCATATTATTTATTAATAGTATCTATTTATAAATCTTGGGACTTAATACTTACAAAAATATACATGACATATTACATGTACCTAGTAAGAAGTGTGCATGTAAAGATGACATATGTATTTGCATCGTGAAAAATTATCCGTCGATTAACAGAAATATGTTCGATATAACAAAAAACCATTTAACTACGACCTAGATTTTTAAAGACGGAAAGAAGCATTTTGCTCGAGCCAGGTCGATACGCGTATCAAATAAGAGATCTCATTAATGATTAAATAGAAAGAACTTCAGGTACAAAGAAAAAGATGGTATGATAATATGTACATAGAATTGTTTTCTATGAATTACTATAAAATATTGTTTTACATTGCATTAACGTTTAGTCTTTGTCACCTATACCGTCTGTAACTCGCTTTTATTTGATATTAATAGTAGTCTTAGTAGTACGTAATACTGTGAGTCAGTAAATGTCTGACCGATATTTTGGCCGCTACTTTTTAGAGTAATATACATTTAAATATACAGTTTTAATGGTTTAAAACGTGAAATATATCATACTTTTTACGATTTCTTTCAACAATGGCTCGACGTTTCGAATGTCCCCCCAAGACCGGCTGCTGCAAAGCCGAAGCGTCGGGCCGTAATTAAAATTATTTTGTAAATAGGTTAACAAATACATTTCGCGTTTTAAACCGTTAAATTTTTTTTATTTAAAAGCTTCCAAACGAACGAAAGAAATTATTTAAAAATAAATAAATTCAAACTAGAACAAATAACTTTTTAGTAGAAATTCATCGTTTTGTATTTATAAATTCTATGGGTGCAAAAGCTAGTTAAAGGGCATTTACTAAAAGAAATGTGATGTATGATGAGTAACAAATTCCATTAAAGAGGAATCATTCGGTGACTCATGAGAAGCTTTGCCAATCATGTTTGATGTATCCCGCCCCCACAGGCTGCCATCAACACCATATCATCTCTTGACGTATTCACTCTATTTTAAGACTTCAAATGAAGATTATTGGGATATATTGCGAGGTAATAGACCAGTTGGTCTGATATGATCCCTTTAAGATATTTTCATAAAATTCTATCGCCTAGTTTTTATCGCTAATTTCCCGCGATCGTAAGATAAAACAGATTTTTTTTGATTAAATTGCGATAAGTCTTAATCATGGTAACCAGCCTAAGAAGATTTATAATTGTTTAATGAATTTGTACATACAAACTGAGTCACACAAAATTCCTTCTAATTTAAACATCGAAAATAAATTGAAAAAATGTTCGACTCGGGCAGGACTTCAACCGGCATTGTCAGCGTTCCGTGCTGTCGCTCTACCAATTGAGCTACCGAGCTAGAACTTATTTCTTTCAAAAATGCCGCAGTCAGATAAAATATATATTTTTTACATATCATTTAAAAAATGTTAGTTTTGTTTTAACAATTTAACGAATTCTCATGTGAATATTTAGCAATGTTTTTATTAAACAAGTTATTTACATCTTTAAAGTAATAATTCTTAAGAGAGGTTCGTCTAAAGGAAATTGTCGGAAATAGCTTCTTTTTAAAATCCGTTTAATTTGATAGAGCGAGATTGTGAAAGGGATAAGATAAATTTACGCCGCAGTGACGACAACTCTTTTCGAACTTACCACAAAGACGGTTTGAAGACTCGTTTTACTCATTATTATTTATAATTAAAATAATTCGTCACTACTTATTAAGATAAAAATAAATTGGCTACGAATGTTTTGGCTTCCTAGAAATGCAATAAAATCATTTGAAACAGCGTTAATTATTAGAAGAATCAAGTCAAAAACAGAATTAATTACTGTGATTCAGTTTATTTGCCAGCGCATGTTTAGTTATTTTGGCCAAGACGCGCGCGCAGACTGTAGGGACGTCGCGTCGCCCACGCAAAGCTCGATCGCGGAACAAAGAACGACTTTTCTCAGTCCACCGCGAGCTTTGCTTTGGATAAGTTCTTAATATCAATAAAAATCTCTGTGATTTCAACGGCAGTGTTATAAACTTGGAAGTGTCAGGTAGTTGAAACAATACTTACTTATTATCTTTGCAAATACCCCGTTAGCTGATGTAACATTTTATAACATTTTTAGCGTATTTAGAATAAAGTTCAGTTAAATTTAATTTCTTCAAAAATTTCTTCTTTCAAATAAAGCCGAAATTCTTTTTAAATTGTTAGGTTTGTCGCCCATAGTCATTGATATGCAAAATGGACGGTCTTTCGTGAAGCTATTCTATTTTATACGTCTTTAAAGCCATTTCATAACTTTCCCTTACAAATAAGTTGAGTATCTAAATACTTTAGAGTAATTAGTTAAGAAAGATGAGACTTAAATACAAACAATTGGCGTAACTGAAAACTTTCGTCAAGGTTCTGAAATACCGCGTTATTATTGTGCCCGGAACGTTCGAATTCATTCTAGAACATCAATCAAACGCAAAAGAAACATCGCGTTATTTTGGGAAATAATAAAAAGATTTACATCGGTACCCACACACGTCTCGAAGTACAGTCGGTACGTGAAGTTAATATTTTTGTACACTTCAAATAAATCCAAATTGTAGAGCACGTTTGTTCACATTGCTTGGCACTGCTCCAAGCGTCGTATTTTCTTTAATATTGTCAAAACGATCCTCTCATTTGTTATGAAATACCGAAGAATTGTCATTTCAAATTCTACTTATTAACTTTTGTATGTTGCTACTGAACTAGCTTTAAACGTATTACATGAAAGACCGGGATTATAAGTTACTCTTTCTCTTACCACTTGTAATTGTATCTGCAATACTTAAGAATGTTCACAATTTTAGATAACCTACATATTACAATGTCTGAACGATTGGAAGCCGGCCAACAGCTTGTCAAAAAGACCATGGATCAGGTGATACAAGAGAAACAAACCACGGGAGCCGTTAGCATCCAAGCTCGGCAGGAATTCAGGGAGTCATACCAGGAGAGCTATGAGGAAGAGTTCGAAGAGGAAACTTTCATAGACCAACACGGAAATAAGACAACAAAAAGAGTCGAGTCGAGCAGTGAAAGCAAAGAGCATTCTAAAAGTGCAGACGTCAGAGTAAAAGCATCTGGTTTAAATGCGGAACAACTCAAAGCGCTGACGGATTGCGCTAACGAAGCGGGACAACTCGCGCTTGACTCCAAAGCAGCCAATTAAGTCATGTAAGGATACGACAATTGTATAGCATGACATCTATGGACTTTACTTAATTCTTATAATGTTCTATACATTGCTTGCAACAAAACAAAACATACAGCCATAGTTCGAGTTGAAACGAGTATCATTTTCAATAATTTTCATTATTGCATATCTTATGTTAATGTATTTATATATAAGTTTACATATTTGTTACAGGTTTCAATCGAATGCGTGTGAGGTGATATTCAGGAGTGATAAAGACTGTGTACAGTGTTCTTTTTACTATGTTCTAATTCTAATATTTTATGTAAGCTAAATAAATGTATACAAAATATATCTGTGTATTAGTGCTGTGAACGTGTAATCAAAGTTTTATCATAAAACAATAAAAAATGGAGGAAGACGAAGATGAAAGGAAAAACAGGCGGCCTAAGCTCGCTGCCATTAGTTCGTTAAATGCGAGAGTCGTTCATTCTTCTTTAGAAGAAGGGTTGGTTCGTCAGCAGGCGTCAGCGGAATCTAATGACGCTAACACCTCCAGTATTTCAACAGCTCAATACAGTGACAGAAGCTTCGTATCAAAAACGAGCACATTCTCTCGCAGTGGCACCTCGAGTTCCAGTCAAGAAGAGTGCGAGGTTGCCCAAACAACAATAACGAGCGGGCAGTACTTAGCTGCTGCGCGTGTAGAGACAGCGAGGTCTATGGAGAGTCTCCGTCCAAGTAAAGATTCGTCGCCGGCGCGCCCTGCAAGCTCGTGCACCTCAGTTCGCGTTCACCGCAGCTCGTTTCTCACAGCCAGCGAGAGAGATGTACGCGAAACGCGGGGCGCGCCAGCTCGACGAGCGTTGTCTGGTGAGGATATGGGGAACGCGGAGAAACGACGCGGGCTATTCGCAAGCACCGAAAGACGCGCCTTGCAACAGCTCAGCTTACCTCCACCGGAGCGTCGGCTGACTATTTTAAGCCCGCACAGTCCAATGGCTGTGAATGAACTTCAGTGGCCTTCTCCGTCTGGCATCCGAGGCAGGCGAAAGAAAGGAATGGTGCTACCGAAGTTGATACTGCCGCGCAGCGACTCTGATGGCTCCGACGTTTTCTTTGAAAGGTGGTATACCCATACTAGACATTAGATTACAATTTGCTAATATATATCATGTAATAATACTTTATCAGCATATACAAACATTGCTCGAACTTTTATTTGACTGAGATAAGAGATTATTGGCAGGTCTCGGCTACAATTTTATCGTGTACATCAGCCAACTATTTTTATTTAGTTTTTAGTACACTATATGCCAGAAATCTTGACAATTTTGAGTAAGTATACATGTAATTAAGTACCAAGTAAGTATACAAAAAAATACTGTAACCTTTACAAAAGTAAACAATCGGAACTACCGAGCTTAGAGCCAATTTCTGATATTAAACCAAAAAGTATTAATTAGGCTGACCACAGCTTCTGATGCTGACACTTACAGACATAGTTACCCCACGGCTCAGTAGTTAAACGATCTGCGTTAGTCGTTTCAACATCAACCGTGAAATACATATTAAATAGTTTATAGTCTGGCATGTCGTATGTTTATCAACAAAATGCAGAAGGGAAACAGAATGTTGTTTATGTCGCTGAAATTTTTAACAGAGAATCTTGTTGTAACACAATATCTTTCGTTATCACTAACCAACATAAGAGATCTTTGCCTATCAAGTGTAATAACATTTAATTACGTTTGTATTTTTTGTGGTTCGATAAAAATATTACGTGTAGCTCTTATCATTGTTTCTGATATCTGTCGAGTACTCGCATAGATTACAGTGATCCAAATTGAATTAAGTAGCTCTTGCGTACGAGTTTATTAATAGCTTTTATCGTAATAGTGCTCGTTTTTATACTCGTACGATATCATCACAATACGATATATAGTACACACTATCGTTATTGGATAGGATATATCGAGATGATTTTGAATTTGGTTAGTTATTACTACATTTTAGATAATGTTTGTAATGTTTTAGACAAATCTGTAGTTTCAATTTTAATTAGCGCTATTTAAATAAAACTATGGTTGGTATTTATGTTTGCGCTTTATTTGTAATACTTTTAACTTATCGCTTTATTTTTATTTTTTTTCCTCTTATTAACTATTAAATACGGTTTATCTTTATATTTTACTTAAAATTTAAAAAAATGTAAGTCACAGTTAATTATTAACATTTAAAAAATGTCATAAAAAGTGTTAGCCAACATCATATATATACATACCGATTATTTTATAATAAGCGGATTATAGTTATCGTTATCCTCAAACATTTTGGAACATATAATCGGATTTCTTTTATGATTCAATTTTTCGCTTTAATCTAATCGAATACTTTAAACACCAACCTTTACATACTAACGTCACGTTTCAATAAATTCAAGAATTAACAGATTTTTCAATGAATGTAAGATTCCAAATTTAAACAAGTGCAATATTATGTACACAGGTGCTTACTACATTAAAATAATCATGATCTAATCTTGAAAATATGTTATCTGTTTTTCAAAATACTAAAAAACATAGTTAAAAATAATTTAACTAGCGGCCGTATTTGCTACAAACTACCCGGAACGCTTGGTAGCAGATAAAATTAAGTTAACATATATACTTGGCGTTTTAAACCGTTAAAAACGTTCTATATCGATTTGTTATACTCTCGCAAACTACAGACTTACCACATACCACACCATTATACCTTAAGAAGAAAAATAAGTCATCGAACCTTTAATTAGATAATTAAATCAGACACACCTAATCGCTTTCATGAATTGATATAAAGTTAACGTTGTAGAAATCGAACCCATATACCTTCCCGTTCACCGAGTCTGTAGCCAAATGGTTAAACGTTTAGCATTACATTAACCGCGAGAGGTCGTGGATTTGAATCCCAGGGGATAAATTGTTTCTATCGGGCAGGGCACGGAAGTCTGATCAACTGCTTGCCTGTAAAAAAAGTCCATCAGTGAAACGGACACAGTGATGCGTTCGCCCCGTGCCCCACTGGGAAAACGGGATTTCACCTTAATGTTTGACCGTTATTTACGATACATCATATTACTTACTTCGTAGATACTTGGGTTTCGGGCGTGGCAAATGACGTTCACTCTCGTGATTATCAATTACTTACACTGAAATTCATTCGGGACGAACTCACCCGAACATACCTTTCACCCATCGTATGTCTGAGCAATTAGGTAGCGTACTGAAATACATATAAGGCACGTTTCCCCTTCGAACAATGAGGCGAACATTTATTTGGCCTTTCGAGTGTCTTTACATGGAAGTAGTTGACCATATTTCTCTCCCACTGAAACTACTGGTGGTTTAAATTTTTTTTTAACAGTTTATAATTTTGAAATTCCGTCCGGGTCACGAACCACCGTCCACAGATAAAAAAGCCGTAATGTTTAATCACAGTGCATCTAATTTAAATGCTTCTCTGTCCTCCTCTATAATTAAAAAAAGGTATCTAAGATTCGAAATAAAATATGAAGTAATGATTTACAAATCACTATCAATCGCTACCCGGTCATAATTCATTTGGATTACGTTCGCGGTATTATGTTATAGATTATTATAAAACAGACAAAGTGAGTCGAACACGCGCAAGGATTCCGTACCTTTGACTAGATACTTATTTCATATTGTAACCGTTTTTTAGTTTTTTGTAATTTACCTTCTGCGCTTAAATTAATTTCGTCTAAAGTTGATGCCATTAACTCTTCCTTAAACAAGAATATCTAGCAATAAACAGACACTCAGAAGTATACTCATACGATATTCCTTCTTTGCTTATTTATCTCTTTTAGGACTTAGGAGTTAATATTATGATGGAAGGTGAAAATGCCTTTTTCTCTTATTTTCTTTTTAGCTTTTTAATCTCGTAGTTGAAAATCCGATATGACGTCACGAGTATACGCAAGTCATACTACAAATTACGATCCAATCGCTTACAAGTTAATCCCGAATTGGCAAAATCTTCAAGGTCGATGATGAATCAGCTTAAATGTAATTACGTAGCAAATAGTTCACATTGCCAAATCGACTTATATCTGCTGTTTATGCGAATGATATACCTACTTAGAGTGTTTTAATTTTACGTGTATTTAAGTTGGACACGACAAGAATTGCTACGCTAGCGCCATCTGTTAGCAATAAAGCGTAGCAATTCTTTACTTTGACGTCAGAGACATCCTCCATCTTTAGTCTCCCCGTGACCACGGCTGCTGTAAAGCATCCGAAACGTCGGGCCGAAGTTAAAAATCATTTTCAAATAAGTTTAACTAATATATCGCGTTTTAAACCGTTAAAGTGTTTTATTTAAATGTGTACTACTCGCGTAAACTATAGACAGTATTTAACTTCAATACGTTTCAATTCCATTAGTTCAAGTGGGTATTACATTTATCTTTTTGCAACGATCGCATTGTTAAAATACTTGATGTTTAACAACCATGTACAATACAAATAAAACTCAGGCGTTTGCTAACTTTAATAATTTTTCACATGTCATTACATATGATGAAATACTGTCTATGGTTTACGCGAGTAGTACACATTTAAATAAAACATTTTAACGGTTTAAAACGCGATATATTAGTTTAAACTGATATATCGCGTTAAAGTGTTTTATTTAAATTACATAATATGATGGCCATTTCTTAGTCTATTCAGATTGAAAAAAAATTGACGACACGGGCGCGACTCACGTCACGTGTCTTACATTTTTTTTGGTTAAAATAGTTTAATAACAATAGGTTGTACCATAAAAATATCATATACGTCATTATAGTTGATAATTTTTGTATTTTTAATTTTTATTGCTTAAACAAAATAGTACATAAATTTATTAGTAAAACGCGAAAAAACGTTATCTTTACATGTAGTATAAATTGTTTTGAGATATCATTTATATTTTATTAATTAAAAATAACTATAACGAACTGTATCAATAGTATGTTCACTGGTATAAAACCGAATTAACCCTCAAAAAACCATCATTAAATGCAAAATTTCCTTCTCGTATAATAGGAAATTAGGATATATTTCTGCCTTCGACATTAAAATGTCGACATTTTATAAAATAATCTACATAAATATACTTTGAATCATTATTTTAAGTCCACGTATAAAATCGTTTTTTGCTTTATTAAGGGAGAGCTAAAAATATTCACTACCTACTTAAGTAAACGAAACAGTTTTTTCTAGTTCTCTGTAATAGCCGAATGCGGTCACAGGAAACCAGAGCAAGCTTACAACATAGTTTTTTGACCTACATTGAAAAAAAATCTCTTAAACTTAAGTAAAAAAAATGATGTACAAAATAAACCTCATAGATCATAGCCTCTTTTCACTGCTTTACAGAAACAATTAATTCAGATTCCCCAGGATTCGAAGCCGGACTCACATATTTTGCAGGGTTACGCGTTACACCTGCGCAGATATATCAAGTTTAGCGTAGTATAGTCATTTCATAAATTTTGAAGTAGATAACGCTGCAGGTTAAATGCTTACCTACGTTTTCCCTAAATATCAAATATACGTCTTTCAGAATTCGCTTACGTAGTAAATAATAAATTACGATCTCTAGATATTTATGATACTTAAATATGTCTTATTAACATCATTGCTTATAAATAAATCGTAACGTAAAATAGATCAGAAACGCGTTTGACAGACCCACTTTTTAGTTTTAAATAAATATATATTTTTTATATTTTCATGTACCTTGTAATATGACACCTGTCGTTAATGACAGATGTCGTGTACTACAGACTATACTTGTAGATCACTATATCGCTATTAGCTATCACATTTTTATGTTGTTGAATTTCCTATATCTCGATTCTTTTCATCGAGTTTAATTATTGGAAACCTATAAAAGATTCCCATTTACTAACGTGGCACTGTAATTTATTTCCTATACATACATCTACATCACATATAGGTTATTCACTATACGAGTGTTTTGTTTGTATGATATTTACTATTTTAATTCAACGTATCGATCTAACTAAGGGAAGAACATTAAATATCACGTATTTAGATAACTTAATATTTATGCGTATTTATCAAATTACTAGTCGTTCCGGCAAATATTATTTTGGTGTTTGCAAGATTTATATTATCTTGATATAACTCAAAGAAATACTTCGTAATAAATTTTGACCTAATCGTATTACTATAAAAAAGTTCTTGCGAGTTAATCTTAAAAGATAGCCACATATTTTCACGGTGTTGTATATGTTGTTAATGAAATCATTTTTCCGTATATATTTTTGGGTATCTTGGACCGTTTTCGCAGCGCACGCAAGCAAGATGAATGAATTTTTTCGTTTCCTTTACATTTTCCACTATTTCTTCGCTCCTATTGGTCGCAGCGTGATGTCATATAGCCTAATGCCTTGCTCGATAATTATCAATCATAAAACTAATTACCATTCGAAGCAGTAGTTCTTGAGATTGAAACAAACAAACAGCTTCGTCGGCTTTTTAAATTAGTATTTATATTAATTAAGTAACTTTTTTAAGAGAAGTCTGAAATATGACATAAAGTAAAGAAAAGTACAAATATTGTTAAAAACGTATTTAACCTAAAAATTATTCTACACAACGTTATTTTGTTTATTGTTGTTTCGGATATGATTAAATGATACATTGAATTATCTGTGGTAAACATGAATACAGTATAGAATACAATTGGCTCGTCTGCATGTATTTATTTCAACACAAATATTTGGTTACTTGTGTTTTATATATTAAAGTTCTTCAAAAAAGGGAATAACTATACCTTTTTAATAAATAAACATAAGTATTTTCTGAAAATTTGTTTAATCGTCCAGGCACTTAATTTGGTGGCAAATTTAATTTTGACTTAAGAAACGGGCCGCTATTAATAACTTTATCATAAAAATCTTAATTTGCCGTTCGTGTTGCCAGCGCTTGGTAATTTAAATTATTGCTTTTGTTAAAATAAATAATTACTTCCGTCATTTTGATTGTTTAAAGACAGTGTGGTTTATAACTCAATTTAATTAGGTCAAACGCGTTGCTTCACATAACTGAGGTGTTGAGTTTGGATCTTGAGGAAAACATGATAAATTGCTCCGTCGGAAGTCGGTTAAACACTATTAACTGTAAACATTGATGAGTTCAGATCAGATCAAGACAGAAATGTGTCCGACACGTAGGGTTTATGAAACAGGAATAGAATGAAAAAAGTATTAAGTATTGTCCGTAGTTTAAGCGAGAAGAACACATTCAGATAAAACTCCTTTAACGGTGTAAACGTGTCCTGTATATTAGTCAACTTATTTTTTTACTGCTCGACATTTTAGATGTCTTGTAACAACCTTGGTCACAGGCAACTTAAGTTGGACCAGCCAGTTTCTCGAACTACCGATTACGACGAAACAGATGGCGCTAGCGTAGCAGTTGTGATTTTGAGATTGGAGACACCCTCCATCTTCAAAGCATTATAATTGTCATTGATAGTTAAATTATAAACAAGTTGGCTATATTCCGCGTTTTTAACCGTTAAAAGTATTTTATGAAAAAAACTAAATTGTTTAGTAAACCTCCCAACAGTAGCGCTTGTCAGGATATCTAAATTTAATAACGTAATAAATTTCCTTTTTCAGGTAAGTTATCAGAGAGAGACAAAAAAGATAAAAGCAAGGCCCATTAACATCGTGAGTATACAAAATAAGAGCTTCTAATTAATAAAAAAGATCAACATCGCCTAAAGGTAAGAAGTGGAACAGACTGAACGAGATAAAATATAAATAACGTTGAGATAGACTCGCATAAACAACTGTATATATTTATACTCTGTTTTTTATTGAAGGGAAAAGATGAAAAGATTACTTAAAATTATAAATTAAAGAAATATTTATAGTAAAACTAAAGTATATGCCGAAATAAGTTGATAGGTTATTATGTTTAGTTGTTATAGGGCTTTCCAACAAAGTAAATCCCATACTTGTAATATTTTTAAGTTTAAATTATTAAATAACATTAACATTATACAATTTATAAAAACGTGATACGCGCGCTCTCCTTTAGGTGCCAGACCAAAAATGGACCTCTAAAATACATTTGATATTTCTGGTATTACCATGGTTATATTCTTATTTCAAAAAAATAATGTATGTTTACTTCGACGATGGACTTGTCGGTCTATTGGTAGCAATTCATGGCTAATGATCAACGGGTGGGGAGTTCGATGCACACCAGGTCCAATATATTTCAAATTTTTCTGAAACATTTAAACTTCGTCTGAAAGTCTGGCTATTTGAATAGCTGTTAGGAATATAAAAAATCCGCCCAGGCACGAAACACCGTCCACAGATGAAAAAGCCGTAAAGCTTAATCGTGTTTCGGTTTGAGTCTGTGGATTCCTGAATATCCAAAGCCAAAATAGATATATTCATGTGAACCCCGTGCGATGTCTGTCATCCTCTATCATGAAAAAAATGTAGTATGGTCATTTGTTGTCTAAAATGAGCATTTTTCCAACATAAGCGAAACCATTTCAATGAGTTTATAAAATATGAACTCAATTGCGTAAAATATTCTATTAAATTATTATATTCGTCCTCAAAGACAACTGTACTTTATCACATCATTATCTTAAAGACTTTTCCTCCGAGAAATAAGTCTTGGCTTCCCACTGAAGCCATCTATATATAACTTGATATAATTTTAAGTTCTGTATAAGCTTTCATTGTCTCTTGTTGTTGTTTTCTTCGTGAAAAGATGATTTTTTTCATAAAAGATATACAAAACGTATTTTTAGAGAAATAGGAATAAGTACCTATTAGCCATAGTCTCACTAGTAATTACTAGTGCTTAACTAACTATAATAACATTATGGACATTTGTCAAAAGCATCTATTTAAATAAAACATCCTTACCGTTTAAAACGCGATATATATTAGTTAAACTTTTTGAAAATTATTTTAACTACGGTCCGACGTTTGGAATGCCAACATGTATTGCGTTTAAAACCGTTAAAGTGATTTTTTTTAATGGGTTCTAATAAACTACAGACATTATTTAAAAGGGATCTATTATTTTATCGTACTTGTTTATTTTTACTGTTGTTTTAACTACTAATATAAACTGACCAGTTTAGTTTTATTTATTAACTTAACGGCTAGAACTAAAATATTAACGGCTTAAACGCGGTAGCAATATTATATTAGATATTCTGAAACCTTATATATTTTTTTGTCTGTTCATTTCGTTTACTTTCTAATTCATTAACAATATATATAAATAAAGATGGACCATGACTAGATGATATTATTACAAATGTAACGGCATTTTTAATATAAACCTTGACATTAGAAAGAAACTCGCGTTCCGAAGATTGGCATTTTATTTTTCATCTCATTTCAAGCGCGACTGCTTTTAAGAGAAATCCTTATAAGAAGATTAACATTCAAAAATGTATAAATATATACAATTATTATAAAATATTATTGTTTTATACGCTACAGAACTATCTAGAGATGATTTATTATTTATTGTAGTGACGGTAGTTTACGAAGCAATATTTGCTATCTACAATCGAGACAAGACCTACCTACGCTGTTAACCGTCATACGACGTTAACGGAGAGGTTTATATACTCATCAAAGTCTTTGATCATACAACAATAAACAGTATGTTAAGTTTCAAGACGATTAATACAGAATTGATAATGTGTTTTCTCTAGTCTACAATGGAACAAGAAATCAAATTGTATAGCTTTTTGTAGAAGAGAGAGAAGTAGAGACAAGTCGTATAAGAAGTTATATTCTAAACTAAACCAAAAAACGTTCTTTTGCCATTCGACCAAAAATTGATTACCATTAAACGGTTCTTGTGAGATAATTTCAAAAATCATATATTAGTATCGCGGACATTTTTTTAGATTATTTAAAAAATAATAAATAAATATATATTTTTTGGTTTCTTGAATCATTTTCGTAGCGCACGCAACGTTAACCATCAAAGATACATAATTTTTCCTTGTTTTTCCACACTTTTCACCGTTCAAACAAACTTTTAAGATTTATAATATTAGTATAGATATCTAAATCTAAATATATTAAGAGCTCGGTTGTATGTACTACGTAAAAGTTTGACTGTCTTAAAATTGACTTGAGTTTTCCTTTGCCTAGCTATAAATTTTTAATAGAACTCTGATGTTATAAGAAATTAACAAGACTTTATCTGATAAATGATGGACAATAGGGTTCTGTTAACAGTTTGAATTATTATCCTGATTGTTGCTAAAGTTGCCATAAACAACTTGCTTAAAGTGTTATTTAGGTTCTCGTCTTTTCAGCACCTAGGTAGGTGTCTGCCTTACGGTAATATCCAGGTTTATGCAAGCGATTTTGAATTGAATGCAAATTCGGATCCCCGTTTCTTTGTCCTCGGACGGCACGGAAACCGCATGAATAAATCACAGAATGGGAGCATTACTACAAGATAAATAAACAAGAATTGTTGTAGCTTTGTTTAAAGTTATGACAGAAAGCGATGAATTGAAAACGGATTCGGGTTTTAATTTATAAATAAATGAAGTTGCCAACAGAGGAACCATATAATAAATTAATGTACAGAGCGTAATATTTAATTAGTTGATAGAACATTCAAGGACATCCATACAGAATAAATAATATTTTTGTTTACTTAGGATTGGAACGTAAAAATATTAGAGTTAATATAATATTTTATAATAGCGCCATCTAGATACGTGTGTGAAAGGCAAAAACTTCAAGTTTCAGTCACAATTCTTGACTGCGAAAATTTTAAGACGCAGCGCACAAACGCTAGCGACTGAAATATGAATTTTAGTGGACTTCGAGAGATGGCGCTGGTGCAAAACTTGTATAATACGTTCTGTCGTGTTTGTTCAAAGTCAGAACTATTCGTAGCTAACAGAATATTTAAGTTAAATGAAACACAATTTGGGTGTATTTAATTTTTACATTTATTGAGTAAATAAAATTTTAATTTTAAATTAAATTCCAATGACTATGTAAAGTGAACTGATTAAAATTCACGTATTTTTTTACATATCAAGAAAAACACTAAAACGGTGACATATTTTTATAAAAATATAATTGAATTTAGGATCGATATGTAATCAGTTCAATATGTACTTACTAAATGTATACCTGTATAAATGTTGAATTCTACATATTTTATTCCGTCTTCGCTATTACTTTATTTAATATCAAGGCTTCGCGAAAGCGGTATATACTAATTAAAACACGTATTTAATATTGGACGACCTCAACCTGAGACCTCAACATTTTCCTCTTCCTCTTGCTATAATTTCAAAAGAATAAGTATTTTAACTACCAGGAATAAGGTTTAATTTTGATCAACATATTCGGCGATACTCGGTCGTCGACCGCGGTGCCCCACCCCTCGCATTGACGTCATTCTCGTGACGTCACAGCTCAACTGGAGAGGCACCCGCCCTAAAAACCAACATCTTAAGAGGCATTGATGCTGAAAAAATTTGCAAACATTTTTATTTGAGCAGATTATATGAACCGTGTTTCTCCTAACACAGTTATTATTTTAAATTATTTAAAAGAAAATTTTATTAATAAGTATAGTAAGTATAATAGACTTGGAGGTTAGTATTAATATAGTCTATTAAATATTATAATGTGAATTTAATTGACCATCATGTACAGAATTAAGTAGAACAAATATTTTTTAACGTTATCTGTTATATAGTTGCGTTTGTAAAATATTTTAGAATTCAAAGAGTGGAGAAAAGTAAATCTTTATTATAATTTAGTTATGCATCTAATTATTACATTACTGATATTCAATTATATAATTAATTTTAATTTTTCTAAAACATGGACTTCGTCTGGAAATCTGAATATTAGGTGGGTGATAGGAATATAGAAATTTCTTCCTGGTCACGAACCACCGTCCACAGATGAAAAGGCCGTCAAGCATAATCGCATTTCAGTTTCAGTCTCTGAATTTCGGAATCCATAGGTCGACAGTGCATCTTATTTGAATTGAATTGAAGTGAACTCCAAGCTTGTCTAATGTTGAATAATTGTATTGTTCATTTATCGAATTCAAACATCTTTATTACATCTGAAGTCTAGATTAAATTTAATCTAGACATTCCTTCCATTGTATATTTAGTATCGTAATTATCATGTCAAACTCGACAACAACTCAACTAGTTTAACATGTTAACATATAACTAATTAACATTTCTCCTCATAAAACAATTTACTTCGAAACATCAAATAATTAACGAACAACATCTAGTAAAGGTTTTTCTCGAAACTGTCTTATTGATTTCTCCTACACAATATTATTTGTTCTGTTACCAACGAATTTAATATCCTATGAAGAATTTATACGACATAGTATGTAATATATATGAGATAGTTTCATTTTATTAACGTTAATCTTGTCGTATCGTCAAACGGATATGTTAGAAATATATAAAATAAATAAAAGCTAAGTCAAAAATTATGTTTAAAAACGCAACATAAAACGCATTAGTCTACCTAATACATACTAAACGTATAAACAATTGTACCCTACATGAAACACAGATATAAGGCCGCTAGAAGCAGAGTAGCCTAACTGCAATTTTATGACTTAAGTAAGACATAAGTATTTCATAGTCTAAAAATGTTAATCTACAAGAGCACAATGACCGAATATGGTTAACATAATTCTTACTATAATAGTGCCAATTCATTTTTCCCTAAGTTTAGTGCGCCTTTTTTTTCCTCCTTATTGAAAATCATGTTTTTTGTTCTTAGACCACTCTACTTCTAGCAGTCTTATATAAATATATGCTGCTATAATCGATTTTGTTTACTGGGAAATACTTGATTAGTCATCTGCACTGCCCACCAAAAGTTTTATTATGTTTTCCTTGATTAAGGAACTTCGCGATCAGGTTCTATGTAACGCGTTACCTATTAAAACTCGGAGGTAGGAGAATGTATCATGTCTTATAAATTCCAAACATTTATTTATTTCCATACCAATAAGTAGTTAATTATGTCACTTTGTTAAGTGGGCAGGTAAGCTTAGTTATGTAGCGTTCGTAGCGATGCCTACGGCGTAGCAAAACCGAGGGCCGTGTCTTTGAAATAAATACATGACACACATAATCACTGTTAAGTAGATTTAGTAGTAATAGAACACTTTTTACGGTTTTAAACGCGAAATATATTAGTAACTTATTTTTAATTGGCCCACCGTGCACACAGGTGCTGTTAAGCTTCCGAAACGTCTGGGCATAGGTAAATTAAATGTATTTATTTTTACATAAGCTTTACATTTCGTTTCAATACATTTAAGATACTTATAGCTAAACTGTATTTGGAATTCAGCTACCAGTGGTTCATTAAACGTTTTTCTGTATCAATCGTGACATATGTAATATCTTTGTGAAAGTAAAACACAGTGACGATACGAGTGAGTTCAAGAACAAAACTCAACTACTTGTGACGCACTTAATCAGCCAATATGTGATGTAGAAGTCACATTACAACTATACATTTGCATTTTTAATCCGATACATTTTCGTTATATATTCTATAGGCTTTGACAATCTCTTAATGTAATTTTTTAACAGTATGTTTTTGTCATAGACGATATTTGTCAACTCGTTTTCTAGTATTGGTCTTAACTTTTGAATACTTAGACCTGAAATGAATTATGCATTTTTACCCCTACGTCACGACCAACTGTGTTGTTTTAAAATATAACTCTCATTTCCAACCACAATGCACACTGTATTTGTGTGAAACAATCTGAAATGCCATAATTACGGATATAAAAATATTATATGACGTTTAGGGTAGGTCCAGTCGCATAGCTAAAAATCGATTAAGGTCTAAAGCGAATTTGAGGTCTATCTGAAGAGTCCTCTTAGTTTTTGAGTTCGTGGGGTGCGCATGCGCGGGCCGGGGCACGCTATGACGTCACGACGCGCCCCGGGAACCAGGCGGCGCGCCAGTGCGTCCCGCGGCCGCGCCACTGTACGCTCGCTAGAACCGCGCTCCAACCCGATGAACATACAATAACAGTCTATAACCCCCCTTATTATGCAGCCATATGCTTTGTGACGAGACCTTTACCCCGTGTGCAGCCCTTAAGTATTTATAGTTGTAGCTATATCGCATACATTCGTAGATAATAATTCATTCTATGCCATATTACTGATTGAACATAACCTCAAATTCCCGCCATGCCATAAATAATGTACATGATACTTTAGTAGATGGTAGTAGAGTTCAAAATAGCATCTACTTGACACAGATAAAGTACATAATACATTTTTGCATATTTTTAATTAGCACTATTATACCGGCACAGTTTATTTGCATAGACTATATTTTATTTGCATTTAAATATTTATATAGCATATTTGCATATTGCGGTAATATTGCTTTCTTTATGTTTCGGCTAAAGCAATAGTGTTTCTGTATTAATTAAAATGTATTTTTTTACAAGTATCTCGCTTTTATACGCTTTACTATTAGTATTTCATTTTAGGTATTACGAAACTAAATAAAAACAAAGATGTAAATATCACATTAATGGATTTACCAAATCTTTTTATGACTCTATAGTATCCTGATTTTTATAAATACAAGGGAATATCATATTTGCTACAGACCCACCTTTTAAAACTTTTATATTTCTTCATAGATACATACAGCTTGGGCTTAAATTAAATACTTTTCATAATATATGAATTATACAGGTACTAAACATAGAATGGACAAAGATAAAAGATGGCGAACAAAATTAGTTATCGCTGTTTATATAAAGCTCATTATCCAAATAGGCCCTAAAAGACTTGTATTTATTAAGAAAACAGAACACAAATATCTTTATCGTGTAGTTATACTGAATTTGTGCGCCATACGTTACTACGCTGTATCCAATTCCGTCTCTACAGCTTTGCCCTTGAGCTTATTACGAGATACGCTGTACTGTTCTACATAATAGAATCTAACCATAGATTTTTCGAGTGCCATTTTGGTATGGTGGTATATGCAATCAATTTCGTGGGACAAATTTGGTCTTCGTTTGTTCAATTAAAGAGTATGAACATCTAATCCAATACACGTGGTGATCGATGGAGAACACGATATAAGAAAACTAGCATGCCCTAATTAAAAAGTGTTATGTATACGTCATATCTAAATTCCAATTTATGTAGCGTTTATTGAAGCCTCCTATGAGACTGGCTGTGCTAACTATTAAACGGTTAGGGATAATAAATTCTATTTCATTCTATTTGATTGTTTACTTTACGATCATAAACACATTTATATTTACATAACCGAAATTCTAATTATAGCTATTTATATATTTTTCCCTTTTTCTAGTTAAGTTCAATTCCGATCCTTGTACAGTCTTTTCATTGGTTGGATAAGGTCGAGGTTATCAACAGTAACAGATTTTTGAAACACAACAAATATATTTAATTAAGAAAAATGACTACAAAGAGAGTATTTTTTGGATTAATGTTTTACTCTAGACGTTGATATATTTTTAGGTAAATAAAATATGTAACTAGGTAGAAAACTCAATATTTCTTTTTTCTATTCGAAATTTAAAAACATTGCTTTGTAGTTCGTAGCAGAAAACAGTCGTGCTCGTGTAGACGTTCATTTGAAACCCTTTTCAATCTCACCTTCGTATCAACCTATACAAGGCTTATTTTACTTTCAAGTCCTTAGAAATACATTCTCAAAGGACACAAAGGATACTATGATGCACGCTTAGCATGCCGCTTGCGTCACATCCACGCTCAAGAAAACTCATCTTTATTTGCAATTCATATGATTCTTAAGTATTTTCTTTTACAAGCTCATTGCAACGAAAACAAATTGTTCTTCAATATTCAATCACATAGAATGATAATTTAAAAAATCATTATGCGTTATATGAGGCCGTAGAGACAGAGGAGCCTATCTGCAATTTTATCACTTGACATATATATATTTTTATATTCTAATAATGTTTTTCTAAAAGAGCACAGGGACCGAAAATTGTTAACATTTTTTTTCACTAATAAAAGTAGGTACAAATCATTTTCGCCTAAGTTAATTGCGCCTTTTTATTTTTTCTCCTTATTGAAAACCCATGTTGTTATTAGGCCACTTTGCCTCAAGCAGCCTCATATTACTTACCTCTATAGACCGTTAAGGAGGTATCATGGGAATATTTATTATTTATTGGGATTTATTTTTATCATCTGTAAACTATTTTTAAATCGTGCTGAAACATAAGCCCAGTTTACACTAAAATCTCGTCACAAAGCATCAATTGCGTATCCATTATAGATCTCATTGGTCTTCGGATGCCAGTCTTTTTTGAACTGATGAGATCCGAATATGGGTTACTAAGTGCTTTCAACGGAGATGGTGTACGCCGTTGTCGTGGATAACCTGGCTTCATGTTGAGTGAGTGAGAGAAAGCGCACTGGGTGGAGGAGGGTCGCGGCACACCGGCTGTGATGCAATGGGCCAAGAGTGGTGCTTCCGAAGAAAGAGGAAGCGGAGTAGCAGCCAGGATGACTCCCAGACGCATCACACCCGGTAAATATTTGACTGTACGCCGAGGTTTACGTTAAAACAGTCATCAAACGAGATACAATGTTTTCAATTAACTTTGTAGTATTTAAGGCGAATTTGTTTAAGTTTATTTAAATTGGTCGCAATGTTATCTAAAGATATACGATTGATGTCCATTTGAGAGATCGTAAGTACGATTCCCCGTTAGAGCACACACAAATCTGTATCTCTCATTGTAGATCCTAAAATTTTTTTTTTTTTGATGAGAATGTATAAAGAACAATATCGTGAAGAAATTTTCGAAACTGGAAATTTGGTCAGTAGTCTAGTTACCCTATGTACAATTACCTAGCTATTGCTTTGCATTTATAACGTTAGACGATGTCTATTATATGTGTACCTGGCTGTGGTTTACGCGAGCAAGACACTAATAACATATTAAAATAAAACACTTTTAATGGTTTAAGACGCGACCCGACGTTTCGTAGTTATGCAGCAGCCACGATCACGGGGGTGTGGTTATAATAAATTGTATTTCATGTTTTAAACCGTTTCATTTAAATATGTAAAGAGTGTTCTACGGCAACGTCATAACTGAATATCTAAAATTAAAAAAACGCAGTTGATAATATGCTATTATATTATTTTATACTCCTTAGTTATATGATCTAAAAATTGTATTAATGAAAATATATCTATGTAAATTTTTCAAGATATATTTCTTCCATAAGCCCTATATAGCGTAAAAGGCGTTTTAGTGAAGTGAGCCGTCTCACTCCTGTAATAGCGAGCCGAGATAAGCTCAGGTGTTACGGAGATCTAGTTACATGATAGCTGTATTAAAAGCGATCTATCCTTTAGGCTGCGGCCGCATATAAATGCCATACATCGCGTACATTGTTACGTTTATAGCAATATATTGTTGTTTCCTTCCTATCTTTGTAGAAACTTTGCGATGTCTTTAATTAAATTATATTTATTATATTAGCTTATTTTTGTTGAATACAAGGTCTTATCTCGTAATGTGAAAATCAAGTCATTCAAAAATCATTTATCCACATAGATATATGTACATTATAAATGTCACACCAGTTAACTAAAGTCTCTAAATTTTTTAGTTCTGAAATCAAGAGCCACATCAGTTTTCTCGTACTTTTACTTGTTAGAGCGGGTTCTTTCAAACCGCAAGTAATATGTATGGTAAAATAATTCATCACAATAATCAATTTACGTTATAATAACACTTGCTAAGCAGTTCTTCATAAGCACCATGCACTAACCTTTAAAATGTAATTCTAAGCATAGTGAAATACTTTGTGTACTTTACGCGTGTAGTACACATTTAAATAAAACACTTTTAACGGTTCAAAACGCGATGTGTATGATGCTGTATCATGCTTTGTTGCAAGGCATCCGAAGCGTCGGACAGTAGTTAAAATAAGTTTAACTAATACATTTCACGTTTTAATCCGCTAAAAGTGTTTTATTTAAAAGTAAGCATAGTGCCGTACGTACAACCTATATTAGTTTATAACCTTAGGCGTGTTGAAGTGTAATCACATTGACTACATACGATACAAACCAATAAGATACAATTATCCACTTACGGTGAGCTAGGGACGTTTTCTTACACGCTTTAATGGGCCATAAACTTGCACTGAAAAAGTTGAGGTGTATTTTTTCATGAGTTTATACTACTACTAGTATACGATGGGTAGTAAAATTTATTACGATTTTTGAGTGGTTTTACTTATATGTGCTAAGGTTGGAATTTGTTCTTTATCTTCAACGTGTTTTGTACTTAAGTCGCTGACTTAGCTAGCTAACTATATTTCTCGTCTTAAACCGTTAAACGTGTTTAAATAATGTAAACCGCTCTCGTAAATGACATGTATGGGTGATTCGTGTCTATCCATTTATTTTATTTACGTCACACGATCAATTACTGAATTATTTACCATTTACAAGTGAAATGTCCTAAAGGTTGAGTGCAGCGGAGTGAAGGGCGCTGACGTCACCGGTCAAGTTCAAACAACACGTGCTCATGACGTGCCAAACCGCTTATTTCTACATTCGCATTTGCACAACGACGAAATATGGAACTCATTTTTTAGTTTTACGCATATTTTGTATGAGGCTGCTAGAGGCAGCGCGGCCTAACAACAAAAACATGATTTTTCAATAAGGGAAAATAAAACTGCGCAATTAACTTAAGCAAAAATGAATTTGTACTATTATTTGTGTAAGGTTTATGTTAACAATTTTCGGTCATTTTGCTCTTGTAGAATTACATTTGTTGTAGACTATAAAAATATAAATAACTCAAGTCATAAAATTGCAGTTAGGCTACTCTGCCTTTAGCGGCCTCATACCACAAAAAATTAACTGTCTCTGGTTTACGCGAGTAATACCCCGTGACCAAGGCAAAGCATCTGAAACGTCTGACAGTACATATAATTAGTGAATAAATTTTACTAATACATTTCGCGTTTTAAACTGTTAAAAGTGTTACTGTTAACTTAACTCAGTTGACGAAGTAACCTACCACCTGGTTCGTCCAGTAGTTACTATAGCCGATTAGTTCCAGGGTTCGAATCGAAAGTTGGTTAATCGAACCAGGTCGGTACAAGTTATAACCAAATCAGTAAAGTTATGGAAAAGTCCTAAAATTGTAGACACTATCTGGACGTTCAGCGGGTCCGTGGTAATAGATTACCGCTGAGCATTCGGGTTCAAGCCCTACCTGTGACATAGATTTTATCAAACCTCAACGCTTTTCCATTTTTAAACATTATATCAAATTAACTGATGTTAAAAATATTTATTTACGCTTCTTTGATTAACAAAAGACCGTATAACGTCTTCTATTTGAATTTGAAATAATTTTAAGTAAAACTTGTTATTTTTTATCAACCTACCTACTACCTATATCTTTCGAAGTTTTTAATCCACGGCATTAATCAATATACATACGTCATAGAGACATTACTGCACGCTAATAATGATAAATTATTTTATTACTAATGGTTTTACAGAAATTGATTGTATCTAACAAAATCAATTAAATTTGACATTATCATAATCTAGGGGGTAATGTTTAACATATAATCTTGTACAATTCATTGAAATAATAATCAAGATTTCACTACATAACTACTAAACAAAACTTCATGTGAATGAAATAATTGTTATGGTTTAAAACATGAAATTTATTTTTAACTAACAAAGAATAATAATCTACGAGTATATTTGACGGCATAAACTTATAATTGTATCCCTATGGCTACATAATATAGGAAAAGCATACAAGTATGTCTGGTTTATTACAGATTTTAGTTACAGCTAAGAAGTTTTTTTGTGCCTTACCGAAACTATTAGTTATCTTTTTACCTAGCAAACGAAGTATTTCGATAAAATTTGTTTCCCATGAAAACGGTTCTTGCGGGTTGATCTTAAAAAAGTCATATAGTGTTGCGAACATTTATTTTGATTTGTATAAATATGAATTTATAGTAACATGCTAAATATAAATAAATTTAAATGTTTACTTTGTGCATTTAAAGATGTAATCCGGAAACGACGCGGCCACCTTATACACCCGTACCGACCTATTATCGTATGGAAATCGATAATTACTTCCATGACGTCCTAGTGTATGACCTCGATCAACTCGACGGCAATCAGCTCTTAAAATCATTTTAAAACTTGCTTATAACCCGGCAGCGACGTGCAGTTTCGTCAATTCATGTAACGAGACAACTTTTTCACACATTTTTTTTTGTTTTTCACATGTTTTTGCACATGATGATAAGTGTAATATTAAAATTATATTTAAAATGTAAAGAATTCGAATACAGGCGGGACTTAAACCGGCATCCAAACAGTTCTGTGCTGCTTCTCTAACTACGGTACCTCAATTGTTTTTTTATTATAGATGTGGACAGACAAGCTTGCTGGTTACTTGATAGAACCTCTTTGGCTTTAGATATTCGGAAATCAAAAAAACTGAAACCTAAAAGCGATTACACTTCACGGCTAGTTCTGTGGGCAGTAGTTTACCATTTGCTTAAAATACTGAGCCGGTTTGAATGAACGATATCAAACGATTCGTAATAAGATCATATGATGTAGGTTAGAATTGAATTACAACATTAATATTTTTATTAACATATATTTGAATTTAAACCTAACTGAAAAGTAAAATACTAAATCCTTGTAGTTAATGTTCGTACTAAATATAACGTTTTTTTTTATCAACTACAAGGACAATCAAACTACAATGTTTATTCCTTGTATTGGAAAAACATAAGCTTGTATAAATACTGTAATCTACAATTCTAGGTAAAAATATCGATGCAAAGTAGTATATTAAAATAATACAATATTGTATCTTTCTGTATTCATTAGGATGAAGCACCTTTATAGCATGAAGCTGAAATCAGGCGTGATTCGCAGCCAACTTCACTCTGTTCGGTTGACCTATAAACTAACGCATGTGTTGAGTGGAATTGATCCTTGAGACGAGGCGTTAGAGCTTCTGTACAGTACCACGTTGACTTGCGTCGTTTCCTACACGATGGTTGCGTGATGGCACAGTACATAATACGAACAGTTTTGATAGTTTAACTTGACACATCTAAATTTGAAAATCATGTTTAATTACGTCATAAAACTACCGTAGCGTGCTGCTACATGTGTTTGTAGGATTTTGTACGAATTCTTTGCGTAGTATAGCCGTGTGAAAGCTAAATCGATTGTTTTAGAAACTTGGGAATACTGCTTTTGTGTTGCCAACTGTGGCACCGGCGTACGCATGCGGTTCACCCCCATTCGACCCCCGGCAAAATGGCGGTGCCAACATGGCCGCCGGGCAGCCGCAAGATGCTCCGTAACGCCGCTTCTGACCGAAACACCGTCAACACGATTCCCCACCGGGCTCTACACTTTGACACGGCCGAAGTTATCTCTCGCGTCTTCGATTCGTTCGCTGTGCGACGCGCCTCTCGCGAATTACGCGTGCAACAAGTGACATTTCGAAACCTAATACACGACGTACGCGTATCACTAGTGTTATAGTGGGCAACAAATAGTCGGGTCGTTTCTCCGCTGGCGCGGGCCAGTTATAGTGACGTCGAGCGACGCACCGACGTACCCCGCGCCGGCCGAACGTCAACAGTGGCGCGTCACACGGCCATGCACCTAACCAATATCTGTTGATTGAGGAAACTATCTTCATTGATAATAGCTCGCCAGCCGATCGATTTCGATGTGACCCAATTCTGTTATTTATTACGACGGACAAAAGTGCTCTTTACCGTGATGATGGATATATCATTACAATCACGCGTCGTAATGGTCAGTTGAGTTGCGGTCGGCGGTCGCTCGAGTACTGTTCGACGTCGCTTGCACGTGTTCATGCTTAAATTATGTAGTGAGTTGTATCGGGACCTCGTGGTATCATGACGTAGATTTGAACTGATGCGTTGGCGACGAGGTCTAGTGTGGAGGGCGGGTGGGCCGGCGTTAGCTGGATAGACGATATGTTAACGTTTGTGTTCGCGGTATGGTCAGCGGCGCGCGCGCTCGGCTGGCCGTGCGAGACCCTCGCGACGTCGCCAGAAGCTGAGGATGTACCAGTGCTACCTCGTCTCCGTTCGTCGCGAGCGTCTAGCGACCTGTCAACGTTAAGCACGACCACCACTAGTTCTAGTCAAACCAGTACCGGAGATCATTCGAAGAGGTCCACTTCACTAAATCTATACACACTACAAACATGTACACAGTACAAATGAATAAAACCTATACCTAATAATGAACAGCGTAATAAAATACACTTTTAAGTAAACTAAAGTAATCTTATGTTGTTCCTAAAATTACACTTAGATATACCAAATTATATAAAAACACGGAAAAAAGATCGACAGGGCACATTAGGCCGCAATAATAATTTTAAAATTCATAAAAATCCAATAATATTTCCTGTATACATTAATAATCATATAATTTTGCACTATTTTACTATAACTATGTAAAAAAATAATCAACGTGACTATTACAATTTTAAAACAAATATAATTTTAAAAAGTAATCAAGAATAGCAAAAAATAGGAAATATTTGATATCATAATAGTTATAGATTTCTAGTGTTTATCTGAGAATTATCGCTTAACAACAACATAATCTTTAACAACATAGAATAATAACTCGACACACACGTACGTACGTCTTATTTGCGAATAAATTGCTAAAGATTAAATGACTTTGATGACGGTACAAGGCCGGGACGAACATAGTAATAATTATTTCACATTTGATATGTCATATAATTGACTTCATTTCTATCACACACCATAATCTATGTCGTTTCGTGGATTTGAGAAGTAATATACGACACGCTTACGATTCGAGTGTCATCTTTTTTTCAATTGTTATTTGTGATTTATAATAGTGTATCAAACAAAGTCTAATACAATTTCAACCGTTTAAAACCCGTTTATTAATACGTTTACTTTTACCTACGACCCGACGTTTTAGATCCTAACGGTAGGAAAACGTGAGTCGTAACTAAAATAATGTCACTAATATATTTCACGTTTGAACCGTTAAAAGTGTTTATTAAGATAAATGACTAGTTTTGGTTTTAAACGTTTGTTTTCTTTTTAACTAATTGTTTTTCACGTAAAACAAAAGACTTCAATCTTAAATTAAAATTTATGCCCACGGATACCTACGTATTTTGATTAAGTAACATAGAAATTGTGTAATAAATATTTTTATAAATGTTAGGTCGTCGTTTGTACGTATCGAATTAAGAATCTAGTTTCCCAAAATCGGGTAAATGGCAATAAAAGATATTCAAATTAAATACTCCTCAGAGGAATTAAAAAACAATATGACTTTAATAAAACAATCGCCTTTAAGAACCAGTTTACAACTCCTTCACGTAAGATTACTTATAATAAACAACCATATTAATATTTTGACATTGAGCAACTTGTGAAAGTTTTGTCAACGCAGATAAAAAACCAGAAATTCAGTGCCCGCATGTATCAATAACAAATTTAGCGAGATTAACAATTATCTTATAAGCTTGTTGAATAATAAATTATTTTGATAAAGTGGCATATTAATCCTATCGTTACGTTGATTCTAATGCCAGTTGCTTAGATATAAAACTAATACGGATATATTTAAGTAAAATACTTTTACGGTTTAATACGTGTTAAAAATCATTTTCAAATAAATTTAACTAATATATCGCGTTTTAAACCGTTAAAGTGTTTTATTTAAATGTGTACTACTCGCGTTAATCATAGACAGTATTTAACACAGATATACTTATATCTGCACAGATAAATAATATTTTTATATCTGCGTTGGTTTTATACGTATTTACAAATATTATCTGTGTTAGTTTTGAGTCGGAGTTCTAAAGGATGTTGGTTCAGTAATTATGATCTTTCGAGTGCGGAAGGTGTCTATTTTATATCAATACTAATGTAGTGATCGTCCCGCTATTTTGCCCCGCCAAACCGAAGTTGTTAAGCGTGGTGGGTCTAGAAATCCTCTCCTGAAAGAGCATACGCGCCTAGTAGTGGGACAATAATATGTTGAAACGAAAAATCTACAGAGTAAACACAAAAATTAATATTAATTAACCATTATTGAAGATAATAATATTAGACGATGTTATTATCTACTAATAAATAATGAAGATGTAATTTGATATACTTCCCTTCCTAATAAATTCGATATCGGAAAACGGCCCCGCTTCCTATTAATGAAACGTAATATAAATATTATTAATGGTTCGTATATTTACTAGGACTGTAGACAAATGACGAGTGCTTTTGTTATATCTGGTTATTTATTAGAAGTTAATAATCTGAAATGGATCTTGTATAAACATGCGCATCCTGTACCGTGTCGGGTCGTGGGTTTCAAACTCGCACGCCTCATTATTTTTTTTAAGTACAATGAAAAATAAAATGTTAGGAAAATTGTGTCTGCGACAACAATGAGTGTTGTATTAATTTCTTTTTATTAAATAAAATATTACATTAAAAAAATCTCAGGAAAATTGTGGCCATGACAATTCACGTGGTTAACGGTCCATTAAATTAACAGCTATGTAATCTCATCTAACGATTAGGTGTTATGTTTACTTACGCATCATTAAATCAAATCAAATGAAATAATTTATTCCACTTATAATGAAACAAAAAAAAATACAATATCTAATAATAAATGAGATACAATACAGACAGTGAAACAAATTGTAAAAAATTACATCGCGGGCAGGACTTGAACCGGAATCCAAAACAAAAAGTTTTTAGTGATTTTCATATATTAGTTTAAATTTGTTGTATTGTACTTATCTCACTAACTTACTATTATACAGGACAAGAAACATTTTTGACACAATATGTCGTTGTCTCAATGTATCTTTAATATTTCTTTAGTACTTTAGTGATATAAAATAAAGTACCCCGTTTAACGGGTACATACGCGAAATAATCAATTTAAAACTGACTTGACGTTTAGGATGATTTCAGAAAACGTAGAGGTTAAAAATAAATTCCTTATTTAATTCGCTTTTTCAAACGTTAAAGGCGTTATGTTTAATCGTATCCCGAGATCGCTATTGCTCTTCTACAAAATGTTTATGAACTGTTACATTTATCGTCTCGAAATAGGCCAATGGCCTCTGAAAACTTCATAAACATATCGATATATTAAACATTCTTTCACTCAAACTTGAACAGTATGATTTATTTATTCTTCAGTTTTAATACTGCGCGTGAGTTTTGAGATTTCGGCATCGCTCAGCAATGATTCTACGTATTGTAAGCTTTTATTTAAAATTGCAGATTCGCAGAGAATAACTATACAAACTTCTTGACTTTAAGGGTTTAACTATGAAACACACCACATTTTACTTCAATATTTTTTCATTATTATTCAGTGTCGTTTTAAAAAGTGTCCTGAAATAATCTAATTTACAACGTATACACATATGCGATATAATGAAGAAGTTAGTTAGTATTGTAGTACAGTGTACGGCTTGTAAAAAAAAATACTCAATGCATTTTTTTCTTAAATAAAGCAACTACGTAAATAATAGCGTTGAGCATCTTTTAAACATTACTATACAAACACAACACCAAATACAAGCAGTTATGGCAACTAGTGGTGGTCGTAGCTGATCGTAAATTTAATGGGATCCAGGTGGAGTGAAGCTCCAAGAAGATGGAGTGCAAGAGGCGCCTCCCGAAGACCTTTGCGGAGGCAGCCTGTGTCCGCTAGAAGACGGACAACCGGCAGGTATTAGAATGTCCACACATGGCTGTGAAAGTTTACCTTATAAATATAAATGTTATAACGTTGAACATATTATCCCTCTTATACTGTCTGTTTACGTGAGAGATGTGTTAGCCTTATTCGAAACATCAAGGTGTAGTTATAGTTATACATCGCGTTTTAAACCGTTAAAGCGTATTTTTAAATATCCCTCTGAATTCTGAAGAACAATCTCTATTATGTAGTTCTATTTTTTTCTGAAAGGTGGTACACGAACTGTGAATTGAACCAAGCCATATTGTTTTATTTTTCGCATAAGGTGTCGGTTCGATTACCGCTTTTAACAAATTTCAGTTACTGTTGTTAGTATGTTTACTTAGTTGAGTTGACTCATAGAAAATTGCTAATAAATTCGATTTGTCTGTACATACTTAAAGCGAGTAGTATTTATATAAATATAAAAATGCAAAAGTGATTACCTATATTAAACTTATTTTATCTACGTCAACAACGTCGGGTACGTTCCAGATTACAACAGCCGTGTTCACGGGCTTTAAGTGATCAAATTCACGTTTTAAACCGTTACAGTTATTTATTTAAATATGAATAATTTGGTAAAGATTTAAAAACTGCGTCAGAAGGGAATGCTTTACCGGCTCTAATCAAAATCATTTCATTAATATCTACTGCATATTCCCATTATATCTATACTAATATATAAAGCTGAAGAGTTTGTTTGTTTATTTGAACGCGCTTATCTCAGGAACTACTGGTTTGATTTGAAAAATTATTTTCTTTTTCATTGGAGCATTTATGGAGGAAGGCTATAAAATATTATGCTGTGACTAAAAGGAGTGTAGAAACAGCGGAAAATGCGGTAACAACGGGAAAAATATTCATCGTTTCCGATGCGGACGCTGCGAAAACGGTTCAAGACTCACAAAAAAAGATGTATCAGAGAATGATTCTTTAAATTATCAAACAAAATGTCACAGTTTGTGTCTATCTTTTAAGATAACCTCGCAAGAACGTCGGAAACCGAACGACGAGACGCGACCGATGTCCTAGGACAGTTTGCAAAAACAATTTCAGATGCCCAAAATAACTATTTTACGCGGACGTTTAAAACGCGATATATTAGTTAAACTTATTTGAAAATGATTTTTAACTTCGGCCCGACGTTTCGGATGCTTTGCAGCAGCCGTGATCACGGGGAGACTAAAGATGGAGGATGTCTCTGACGTCAAAGTAAAAAATTGCTACGCTAGCGCCATCTGTTCCGTCGAAGTTGGTATTTGGCGAACCTGGCCGGGTCCTTGCAGAATTTATCGCGTTTTAAACCGTTAAAGTGTTTCATTTAAATGTGTACTACTCGCGTAAACTATAGACAGTATATGTTTATATATTCATTCTTTTTCGTAGCACGCGTCAATACAATATTGCGTACAGTTACAAGTTATACATTCCGTAATTTACTATTAAGACAATAGGTGTCGAAGAACTCTATCCCTTAGCGCCATGACACCTAAAAATAGCATTAAATAAGTCCGACTGAATTAGCGCATAAATCATCAAGTTATTACTGCCCGACTGTGACGCAATACTTCGCAATTGTAGCTATATCTAATGAAGGATAATTATAGTAGACATGCACGTTCCCTCGTGATAACTAATTTGTTACGTGTTACTATGCAAGTAGGGTCTTTAATTTGTTTAGTTAACTATTACATAGTTAAGTGCGAGAGGTCGTGAGTTCGAATCTTGGGGAAAAAATAATAGGTTAGGCTAATGCTTGCTGTACATAATAGAGATCAGTCAGATCAAACAGATAGAGGATTCTGACTATGAGATTTTGAGATAGGAAATATTCACTACTAGTTCCATATAATACTAGTACTTACATTTTGTAGTGAAATGGAGTTATTTTTTCTAACATCGAATTAATGTTTAGAAATAGACGATTTCGTACGGTTTTTCTACTTCATAGTAAAATATTATTTTGGGTTAACTTATAAGATACATACATAAACTTAATGTATGTCAGGCTCTCCTTCAATTAATTTATATTTAGTTTATCCACTAAGTTTTTTTAATATATTAAATATAATTTATATAACATTCACTTGACAATAAAACTCGCATTGTGTATACTAATCTCGTGAAAAAAGATCTAGATTTTGATTAAGGAAAATGTCTCACCGAATTAGGAGACGTTTCACTAAATCCGCGTGGTTTCTGATAACAAAGAACACGAACGATCCGGGCCTAGGGTTAAATTCCCTAACTTTGCCGACACATCTTCTGCTTGAGCAAAATTGATGACTGCCCAAAATTCAGGATATGTAATTGGACCCAAATATATTCCAGACATAATAGCGTAATACCACTGTCATCTGACTTAACAAAGCAATTGTTTGAGTTTCCAAACACTGTTGTTAATTGGGAAGACCTTCTTTCCCAAGAGAGTATAGATAGCTTAAGAGTAAATACAACTCTGTTCGTTTATTGGTTTCAAGCAATATTCATGTTTTAAAATAAAGTAAAGACTTTAAAAAAGCCTTAAGATTAATGTCGTTTTGAATTAAACAGAAGGGCACTTAAATTTCAGGACTTGGTGAGGTATATTAGTATAAGTATAATAAAGTTAAAATGTTAAGCTTTGTTAATCTTTTCTTTGAGTATCATACAACGGAGACCGCTTAGAAATATTTAATAATAAGCCAAACACATTTTATACATTTTCAGAGGAAACTATAGGCTAGAATAACATAACTTTTGTAAATGTTTTGTTTGTTGTTTATATTGGGAACATTATCTTGAACTTTGTACGCGTACGTGTAACAATAGCGTATTATTATATTTTATCTATGGGTAAGCGTGAAATTTTCCCACAAGGTCAGGCAGCATCTACTACTTACTAGGCAAAATTGCTGTAGATCGTTTGTTGAATACCTACATTAAGGTAATAACTTCATCTAATATCATAACAAAGCATTACTTGCAAAACAACAAAGTTGTGTAAATTTTGGTATTTTGGCCTAAGTTTTTTAATCGTTTACTTAATTTTTTTTTAATTGCTTACTAGAATTAGAAAAATACAACAAAGAAAACAACAATTATCATTGTAACAGGGTATACAGATTATTATAGTCTTATTTACTTTTGTGATACAGCGACACCTAACAGAAAATATCATAAACTACAACAGCTTCATAAGGTAGAGTATACGCATTGTATTGTTTTGAAAACGAAGGATAGATGACGCTAGTAACTCCGTATAAGTGTTTTTGTAAATTTCTACATGATTTTGTTTTAAGTTACTTAATAGTGACCTAATTGAGAATATATTTGTAATTAAAACATGTTTAATAGGTGATGTTGTGAATCGCATTATCTCTGTGTAAACAAAATATAATAAACCTGAACCTGAACGACTTTCAATAATTTTATGTATTAAAATTACAAACAGCACAATTGCCAGCTTTTTATTGCTAAATAAGTATAGGATAAATAAAGTTATTTTTTATATAAACTGATGGCGATTTTATACGAAATTTGCTTACTTGAAAAACGAATATTATCTTTAGGTAGGTATATAGTGTTAGGTATATTGTACCTAAGCACATAGATTATACTCTAGTGGACATATTGTATAACTTTTATAATATTATAAAGGTGTAATTAAAAACTCGAAATCCACAATAGAAGCTAACTAGACCTTTTGTATTGTTTCAGCTTCGATGTGGAAAATGGCGGGGCGGGCGGAGGGGCGGGCGGCGCGCGGTCTCCGCTCGAGGGCGGCTCGCCCTCTGCCGCCCTCGTGTTGCAGTCCCTGCCGCAGCGCCGCGAATCCTTTCTCTACCGATCTGACTCCGACTTCGAAATGTCACCTAAGTCCATGTCTAGGAACAGCTCCATTGCCAGCGAAAGGTGAGTTACTACTACTATACTATAGTAGTAAAATTACTTTTAAACCTAGTCTAGTCTAGTCAGGCTATACGTCCTATTCTATATACATTATAAATATAGAACATTACTATCATGGCAAGCCATAAAACACTATATGTTTGAGGAAAAATATACAGTTTATGTTATAAACAAATTGACTTTAAGACTGTACATAGACGATATAAATAAAATTGGTAACATTATCAAAAGTATATTAATCTACTGTGAGGAATTGAAATATGCTTTGGTAAGCAAGATGTTTTCTTACATATAGGTTTATTCATATAATAACATAGATTATTATATTGTATTTATCTTTTAATCTACACTTATAACTATTATCTATAAACTCGAGCATTACTTAGGCCAAAATAGAACACAAATTTCCTAGAACAAGCACGATTCTTGCGTTATTAAAGAGGAGTTTACAATCACATTTAAGATGCGCAAAAACTAAATGTTTTAACTACCTATCTATACTTAAATTTTATAATATTGATCATTTTTTATTGGCATAGAACCTCCAAAGAGTGAAATATGAATATTACAATAATTTATGACCAATTTCTTACTCCACAAATACTTACATGTTTAATTTTATTGATACAGACATGCATTATTGGCACTAACATTCTTGCTGTTGCGTTCTTGTCAACTATATCTGTAAATAATAAAACACTTTCCTTGTATTGTCGTGATTATTACAGAAATATTGAATAACATAGATAACAATACAATCGATACATCTTAGTAATAAAATATACACTCGTACTTGCTTAGAATTGAAATTGTTTATTTATTTTATACACAATGTTACAGAAATATATTTTTAATAACGTGTTTTACCAAAAAGATTTAATTGCAAACATTTTTCTTTTCCAACAAATCAATTTTTGGGCAAAAATTAAAATATATATTTGTGAGTAACAGAGGTATATACGAAATAGGTACAAATTTGATATAAACACTGGATTGGAAGTTAAAATTGTGGTCGCCGTGAATTCAGAAGTGAAAGATCAATATTTTTTAAGAACTCGGGTGGTTCAAGTGTTCTTCATACCTCATGAAGTTATTTTTACGGTGCCGTGTTGTCGAGGCTATTCAAAACGATATCGTTCACAAAATAATGAAGCCTACATTCGCTTTGGACATTTTCTAAAATCTGATTACTGCCTGTAAATTTGTAAAAGGTTTTTATATGAAATGGTAGTTAAAGTTTTTAATTTATTAATTAAAATATTAATAGCGAAACTTTATCATCATGGTTCACAAAAGGCTAACCGCTTAAATTAAAGAGGATAAAAAATAATTAACAGCGGGATTCGTAAACGCTTTGGCTTTAATAAGCAAGTTAAATCTGAAGTAAATTTTTAAAAATTATAATTTAGTCTTGATTTAGAAATTAAATACCGCACTTGCAACGGTTTTAAACGCGAAATAACTATATTTACAGACATGTGATTGGCGTGGTATTAACAAAATTGTATATTAACATTATTATCATTTTAACAAATCATAACAATCGTTTATTGATATTTATTGCGCAAATAAACATATCATAAAACTTAAATAAACTAAGACGAAGTTTAGTTATGTAAAAAGCCCTTTTAATGTTGTGCTAGACTAACAAGTAGAGCTTTCTCACAAACAGCCAACAACACATTGGCGATAGCATGTGAAATGGGAATGCCCGTCCCTAATGTTCTAGACCAACGATGGGCATCTCTTGCTTACCTATTTTTTTTTCTATCCCAATTTCTATGGAATTCCCTTTTGTTTGGTGTGATCTGTGATATTCCTATACAATGATATGAGAATCTGGATACCTTTAACCTTCATGCTATTGCCATCACCACAATAGACAGCCACTACACAATCCAGAGAAGCCTAGTGTAGGTTTCGTAATTAATAAAAACGTTGGAGGCACTTTGTTCTGCGGTTCGATTCATAAGTGCTAATTACTGTGAAGTATTCGATAGAGACGCAAACATACACTTCACTTAGATGTGTTAACATTTTAATTAGTTAAATACATACATTTCACGGTTAAAAATCGCGAAATATATATACATTCTTGGGTTTTCGACCAATTATTCAGAATTGTTTTTATCTACAATCTGAGAACGTGTGGACTAAACATGGTGGACAGATACATAAACTAATAGACTTCTAATCCGTTAAAAGTGTTTTATTTAATGCGCACAGACAAAACTTTGAAAGCTTCCAACGTTTTTGTTAACTATGAAACATACAGTTGGGGCAAAGCACGAATTTTTTTCTTTGAAAAGCTAGGCACCGCGTGGTACCGCCTGGAGGGCTATATAATGTGCGTTATCCGAAGTCTCTGTTTTATCTTTCTTTCCCAAGTTTTTAATTGCTTACAGATTCAAGGATGTGGAGGCAGCACAACTGGATAGAGCGTATGTACTTTTTTCAGCGAGTTTTTCTGTGCATGTTAGCTTGTCTCTCGCTTTAAGCATTTATTAGATGCACTTGGCCTTTAGATATCCATGTTTTAAAATTTTTAACCCTGAATATTTCAAATTTATTTTGGATTTAAATAATTACATGACACGGGAGTTAAATTATTATCGAATTTTATATTAAAAACTGAACATTTACGTATTAAATTCAGTATACATAGTGTAGCTACGAGATCTTCCATGTCATAAATGTTTTAATCTAGAATAAGTTTAAAATTTTATACCGACCTATAAAGTCCTTTAATGTAAAAATATCAATCTTTCCAATCCCCTTACGTATTTGGAATTTCATAATGTGACTACGGACAGATCTTTCCGTAAACCCAGTTACTTAAGTAAACAGAAGATGAAATGAAAACAATAGTGTTTCATAATTTTTATTTAGTCTCTGAACTTATCGTGCCAATGTGCTAATTAATTTCGTTATATACGTAGTGTCCGTAAAACGCTTTAGCATTTCGTAAACGCGTCCCGTGATAGTCAATGTTTGTTTGTCTGGTTAATTACAAGCGACGTAATTAAGTTTCGGCTGACGGTGTCGAATGTCAGGGTGCTTTGCGCATGCAAAACGTCATATGTCTATTAAAATCAGGTACGTTGTACAGATAAAATAACAACTTATCTTTGAGAAGCCACTTTAAAGAACTTATTTACTTTTGTTATTCTGAGAAATTTTACATAATTTCTGAGAATTGTAGGCGTAAGTCGCTTCGTTAAAAATTGCCCGACAGTTAAACGTATCAATAACTGAATATAGTATGCTATACATAGGTGACAAAAATACATGTTTATCTCATCATTTAGTGAATTATACTTGGTGGTGTTCGAACGCTATTGCTACATATTGAGTCCCATACGAGGAAATGAACCACTGGACTACGTAGCTTAGCAAAGTAGACAAGTCCTCCAAGTCAGGTCATCATCCCACCTTTCCGCGTAGCTTAAACTTATATAAACCGCCAATACTATATATCAAAAACATACAAGAACAGTTCATTTAAAAAGGATTTTTGATTTTTTTACGATTATCACTTTTTAAAAATATGGTTAGGCCCTTGAGCACAGGGGTCTGCACCTTCACCACCTGGCTTTACGATAGCTGCGCCACTGGCACGTGGTCCCGACATCTGAATTTCCACAATGCCCTCCCTGGTCCTCGATTTGCACGTAGCATTGATTACCGGCGCCCACCGTTGCCAGTTTCCATTAGCGCCAAATCTATCTTCGTACCGAGTCGCGCACTGTCGGCGGCGGCCGGGCGTTAGAGTGGGACGCAGCTACGCCCGCCGCCTCGTCAGCTTCATTGACAGTCCGCGCGGCGCGCTGACAGCACGGCCCCATGACACTACAGCACCCGCCGGGCTCCGCGCCGCTCAAACCCTGCACAAACAAAAGCCCACGCTAAGATGTGACTTTCTGCGTTGCCTTTCGCATTATGCCTTCGTAATATTTCGTACGCGGAGTGATTTCGACTTTTCACTATTCCTATGATTTACGTGCTCATTGAGGATCGGGTGTGTAGCTAGATGAACAGCGAGGTCACGCACTGGTTCGACGAGTTCGGCCCGTTTTACTATTCGACTTGCACGTACGATCTAAAGAAACACGTATCGACGTTATCTTCACTTGTTTTCGAGTGTATTTTTAGCCTATGTTGGCCTAATCTATATCTACCGATGAAATTCTAAAAATAATAAGTGAATTCATTTTATTGATTAATTATCGTGTAAAAGTTATCGTTGTGTTCGAGTAGTAACAATACACCGCCGGCACTGATAGAGGCATCCTGATGATAAGTTAAAATAAATAAAACAATTGACGTTCGGAGATAAATTTGAATCAATAGAGAACAAAGTTAAAAAGTACTGCAAGATAATTTGAACTCCGCTCCTGTTGTTATTGCATTACAAAGTGTATACAAAGGAGCTTTCTTAGTCTACATATATGAAAGATGTAGAAGCAGAATGGTAGAGGTGATATAGCTTCCTGTGAAACAAAATGCACCGTTCAGAGTCACAATCGGAGAGGTTGGGTGCTGGGAGTGGCGGGTTTATCACGAAGAGTTCAGCTTCCGAGCACAGCATGGCTACCGGGGTCGGTGCTAGTAGTAGTAGCACGCTACCACGAACCCTAAGCACCAGCGTATTGCGAATCAAAAATCGATCTTCATTTTGGGAGAAATTTTGGGACGAACGCACCAGGCGCGATGCGTGAGTAAATTTTTATAACGATCTTATTTTTAAAGACGAAATAAGTAGTATTTTTATTTTACAAACACTATCTTCGACAGGAATAACTTATAATAATATAAATACTAGGCGGAAATCAGAATCACCATTCTTTAGATAATGCAATAATGTGAAATATAGTAATATTTTCAAAAGTATTCGAGTTGGTATTCTAAACAATTTATCCAACTCGATTCTAAACGTAAGACTTGAACCTATGTTCAGTTAAAAGAAATAGGATGGATTGTTATATACAAACCAAATATATTTCTCTATATAACAGAGCAATAAGCTACAATAGTAAAACACTATGAAAGGGCCTACCCGCAGCTTCTTGACAATCCCTCTAATCGAGAAAACGTGTACGTTTAAGTAAATCATTTCTTGAAATGTTCAGGCTATGAAGGGGAAACAGCAACGAAAATATATGTGTAATCCATTAGATATTAATAAAATGGATATTAAACTATAAAACCAGACGAATTCTCTTAAAATATAAATTTAAATAGACAATAATTGCTGTTATTATAGATTCTATTCCTTGAATATCGCTTCTAGGTAGGAATCCAATTTTCCCCATAAAGTGATTATAAACAATTTTGATAGATCGTATTTTGAGAACCACGTAGGCGGTAAAGCTAATTAATATATCTGTGGTCTAATTCTATCTTGACATCTCGACTATTTCAACCTAAAAGTAGTGTAGTACTTGTTCTTTTGGTTTCTCTATCTTTAGATTTTTTGGTGCTTGCCTCAAATTTCGTTTATAAATAAAACGTAAGTTTTACTACATTATTATCACAATATAATTCTGCGCAGTACTATGCTGATAATTCCATGGGAAATAATAATATGTGTGCGTACACATATATGCGTATATAGCCTTGTATGTTACAATTTTGAATGATAAGATTATTTCGCGAACCAATTAATAAAAGCGGCTAGAAAAAAGAGTGTAGAACAGACTCAATGTATTTAGTGTTCGACTGAAAAAGAAAGATACGTTAGGCGTTTAATTACTTATACAGATTATAAAACGATAAAAATGCAGATTACATTTATAAGAACAAACCATAGATAAGGCATCGTATTAACATGAATTAACATGATATTACAGCATAGAATAAAATATGTGTTAACGAAAGATAAGTTTTTAACTGGTGCATTTATTTACAGTATTTTTAAAACATCTATCTAAGAGAAATATTATATGATTTATTCGTTTGCTATTTAATTCCATCGAATTTTAGTGAAATAGTTATAAATCATAAATAAAAATTGTGAAACTCAGAAATCTCTACGTTACAGCCCGTGCATTGATTTTTGCTGAGCAGTTTAAAAATAGTCCCACGTTTCAGCTGGTTTCAATCCTGGATTTGATATTTTACTTTCAATATTCAATATTGAAACATTGTTTCCTTTTATATATCTTCTATTGAAATAAATCTGTTGTATGAATCTATTGCGTAATATGCTTTGAAGATTACGTTAATGTATACGATATATCATCTAAACGCAATCCTTATGACATATGCATATAACAGCCTATCTTATATGTTATGTATTTTAAAGTTTCTTTCGTATAAACAAAAATCACAGACTATAATGAATATAATTATTTAATAATAATTTGTAAAACACCTTACCATTATTCACCGACGTATTTCTAACAAGAAACATGTTAAAGTTTCTGTTAATTAATATGACTGATATATTGTGGTATTTTCACACAAAATTGAATTAAACAAACAGAATAATCAATTTAAACGATATAAAAATATGCTGATGTACTGCCAAAACCACTAAAACATTTTTGTTATAATTCCAATACAAATGCAATTAGGTAGCGTAAAATAATGTTGACTTTGTCTAGTAGAAAACACAAGAACAACGATAAATAAATGGCAAAAAACAATTGAACGTTGCAGAAGTTACAAATTCTCTTAAGCAATTCAATTACGGCTACAGTCGAAACAAACCTCAATATTATTGATATATTACTTACAGCCGTGTATTATCTATCAAAGGGAAAAATGTAAGCTTATAATCACCGAGGCTTGCGAAGATGCTTATAATGATAACATTTTTTTATGAAAATGCCTCTTAAGACGCCGAGAAGCCTCTTTGAAGTCATATTGCCCATGACATTTCTATCAAAACTCAAAGGTCACAGATGTGATTAAAATAATTCGATAACTTCACGTGGAATCAGTAATTTACTCCTTATTTACAAAAATTAAAAAAAGTTTGAATTTGTTGAGATTTGTCCTTAAATCTAAAATACAGACATAAAATGACTCTATTTAAACGTTCACCATAAACTATACAATTTAGACAGTACAAAACTTTTTGACTCAGAATGAAAATAATATAATCTATCCTATTTTCGCTCCCCGATACTGCACCAATATCCAATGAAAAGTATACACGTTAAAAATCTTCCTCCTTTGACTACTTATGGTAATAACTTTTATGATGTTAATTAAATATTAATCCTGTTGCCTACGGGAGTAACTTGCCTAGATTCTGCGTGGGCATCTAATTGGAAACACGTGCTACAGCGAATTCACTATAAATACCATCTTATTGAGAAAGAGCAGATATCATCAGCATTAATTTATGTAATCACCAATAAACTTGAATTATCAACAAACAGTTTGTGTAGCTCGTTAGTTTACTATAAAATAGTGCATAGTACGCGAATTCTTTAGACATATTTTTGTGATAAAACTTACGCGGGAAATTGAACATCTATACTCTATGGTTTACCACAGAGTTAAACAGTTAAAATGCATTATAAACATGTCAATGTCAACAGATAAACACGATTTTGACTCTTTCATTTAATAATTAACATATGTACATACTTTCATAGGCCTCGTAACAAACCTTTAAATAAAAGACATGTTTTTTTTATCGACTTTTGGCGGGAAGGTAATGTCGTTTCAACACCATGGATAAAGTACGTTCTTTAATGCTAGCCTGTAGTCGTTTAAATTGTAAGTTTAGATTGATAATAATCATTTGCGTAGCCTTGCCTCTAGCGTTATAAAGCACTCAAACTAAAATATATCAGAAATATAAGGCAACCCTTGAAACTTTTAATGGGTCCACTGTATTCGTTACCTATTGGAGATGAGTCTGTGTTGAAATTTCCCTTGAGCCTACGTAGGTGGAGATAACAATGGAAGTATCATAATCATAATCAAACAGCGGTAAAACCAATAAATGCAGTGATTTATAGAGAGAAATTGAAAACTTCTTAACTGGATATTTGTTTTTTTTCGCGATTGATATGTTTTCAGTACCTACATAATTTATGCGCATGTTATAGAATAAAATGAAACGTTTTAAACGGATTTAAACATGTTATTATGTGTCTTAATTCGTTAGTTGTATTATAAAAGGTAATTTGTTAAAAAAATGTCTGTTTTAATATTAAAAGTATTGAATTAACTAGATACTACAAATTGTTCGTTACTGGAAATGGGGGTGGATCAAGATCAAGTTGTCAAAAGACTAAAGCTTTAGCGAAGCAACAGCCCCAATGGTTGTCAGCTTACCGAGATTTCAGTTTCTCGAGAGAACTTCTTTATTTGTTATGTTGGTAGTTCCTCAAATAATATTGAATTTCAATTCTAATATTATAAAGAACAGGGTTGGTGAAAACGTAATTTCTCAAAAACTTTCTTATATTGTCCGTAGTTTACGCGAGTAATAGACAATAGACTTTTAAATAAAATACGTTTAACGGTTTAAAACTTGAAATATATTGTTAAACTTATTTTTCATTATTTTTTATTAAATTTTCGGATGGTCTGCAGCAGTCGTGGTGACATGGTCAAAAAATGTTTTATTAACACATTTCCGTAATTGTGTAAAATGGGCTAACAGTTAGGTTTGCTAAAAATATTGGGTGTGGCTATTTTTAACGGAGCATACATAATATGTGACGCAATATTTTGAATCTTGTTACAAACGTGTGAAATATGCCGAAAGTTTTTACGTTGCCGACAGAAAGACCTTTATAAAAGATACTTTATAACTGAAACTATGTTCATTATTTTTTTAGATCTCGGTGAAAATATGAATAATATATACATATTCTTATGAGAAAGTTAGTTTTGGGTTTTTTCAGTATTGCCAAAAATCAATTTAAATAGAAATATGTTAAATATTTGAAAACTAATATTTTTCACACGTAAGTGCACATCATGGCACTATATAATTTAAAAATCAAAAATAAATAGATTTTTTTTATCAATAAGTTAAAAAAATTCGACGACGAAGTGAAGAAGGACTCGGTAGCTCAATTGGTAGTGCAGCACGGAGCGCTGACTATACCCGTTCATGTCCTGCCCGACTCAAATTTAAATTAAAAAATATATATATGTATATAAAACTAATTTTCGATTTTTAAATTATGTTAAATAAAAAAAAATTCAAATCGTCAGAGTAAATAGTCAATAAATTAGGTTTATCTTATACAAGAATATTTGTTTATTATCTATGCCATCCATAAATGAGCTTTAAACAGAACAATGCGGGCTTAGTACTATTTTAAAACGTGAATTGCATTAAATAAATACTAGTTAAACTAGCAAAATTGTTCTTCAAACTTCAGTCACGCTTAATATAAAATGCAATAAAATGTAACTAACATTACCATCGGAAAAACAAGGCATTAATTTAATATTGACGCGTCATATTCTTAGGTAATTTTCGTTGTTGATTTTCTATGAATCTAGTACCTGCGGTGTGGAACATGCTAGGTTTGATTTAAAAAGTTATTTCTTTCTAAGAACTTGCCTTGGTATCGTGCCATTTACTAGTTAGACAAATTTTAAATTCTCTTCTTTTTAAATTAGTTCAAATGTCTATCTGTTACTATGTATCAATATGGAGTTAAAATGGCGATAAGTCACGTTATTTTTTTAATGAGAGTCTTTTTTTTTGTATTCATTATAAAAGGAGCAATAGAGATGCATAGTTGTTTAACTTTCACAGACGGTCATGTTAAGTCTATTTTAGTGTCCCGATTTATTTTTTGTGCACCTCTAAAATGTATTTTTAATGTTCTGATTAAATTATTATGAGTTCCTTGTTTCATTACTTAGTAAACCAATAAACGAGAACAAAACGTGGGCGTGCTACAACGAAGCGTAAAACAACTAGACAACCTTTGAAAGGCACGATCTTACCAGCCTGATCTTGACTATATCAATATTTTCTCAGTATATAACTTCAATCTGATAAGCTCATAAGATTGCAAAAGAAATTACTTTTGACGTTATTAAGTTTATAAGGATTGTACATACTGTGAAAGTAAAATGCACCCATCAAAATACCAACTCGGGTCATAAAAATGTTATATTAATATATTTTCTAAAAATTGCACTTAAAAACATAATTCACTTCATGCGGTCCAATTTATTATTCATCTGTGTAAAAACTTTTCGAATTCCACCATAGACTATAAATCATTAGTCCTTTATTTATCATTAGTCTTCCCATAAACAATATTAATTAAAAAGTTACGTGCTTGCCGTAAATGTCAAAACAATTCTCCGCTTCATTAATATTGTGGATTATCTTTTTTTTAAAAGAAGTAAAAAGCGTATAGAAACTAGACTGCGGAAATATGAAGTATGTATTTTATTATTACTACAAATAAAAATATGTTATTATAAATTGTAAATATACCTTACCTTAAAAAAAATATATGACAACTTAAACAAGCATATTGATAGGAAATGGTACAGTTCATTCTATTGCTATTGTGAACTATACTTATACATCAGGATAAAATCATTATTTAGTTTGCCGTCTTCGGTTAAAAAGAAGATTAGTCTCGGATATATTCATCTCATTTTCACATATTTACTCCGAATGAAATATTCTGTACACGCTACAGAGCACGTTTCTAAAAGGCTTAACTCGATAACTATTAATAGAAGCAACGAACGCTCGTTAGTTTAGATATTTATAAAAGCTTTCTTACGAGAAAATAGTATTATTACATCAGAAAAAAAAACTTTAAAATAAAAAAAATGTGCATGTACAAAATTAATGTCAAAGGTTGTGTTATATTAAAAGTAAGCTTCTAATCAAATTAGGCCTCATTATTTAATTGATATAAAAATACTCTCCTATACGAAGCAAAAGATAACTTTGAGATCAATATATTAAGTCCAGACGAAAAATAATCAACAAATATTTTTAGTATACTTAAGTAAATTAGACATATAATCTAAAGAGTTAGTGTTACAAAAAGACAATATTTCATTGCTGAGTCTAAATCGTGCTGAAACTCAAATTGTCCGTTATTGGAAGATGACTTTTTATTTAATATTTTTCTCTTATTTATATTTATTGAATATAAAGTTAAAGAAGGCTTATCATTTATCTATTGTTAGAGCGCAAGAAGCGTTAGGGAACAACAATTGCATACAACGTCCTACTAAATGACTCTTAATAAATCACAGGATGCACGTAATAGCACACAGAATGGGACTAGATGGCTCTCCTCTTGGTAGCTATAAGCAAGTACTATAAATTCATGCGACTTCGGCTTACAATACTGAAAAGTTAAAAAGAAAATCTCTTGTAGTTTATTTTGTAATATTAGAACTGAAAACGTCATTTGTGTTCTATATTTGTGGTAAATTTTTGAACGATAAAATATAATTCTAAATATTTTCTCTCATTACAGTCTGATCCACCACTTCCAAAAGTCGATCGGTGATATAGATACAGAAATAGCCCCATATCCAATCGTCCCATACCCAATAGGGAAAGTAGAATCACTTTCCCACCCATACTTGCTAATATTATAAAGCCGAAGAGATTATTTTAAACGCGGTAATCTCAGGAACTGCTGGTTCGAATTGAAATATTGCTGTTGGTTAGCGCATTTATCGAAGAAGGCTTTAGGCTTAAAGCATCATGTTGTGATCAATAGGGGCGAGGAAATGTGGAATGTTAAATATAACGAGTTTTCATATGGAATTTTGCGCAATCCAATAAGCTGAATCGTAATACTGAAATGAGTCTTTATTCAATTTAACGCCAGCAAGTACGTGATTTGGCTCAGTCCCTCGTCCTGGTATGTCCGTATAATTAGAAATTTGCAAAGCCAACAAATCAAAGACATTCTAAATGTATCACAGAGCAAACTTATTGCTTACTCTTGGATGCTTGCTATTTCGCATATTTTTATATTATCTTCTACAGGGTAACTTATTCTTAAATTAGTGACATCTTCTTTCTCTCTACAGAGTATGGGACGAGGACACTCTGAGTCCGCTTTATTGACCGTATAATCAAACTTCTCTGTCCAGCTCGACCGAAATAATTAAATGAACAACGATGGAAGGCCGAGTGACCACATTATTTAACCATTTCACCCATTTCCACATCAACCCTTTACGGAGGACATTGGGTTATCTAACTTTCAGTGTGTCCCCTCTAAGCCTTCTGTTTTCTTTGCATAATCTTAATATTTCTTCCATCCCAAATTCTTTAATATTATGATGTGTGATATTGTCAGTTCCCATGTGTCTTAATTTTGACTAAGAGAATTCAGTGAGTATATGGATGATTTCTCACACTCTTTGCACTTAGGGTATGAAGGGTCGCTGCTTATTTCCATCATTGTAAGATGTCTGTTTACATGACAATGTCCTGTTATGATTTCTACACGATCTTAGCGTTGTGTAGTTGTCGTCTTGGCGAAAGTCCATGAATAAATACGTCCCGTCTACAAAAGAATGCATTACATATTCTAGGTGATTCAAAAAACTATTCCAATACTATGAGTAGGTCGGTGTTTTTAGGTTTTTCATCGTCGTCAGTTCGAGTATCGATCATTGGGCACAACTCCAGGGTTTCAAGCCAAAACTGAAAAGCACATGACGGTCACTTGATTGTGACATTTATATAACAACGAACTAATGCAGAAAACGTAAATATATACCAATATTTAGCACATGATCTATTTAACATTATCAGCTGTTTTAATAATAATAATTCAAGCTCAATTTGCAGAGCAACGGCGATGAATGATTGTACGTTTGTCCCCACCATGTCATCAAAATTTTCAATCTATTTTTAAATGTAATAAGGCTACGTATTTATTGACTGACTTGGACATATATTTACGTAGCCCTTGTGGTTTAATCTTTGCTACTAAAGATAAACTATCTCTTATTAAAATTGCTGCGGTGGTCGACTTTCCAAGCGCACGAGTTTGTTCAGCAGGGTCATCCTCTATAACTTCATAAATATCTATTGCCCAATTTGAAAATGTTATTGCTTATTATCATGTAATAAGCTTGTTTAGGAAACAAAATATAGGTCCTCGGATAATCTACATAATGCTCTGGACAAGGATCTCCATCAAAATGTTTACTCTCATGAATAAATATAGAATAATTTACCCATTACTTAATACGAGATTTATTCACTACTTTACTTGAGACTATTATAATATTGGTACAGTAGCTTAATAGCTTATTATCAAGGAATCGTGGGTTTGATTTCTAGCGTGTTTTTTAAATCTCGTTTATCCAAAAACATTTTATCAACTTCAGAAAGTGAAAGTCCACGTTTAGTTTCATTCTTTGGATTCCAGAAAGTCCAAAGCTAAAGTAGGTCAACAGCATCTTAATCAGATGAAGGGTGCCCTATCCACCATCTCACAAAAGAACCTCATGTTTGTCTGTCCTTCCCTGTCATAACAAAATAAGATGTATGACTTGGACAAGTAATAAAAAGATTTTCTTGTAATCATCGTTAGCATTGTCTATTAATAAGAAGGAAGTTAGACCGGTGTATTTAAGAGCCCTCGATCCTCCGTTATATGGGTTATTACGATCTGCCGCAAGTCAATGATAGTAAAAAGTACAATAAACGGTTGAGTAACGGCTCGCTAATGAAAGAGGAAACTAATAATGTCTGCGTAAAACGTTACGATCTCCTGAAACTTTTGTTCACTATACTATATATCTAAATAGTACCTAGTACCTAAATACTGGTCGCTTTTTTTACACTCAGTAGTATAAAAAAAATTAAATAAAAGCATTTAACATCGACTTTCTGCTAGCTGTGTCAGCGACTTCGTCCGCGCAGAATTTTGGCCATCAAAGTTTTTTTTTGCAAACCTGTTACTTACGTACTACTTGCTTGAAGCATCATTCTGTGATTATTTCTTTGGAGTTCAAACTCTTTACTAGTTCTACTACTTAAGTAGTTTAGTAAGCTTTCTTGCTATATAGTTAAGAAATACAATTATCTTTTCATACGCATAAGAATGAAAGGTTATTTTTAATGCATGCTTCTTTACATGCAGTTGTATCTGTAGTCTATATTTTAAATCATAAAACACTTTTAACGGTTTAAAACGCGAGCTCTTAATTATTTATTAAGTACTGATATTCTAAAACATCCGAAACATGGGTCTACACTTTAATTATTTTTTAACTACGACACATGTTTAGGGTTCGATTGTTAATAAAGTTCGCGTTTTAAACCGTTATTACAAAACATTACTAGTTTATTACTCACTTCTATTTCTAATTGATTTAGTGTTTTAACTTGAATATATAGTTTCTCTTTAATACATAGTAAGTCTTATAGATCCATTATTCACTGAACTCATTCGCCTTTAATTAGTAATAGATATGTGATGATAATTTATAATTTTTGTCCACAGTCATGGAGAAGACTTGATCGTGACTCCATTTGCTCAAGTCCTGGCGAGCCTTAGGAGCGTCCGCAACAACTTTTTATGCCTCACAAATGTACCAGCTTCCAAGTAAGTATTATTAAACAATATAAAGCGAAAAGATTTTCACTTTAAATTGATCTAAATGAAACACTTTAACGGTTTAAAATACGATATATATTAGTTATTTTAACTACGGCCGGGCGTTTGCGATGCTTTGCAGCAGCAGTAGTTAAAATAATTTTCAAATAAGTTTAATTAATAGATATCGAGTTTTAAACCGTTAAAGTGTTTTATTTAAATGTGTATCACTCGCGTAAACTACAGACAGTGTTGAATATTCATAGTATCACATAATTGTTTGCTGATTTAATTTTAAGAGCGAAATGCCCATTTACGCTACGAACAGTCAATGAAATAGAAACAAAGTTATGAAATGTAACAATGCAAATCTGTGACGGATAGGATACAAATAACGCTACTATCATTTAAAATACGGAAAAAAATAATTACTTATAATCGAACACCGAGTAGTTTTCGATACTTCGTCTATAACGTGCCGTGGGTTCGATTCCCACCGAGTCCAACGTGTTTCCAATGAATTCATATTTTTTCTGACACATGTTGACTTTGGAAATCCCGTTATTAAGTGGGCGGTAGGAATATCAGAATTTCGGCCGGGTCACACACTATCGACAGACGTAAACGCCGTGAAGCTTAATCGCGTTTCCATATCGAAGTTCTAAACCAAAATAAGTCGACAGAGTATCTTGTTGAGATGTTATACAGCTGGGATATTTCACCTTCCATCATCTGAACCCCAAGCTTATCTGTCATCCCCTATTATAAAAAATATAGTATTGATTTGAAATCATTCAAACATCACGGCTTATGTTTAGTATTATTACCGTATTCGTTGGCGCATTGAGAACATGAAAGGATTTTCGAATAGAATAAGACCTTCCCGCTTTCATACAAAAACGTTTCTATCAAATCAGCCAAAGTGGCTTCTTTTTACGTCTCTAGATCTGTATTATATTGTTGAACTCGTCTTTACATCCGAGTTTTATTTATTTAAGAGATCAGAGATGGACCACCGAGACACACAAAGACAATGTTTTTTTCCAAAAACTATTCATCTTTTAAGCTTTACCTTGAACTAACCAAAGATAAGCTATTTTAATTATAACTATGCCTCACAGAAGTAGTAACGCGTTACGTAACGATAGCCTTACCCTCGCACATTTACAAGATACAGTTCCGTAGAGGTGATCTACGCCGTAGAGACATGCTTGAAACTATCATTTTAACTAAATAATTCAAACTTGACCGCTTCTGATGCTCAATGGTTATTGGACAGCTTAGGCGTTGGGGTTCAAATTCCTTAATATATCCGTATATAAGATCGAAATATGTACAAAATAACTTCATGCACCATCTAAAAGAAATGGAATTTCGCGCCAATATTGACCATAGTGTCGGTATTCCATTTTTAAAAGCTCACGATATATCCACAGATTAAACTAAATACTTAGCCATAGATAAATTATAAATATACAGATTATACTTTACTTATTTAGCTATAAACACATCATCTTCTTTCAGCGTAGTATATATGTATGTCAATTTAATTTCCTAAAGGCCAACGAATGAAACGGAATATTTTCCTACAGCCTAACTAGCTAATACGGTTGACCGACTCTCCTCTATTATGTTGTATCTATGAAACGTAAATATGACTTAATTAATGCCCCAATGCCTACAATTACTACCGACCCAATTACATGCAATTCTTTTTTGCCAAAGTTTAACACAAGAAATATCTATCATAGCAGTAAAATACCGTTAAATAAATTCTTATATACCTCCCAGATACCTGAGAAACATCTTATACAATTAAACTAGCTGTGCCCGCGACTTCGTCACCGTGGAATAGTCATTCTAAGCATCATATTATTCATTTTTGCAAACAACCTCCCCGGCTTATAATTATAGCTGTTAGCCACGTAGTCGCGTCGCGACGTTCTTGCTAGTTAATCTTAAAAGATATACACTGTAGGGGACATTTTTTTTAATCATTTAAAGATTTCCCTCTGCTACTTCGGTCCCGTTGGTCGCAGTCTGATGTTTTACAGCCTAAACCTTTCTCAATAAATGGTCCAACCAACACAATAATAATTTTTCAATTCCAACCACTAGTTCCCGAGAATAGCGCGTTGTAACAAATTCTTAAGCTTTATAATATTAGTCTAGATAGGATTATTGTTAATTATTTTAATTAATATGCGTGCTAAATTTGTCTTTGTTTTATCTTCAAACGTTATGTGCGTTCTGACATAGAGTTTATTGATCAAAGTTCTCGGTTCATACCGCAATTGGTTCAGCTCTACGTATAAATTACATTACAAGAAGATTATACTGTCGCATCCCTTCAAAAGGAGACTTGTTCGCAACTGTTATTCGAGTTCAGATAGTTTAAACTACGTATATTGTCAATTCGGTAACTACTTTAGTAATGTTACATAATTACTATTGTAAGTTTTGTTGACCTTTGACTTATGATTAGTTTAAGAATAGAATAGAATAAAAATACGTTCATTCAGAAAATAACACTTTACTATAATAAACTAATTTTGAAAAACAAACATAATAAAGAATTATAAACATATTTAACGACTAAATATAGAGAAAATAAAATAATAAAGTTGCCTCTAAAAAGGGAGTCCACTCACCTAGTACCTAAGGACTAATGTCCGAACCTGGACTAATGATTAACAATGAGTTATATAAAATTGTTTCTCTTGCGTGCGTGTGGAAGACATATTTCTGATTCTGTTGTACTGATTGGTTTTATTTTATGCGTGGGATGCGAACCCAGGGCTTTTTGCTAATAACGTAATGATTTAACGCGGTTATTCATTATGATTCAGGGTCGGAAAACAATAGTACTAAAATATATCTGTGACATACCCAAACTAAAGTATAGCAATATTATTTATACTGTATTTCCATATATTCGTGTAGTTTTTGCCTTCGACATTTTAACTAGCTAGGATATCTCATACTTCATGCAACGCATTTGACTACTAAACTGCGGACATAGTGTTTACTATTCCTCACTTCTAGGGATAATTTTAGAATTTGAACATTTTCGCCATGTATAACGTATTTATTTACTTTACATTCATCGCTATTAATGGACCTGCTTCTGTCTATTTCAGATCACGTAGATCATCCGGTGCAGCTACAGCTCCAACTCCTCAGCCCAAAAACTATAACCCTGGAGGTAAATATATCGGTCGCTCAGTCTATCCATAGAAAATGTTTTTTTTTTATATAACGCGTTTAAAAAAGTGTTTTATTTAAATTTATGTTTGAGCACTTGCTACGATTGTCGTGGTATATTAGATTATACTAGCTGAGTCAGCGACTTCGTCCGAGTAGAAAAGTTATTTTGGGCATTGAGTTTGTTTTTGCAAACTTCCTGTTCGACTCTATAGATTTAAAAGCTTTTACCCACGACTTCATCCGCGTCCCATCCCATCGTTCGTGTAAGTTAATCTTAAAAGATAGACATAGCGTCAGACTTTTTTAGATCATTTAGAGGTAGGATTAAAAAATTCTTGAACCGTTTTTGCAGCGTTAGCAACGGAAACCCACAAGCATAAATAATTCTCCCCGTTTTTTTTCACATTTCCCGCTGTTTCTTCGCTTCTATTAGTCACAGCGCGATGTTTTAGCCTATAACCTTCCTCGATAAATGCTCTAACTAACACAAAAAGATTTTTCAATTCGAAGCAGTAGTTCCTGAGATTAGCGCGTACAAACAAACAAACTCTTCACCTTTATACATTAGTATAGATTTATCATACACCCTCGAGTAACAAAATTCCATATCGATAAATAATAGCATTTTTGTAAGACACAACCTGACCATGTAATTGAGAACGCTGATTTGTCACACACATTCCCCAAGAATAAGATAAGAACACGTTTACTCGAAAGATTGGATTCTCCTGTTACTGAGCGTGGGTGTGTGGTCTGACAAAAAGCCTATTCAACGCGTATCCCGGGAAGAAATAAGATAAAATGACCCAGTTATGCTAATGCCGGCTGTCTATGTGAATAAATATATACAACAAATATAAAATATGTAGTTTTAAATTTAATTGCTACTTGAAAACCTTGGAAAGTTTCAATTGTATAAAAACAATTTAACCTTTTTAATCACAATATTAAATGTACATAAACTTTGAAAAACTATTTCAAACTAAAAAGCTTAATGTATTTTTTTAGTATTTAAAAGTATCACAAAGACATAAGAAATTTAAATTGTAGGACGAAAGCATAGTATTGATAGAGTAAAAAGTTATTTTTATTACAATATAAATACATAATTAATACTTAACTTCAGTCCTTTTTATGTTTATTCTTTCCTTAAAGCACCGTTAATTTTTCAATCTCATATTTATGACTTTCATTCATATACTCGTAATATCGCCAGACAATTTTTATCATGTTGTAATAGGATTTTTGATGATAATGTTTAGAATGTTTGATTCAACTCAACTAATACGTTTTTAATAAAACGGTAATAAGTTAAAAATCGAAAATAAATTGAAAAAATGTTCGTCTCGGTCAGGACTTGAACCGGCATGGTCAGCGTTCCGTGCTGTTGCTGTACCAAAGGAGCTTGACTCGGTGTCAATTGGTAGAGCAACTCCCGAGTCGAAATTTTTTTTTTTTTTTTTTTTTTTTTTTTTTTTTTTTTTTTTTTAAGTTTTCAAAACAGCAATATTCAAAAGTAATAAATAGGATTAAGATAAGTTTGTCCCTCATAAAACATTAAAACGGAGGCTAGATATACACGTGTAACGATTTGATTTCGTAACTAAGTAACTGCTATTTCCTGGTATGTCAAGGAAACCCAAACTTTTTCAAATATATTTGCATTTTCTTTTAAACAAAAAGTTCGAGAGTAGGAAACCATAAAAGTTTACTATTTGCAAGAGACTTATTTTATATATTTAAATATACACGAGAAAAAAATAAGTATATCTTCGTAATTAAGAATTCTGCGCATTTTTGCATCCATTCAGTTTTGCTTTTAGTGTCAATTGACATAAACAAGATGAAGATTTGTTTTTGTACTTGCCATTCGTCTTCCATTTTCTCGCTAGATGTCGCTGTACACAAAATTAAATAGTTTCTCTTCGAAACACATTTAAGTAGAATAACGATGCCATTTATAATTATTTATTTACAATAAGATATATTTGTTATAGTCTTTTAAATAAGTAGCGAGGTTAACAACTTAAATTTAAACACTTAAAATACGAAAATGGACGATTTAAACGATATCAAATGAAAAAAACAATTGATAAGTCGTGATGAAACAATTGTCACATACAATTATATGTATCGTCTAAATTCTTCGGCTTACACCGGTTTTCAATTAGTTTATTATACAGTGTCTGAAAAATTTTTGAACCGTGGGCATTGATTCTAGTTTAAAACGAAACAAAAATGTGACTTTCAGTTTAAGTTCTAGTGCTTTATTGTGATAAAACAGTATAATACCTTAAATTGTTAGTTTTCTAGTTGCACAGTAGGTAAGTAACGAAAGATTTCTAACTTAGATCAGCTAAATTAACTTAAGAATCACATTGCAATCGAATGCTACGGCTAATTGCGACTGAAGTACGGTAAGAAGTGTGCTACACAGAGTGGATATACCCACTTTTCGTTACCACTAGTGGAAAATACTTGAGAGCTCGTGTACAAAAATCTACAATCTACGCTTACTGGTAGAAAAATTAACAATTTATATAAATTACTCTTCAGTATAGCTTTTGACAAGGTATAATGGCAATATATAAATGGTTAAGTGTGTTGCCTAGGGATGCGTTAAGAAGCAATTGATTGTTTCGGTAGAGCTGTGCTCTACAGACATTTACCTTTCACCAAGTGAATCTGGAGCTTGTCCGTCCACCTCTATTATAAAAAAAATTATATACAATTTTATACAAAAAAAAGTTTTCCACGTAACCACAAAAGCAATTCTATCACTTGACCTTATGTCAATATTGATGTTTTATCTTAAGATTCGTTCTGATATAACCGATATTGATTTCGAGATATGCGAATTGTTTTTCAAAAGTGCCACAAACGGCGCGTCGTCTTTTGCGGATATGATAGCCACTCACTTAGACATGTAGATAGTAATTTGACAAATTTTCTGTCCTATCGTGACAAAGTGATTCTCATCGTGATATATAATATAATATAATAAAAAAAGACTCCAGCGGTCTAAGGACTGTCCAGTGGTGTGCTGATTCTAACAATTAATTTCCATTGACGTTATATAACGCAGTACCTATAGCCTCTTCTTAATCTTTTGTTCTGTAACTTATCCAAGTTCGAGTCCCGCCTATATCTACTATTTTCCCATTAGAATAGATTTAAAAGTCTTTATTTTTTGTCCGTAAAACTCTAATCACATTTAATCGTCACGAATGACGCTAAATCACTCATAACGACAATTTTAATCAATACTGATACATTCGTTTCCTCTAAAGTGAAAAGTCTTAACGATAAGTGACGTAGTGTATCACGGCACAGCACCGTGCTGTAATCAAATCAATCTTCACGAGGTCGCATCTTCTTAACATCTCGCGAGACGTTTAAAACAAAATGCTGTACTTAAACAAGTAAGATTTCAAACTACATTTAATAAGTATAGCCCGACGAAAATAAATTAAAAATTGCAAACTTTATACATTGTATTTTCTTGTCATGCGCTCACTGTATTTTAACAACATGTGATAATCGCAGACTTGTTCAGTAATCCGAAGCTTAACAGAACACAAATGTCGAAAACAACACACAATACAAGCAAATATTGAGTACATCTTAGTTTTTTCACGATAACATTTTGAGTTTGAAATCAGTCTTTATCACGACTTAATAAGGACCTGGATCCTAAAATGGGCTTAATACTAAAACCGTTAGACGAGTACATACATGACGAAATTATAACCCGATCTTTTGGCTTTGACGCAAAGGAAAACTTCACTACGTAAGCATCCATTGTACTTACAGTTATAAAAGAATAATTAGAATTGAAGAGATTTCTAAATCAGTCTCATGGCTCCTTGAATAGTAATCGTCATCTTACATAATGCTTTTATTAATCATATTTTTTGCTCCCCTTCATAGGGTTATTGACTTCTATTGTTGATGAAGTAACACGTAACAGATAATTAAAGCTTACTCAATTTGTTCTAGATAACAAATTATTACCATTTACAAACCTGCCGGCAATCGCATTATACGTTTCTATACACAGACATGGCATAAAAATGTAGATTATAATTTTTTTATCTTCATGTAGGTCTACTGCAGTAATTCATTTGTGGGTTTCCTTTCACTGTCAGAGATTAAAGTAAGTTTTCTCTTTGCAGATGAAGCCTACATGAAACTCGCGCTAGAGACGGTTGAAGAGTTGGACTGGTGCCTAGACCAGCTGGAGACGATACAGACGCATCGCTCCGTGTCTGACATGGCTTCACTCAAGGCATGTACCACTTGCATTGTATACAAGGGGGCAATTCTCAACTAAACGACATCTGTCGCAAATTTTTGTCAGATTTGAAACTAGTGACAAAATTCGAAGTAAATCTATCTCTTTAGTTAGAATTGCCCCGTAAGGCCATTAATTTTTTTACCTCTGACTTACGTAAATTATAACTACTAATTTTAACTAAGCGGAAAGAGTGATGTCTCAAAAGATATTTCTGTGATAATTGAAATAATTATTCCATACAAAAAAAAATATTGTTATCATTAACATAAGTCAGAGGTAGTGTAGTATGTGATTGACGGTTTACGGAAGTGATGATCTATCATTCATTGATCAGTAATTATTTCGACAGATTTGCCCGACAGAGGCGCTAGTTAATTATGAATGAAGTTATACGCACATATATCAATTTCGTTTTCTTTATAGTGAACCTAGTATAAATTCCACGTGTAATAGATCAATTTAAAATACTTTAGCTAGTTTATTAAATGCCGTATAAACTAAACGGTATGAATTAAAACTTCGGATCCGCTGAGCGCCTCTCCTATTTATAACTTTAGTAGTTCCGTTTTACGTTCAAAGTTCTGTACACAGATGAGTTAGGGAACATGAACCAGTAAAAGTAGCTACTCCTGACTATTTGATTTTGTTAAATGCTAAAAAAGGACTAAATGAAACTTTTCAGCGAAAAATTTACTTCAGTCTAAAATTAAAATACCTTTGTTTAAATACTGTCTCTCTTGTCTTGTTGTCTGTTTCTCTTGTCCGAAGTTCCGTAATGTTTAATAAATGATGCGATTTAAAAAATTAAACCGAATTATATACATTTTTAAGAGTAATAAAATAAATTAACAAGTTGATAAATAAAGCAAGTAACCAAAACTTAAATTGCAAAGTTTAAATTTTACATAGCAAAGGGACTTTGTGTTGTCTCTAGCAAACGTTTTTAAATTTTTTCGTAGTAAACATGAACTTATATCAACAACAACATTTCGAGGAAAAGTATTCGGCCATAATACTATTCAATGCCAAAATCCATAACAAATCACTCTTAATGTTTCTCTCGTCGAGGATTGTTTATGTTTTTCTGTCATTAAAATTCCTGAAAAGTCTAGCACGAACACGTTTTCCTGAAAATTATATTTATACCAATGTATTGAAGTAAATGGTTTCGTAGGAAACGGACATTTATTTATGTAAATTAATCAAGGCTATTTAAATAAAACAGTCTAACGGTTTAAAACGCATATATTAGTTAAACTTATTTGAAAATTATTTTAACTACGGCCCGACGCTGCTTTGTAGCAGCCCGTGATCACGGGGAGACTGAACGGCCCGAAACGTCGGGACGTAGGTAAATATCGCGTTTTAAACCGTTAAAGTGGTTTATTGAAATTTATACCCGATCTATTATTATAAGACAATAGATTTGAAGGACACTGTCTTTGTTTAGGGATCGGATTAGATGTAATTGGTTACGAATGCGGCTTAAGATATAAAGCCTATTTGCCTTGTACACAAGCTGTGGAAAATTCTTACGTTACATGGAACTTTATGACTGCCACCAGATCTATGAATCAAATATAATAATAGATCACATTGTGAAGTAATATATGAGTAAGTAATAGTAATATCACGTTTCTGACAACTTTAGTTAAACCGAACAATTTTATTTTTATACTTATACTATAATTTACGATCAGATCACACAAGATTAATATTATTATATTAATACAACTGAAACAAATAAATAGTGATAACGAATTAATTTCAGTCAAATTTGATTACAATAAAAACGGTTCTTGCGAGTTAATCTTATTTATGTCATATATTGTGGCGGACATTTTAGATACTTTAAGAAGAATCATTCGGTCATACATATATTTTGGTTTCTTTAACCGTAACGCACGCAGCGTAAGCCCTGAAAGATAGTAACTTTCCCTCGTTTTTCCACATTTCCTTCTGTTTATTCGTTCCTATAAATCGCAGCCAGTTTTAAAGCCTAAAGCCTTCCTCGATAAATATTTCATTACAATTCGATTCGATTAGCGCCTTCAAACAACCAAAAATCTTCAGCTATTAATATCTTGTAACTAACTGAACTTATTTGCCTCAAAATACATTCATTATATTATTATGTACCTTGGATCTCGTGGACGATTTAGCTATTTTCTCTAAACGATGTTCTCTGAATAATTGCCAGTCAATGTGACTTACCTATGAAGCCAGAAATATTTTTAACGTCGAGATTACTATACGAAACTTAGCTAAAAGTTGAACAGTGATATCGGCCAAACATAATTCTGTTCTACTTCTCAGATGAATAAAATGTGACGTAAAATAATTATTTAAAGTAAACATTATTTGTCAGATTATCTCCTCTATCGTTCTCGGAACCTGATTGTTAACACTTTTGCGTTGCATAAATCCATTCAAAATATCAGAAATCTATATCAGGTTTGCGGCCGCCAAGATGTGATAGTGCAGATTACAACCGTCGGAATTATGGTTCAGTACATGGAAAGATATCTAAAATGTAGATATTAAATCTTTTTAAAAACACATAATAATATAATTTGTATCTAACCTATACTAATTTTATAAAACCGAGTTTTTTATTTGTTTGAACGCGCTTATCTAAGGACCTATTAAAAATATGTATGAAATAATAATTCCACTTTAAGTGATCTTAAAAAATAGAGGCTAGACATATTGTGTCTTTAAGATTACCTTAAAAGAATTTCTTGTAACTTTTCGGTTTCACGGTTGTAATAATTACAAACTATGCAGTCGTGTTAAAATTCAAATACCTATCTGCTATAGATTGTGGATGGACAAAATAAGTGGACAGCGATGTTAGAAGGCCACACCGTCTAATTTTCATCTATTTGGTCAAGTGAACCTGCCATCTAGTGAACTCCAAGCTTTTTCGTCCTCCACTAACATAAAAAAGGATGCATAATATATTGTTATGTTACATACATTGTACGATACTAATTAAATAATGGCATTATGGCTTACAATTACGTCAAATACAGAAATTGTACCCGAGTTGGTAACAAAATACACATTCTGATGTACACGGTTGTAGCGTGGAGTGAGTTAAACAAATTATATTTAAATGTCAAGGTTTAAGACGAAAATTAGGTATACTTTCTTCGTGTTCAGGCCTCAACACAAATTTGATTTCTCAAAGTTTTAATTTTAATTTTATTAGAACACTATAATCATGAATTATGAAACAAATTTTACAGTCTTTACATTATTATTGTATTAATTCAGTTTCCTATGACATTCATACAAAAAAATAATAATTACATAATTATACCTTAGACATCTTATGTTGTACATTATGCGGGCTTGGAAATTTTAATTACAAAGGAAAGAAAATTATTTATTTACGTTTTTACTGGTCTATTTTTTACTAGTAAATATATTTGTTATCTGCGTAATGTTTTAAAATACTGAGATATTGAATGTAACGAAACATGTGATAAAATTGTTTATTTGAATTTACGTAAATAAACATGATATAACTTTTTCTGAAAATGATGAGTCTTGAAAATCGGGGCTTTACAGTAACCCTGAAATGTGTACAGCGTAAACATATGATGGATTTCCTGGTACCGAGAGAAACTTAAGTGAATTAATAATTATTTAAACCTCATCCATGGCTTTGAAGAAAAACCTTGCTTAGCATTAATCACGAGAGGGTATTGGTTCGATGTCGGTGAAATATAAAAATAAATCGTTCAGTCGGGACAAGAACGACTAATCTTCTTGTTTGTAGTAAAATCGATCACTGAAATAGACACAATGATAGTACAACTATTTATTATACAATTATAATTCTAACTATATACAACACACACTCTCAAATATGTATAATCATTAGTTTGCCCCACGTTCAGCATTCGATTATCACTGTAATACAAATTTTAAGCAAAAAAAATACATAACGCCAAGGATATTTTGTTTTGTCTACAATATTATTACATTAAACTCGGATGTATTTATTAACCTAGCGATAAGAGGTATCAATACATGAATAAGCTTCGACCAATTAATTAGTCTCTATGATAAATAACAATAAGTCATATTAATGTGTTTGTTACGTAAACATGTTGTACGAGCGTGTAAGTGAATTATCGAAATCTATTTCACTTCCTGAAATTCTAATGATAATTATGTGAAATCCCGTTTTCCCCTCGGGCATAGGGCGACCACATTTCTGTGTCCGCTCTTCACTGGTCGGTTTTATTTACAGGCAAGTAGTTGATCAGACTTCTGTGCCCTGCCCGACCGAAACAATTTACTGTTTGCCGGGATTCGAACCCAGGACCTCTCGCGCTTAACGCAATGCTAGGCAACACGTTTAAGCTACAGAGGCGGTTAATATAATCAGAAATCATTAAATTGATTAAAAAAAATACGACACGGGCAGGACTTGAAAGAGGACGGGAGGACTTTTTAAAATCTAAAATCATCTTTTTATTTTTTATTTATACAATGCCATCATGTGCAACAACATGTGAGAAATATAAATGTTTTCAAATGATCGATTTTTGTGTTAACTTACTATAATAGGAGGATGATTAAATACATTATAACGTGAATAAAACCCAATTTTACCGAAGAATAATAAAATATGTTTAATCTTAGCGACCGTAAGACAAATTTTCTATAGCTTCTTCAAGCATTGACAAGTCAACTGTCATCATCGATGACATTATTTCCTACTGAAATTGAACCATATTAACGACCCTATGATATTTCAAGTTTATATGAAAAATTCAATATTTTTCATATTTCATTGCGTGCGACTGACAGTCATTAAAAATAATTGACGCGGTATGACGTCACCGCACACGATCGAAAATAACTGGCCCTATTCTATATTTCAATCGTCTATTTTAAGAACGTCCTCGCATTCTTATTTTGGGACGTTGGTTAATGTTGTGACACTTTCCAACCGAAGTACCTCTATAAGATTACAAATTATATAGAGCATAGCAGCCCTATTACTACAGAATAATGCATTGCTACTCGTTAGTTCTGGAAGTAAAGCAACTTCAGAAAATCCAGGGGATTGGGCGCAATGTTATTTTGGTGGTTGAAGTCTATCCCGGATTTTGAATGTCTTTGAGCAATTTGTCTTAATTTTTACTATTTTAGGATTGTATCAAAAATTCCCAAACACTTAAACACTATCTCCTATGGTAGACATGTGCCCAGACAGTAATACTCTTTGTAACCACATTTGAATAATTAATACTTTGTATTTATTTACTTATTCATGTTAGGAGCTATATTACGACATATTATTTTATAACTTTTATCAATAGGCACTGTAATTATCTACGAAATATAAACGATAATATACAAGAGACAGAGCGGCACCATATAAGCGATAAGAGTATTTAATATCTAGAAAATTCTTCATCTTGCTCGTTATCTTAAATTGTATTTGTTGTGAATAAAATGCACTCTGCTAAGCAACACTATGACACGAACATTATTAAATACCGAAGCAAAGATTATCATCGCTTCTGAAAGTAGCGGACTCATTTAAAATTTTATGAGTCCTAGACTTTAAAACTATATATAGTTGTAGTGTAGAATTGTTACCGGTTCGATTCTGAACTGAACTGGTGAAGATCTCGTAGCCAATATACAGTACGATTGATTTTAACAATACTGCTTGCATTTAAATAAGAGAAACATGACACCATGAGTCAGTTCTGTAAGGACCCAGCTAATTTCCCCAAACATCAACTACGAGGAAACAGATGGTGCTAGCATAGCAGTTTTTGACTTTGATATTAGGTATACCCTCGATCTTAGGCCCTCCCCGTGAACAAAGCACCAGAAATAAAGTGTAATTAAGTTTCACTAATACATTTTAACCGTTAAAAGTGTTATACGACTCGTACTTAGGGTCTAGTACGAATATATTGATCAGATATAAAGCAATTTATCTAAGTATTATAAGGTCTACAGCAGTGTGCGTCTGGTCACGTACGCCTCAGTCCAAGGCATTTGATAAAACAAAGAAATTCTTCCAAGATTCCTCTCGTTTAGTCTCGTGCAATATTAATTATTGACTTATGTACTGCTGTGGGCGATTCGATATGTATTGTTGTTAATAATATATTTTTGATGTCCGATAATGTCGTGTTCTCAGAATATTTCGTGAATGAAACTTTTGTGAAGTAATAAGATTTGATTCTACGAAAACCACTCAACATCTTTTGCCGAGAAATGAAATTTCACATCGGTTATCGCAGGCTATACTTATCGATTGTACTAGTTTTAACAAAACAAGTAGCTACAGATTAAATATGTGGAACTAGTTTAGAATTAACCTCTGTCTTCTGTGGTTCAATGGTAAACAGATTTCTTACAATTGCGTTAGGGGTATTCGGGAGACATTTTGCAGAAATCTGATTGAGTTGCCAGTACTAAAAATGACAAATGACTTTGGCATATATTTGTGTCACAAGGATATTTTACACAGACGTAAATGTGTTGAAATTAATTATTTTATAATTGGTATTGACAGAACTGATGAAATGTTCAAGAAACCGGTTTATATTTAATTTTGTCATAGGCATTGTATAAAATACGCGTTTCAAATCATTTAAGCAGATTCATGTTACTACTCTAAACTACAGGCGAAATTTGTTTAGACACATACAGTATGTATTACGTGTACATATAGGTTTCAAACAAATTAATAACAGTTTGACCTTTACAGTGCCAAGAGGGTTAAGCTAGTTTATAAATAGACAGATTAACAAGTTTCCAGTTCTTAAGGCCATTTCACAAGGATAATACAACTTATACAATATGATTGACTTCCCTTATAGAAACCCCGTAAAACGGCATCTAATTTTAAAACTCTAACAACACGAAACATAGATCACATATTTAAATAAACATTTTAACGGTATAAAACGGGATACATATACATACTGTATTATTACATTGTTAAAACTTTTCACAATTGAAAGGTGCTTTCATAAGAATTAAAAAAAACAAAGACTAACGGGACTAGAACTTACGACATATAGAGTATTATCTATAGTTTACACGAGTAGTACACATTTAAATAAAACACTTTAACGGTTTAAAACGCGATATATTAGTTAAACTTATTTGAAAATGATTTTTAACCTTGGCCCGACGTTTCGGCCCTTTCAGTCTCCCCGTGACCACGGCTGCTGCAAAGCATCCGAAACGTCGGGCCGAAGTTAAAAATCATTTTCAAATAAGTTTAACTAATATATCGCGTTTTAAACCGTTAAAGTGTTTTATTTAAATAGAGTATTATATTATTCTGCTGTTTATTATTAGATATATATTTAAATTCTCACATTAATTAACATTTATTAACAGCTTTCATAATCTTTGTTACAATTAAGTATAAGTTAGTTAGTAGCTCTAACGAAAACATAAATAGGAGTTTCGTGTACATGTTGTCGAAACTTTGATTCCAATCGACATTCTGTCATTCACAGGAAGGTTAACTTAACTTTTGAGGAACTAATATGTTAGACCCTTTTGTATTGTGGTAAATATACGGTCTATTAAAGCTGTGTGTGTAATTTTTACTTTTGGTAAACTAGTCAATTTCTGCATTTTTATGCATAGTATTAATGTTCATTGGATTTATCTGTTAAGATAATATTGTTTTTCTTTTGTATTATATATATCACTTATATATATGTTAATAATTGGTCCAGGTAAAACCATGCTTGCGAAACGTTTTTAGTTTTAGATGTGTATCAACTCTCATAACATACAACAATAAATGAGCGGTAGAAATATTAAAATTCCGCTCGGGACGCGAACCAGACGGACGATATCCATTCTCAACATCTAAAACAGATCGACAGCGCATCGTAGATCTGAAAAATTTTCCTTCTATATCCTATTGTCATAAAAATATAATTATTGTACATTCACTTCATATACATTCACCATTATCTTATAAGCTCATATTACGTTCAAGAACGTGCCCTTTCGCTATCGTTTGTGGTTTGTCCTATCTTATATCTGAGTTATTAATTGCCATTACAAGAAGAGTACTTGGCAATAAAATACACCGTTCAATAAATTTATAATAATTAAAAAACCACGATATTCTTCATTCTTTAATTTATATGGTGTCACAATTACAATTTAGAGATTTAATTTTTTTTTGTTTGTGAATGGAATGGAAATGAATGGAACAATGGAATGGAAGTGATTCTGTCTATTATACAAAACTATTTCATACGAAAATTTTAATAATTATTTCATTAAATACTGTCTGTACTTTACGCGAGTAGTACACATTTAAATAAAACACTTTAACGGTCACCCCGTGAGCACGGCTGCTGCAAAGCATCCGAAACGTCGGGCCGTAGTTAAATAAAAAAAAAAAATTTTTCCTTTTAATTTTCAATTACACTCTTGTTTTTATTTGGCAATTTTTCATATTTGCTCTTAGTGGCGATAAGAAGCACCTATATTTTACAAAATCGTTTCCAAAGTTATTCAAATTATAAGGAATTCCATTTTTAAGAATATGAAACTAGACTACTGTTTAAATGAGCCTCGTTTTACTATAGTAGTGGCGTTACGTATCGATCAGCTGACATAACGCTAAGGGGTTCTAGATGACCTGGTTAACTCGTGACGTAGACTATGACCTCCATAAGAAGCCGTCGAAGGTCCCACTACTTCCCGCCACAATTTATTCCAACTCTTAGCTATTTTTTTAATTAAAACATAGGTCACTTTAACTAAGAGTTTTATCCTTACGCATGTGTAATCGTTTGTATCTAGCAATTATTTGGTACGTTTCATTCGATTATAGGGTTACTTCTACCCACCAAGATGCTAGAAAAATTTTTGGTTACATCAGTCCAGTTGTTTAAAAAACATACCGCAACAAAGTAACATAATTAAACATAACGAGTTTTATACTGTCTATCAGACAGACTTTAAGATATTGTTTTTAGATAGTTTGTATACAGGTATGAGACGGCTAGAGGCAGAGATGGCATTAAAAAATCAAGATTTTCAATAAGGAGGAAAATATAAAAGGGAAAACTAACTTAGGCGAAAATGAATTTGTACTATTATTTGTGTAAGAATTATGTTAACTATTTTCGGTTACTGTGCTCTTGCAGATTAACATTTTAGACAACATTGTACGAGAAGTACATATATCCAATAGGTTGAAACAATTTTGACAATGCCGGTCAAGTCCTGTCCGAGTCCTAAAATTGTATAAATTTATTTTCGATTTTTACTTTATTTTTAGACTATGAAAATATAAAAAACTCAAGTCATGAAATTGAAGTTAGGCTACTCCGCCTCTAGCGGCCTCATATATAAAGATTCATTGAAATCAGCTTTGATATCATAGTTGGAATTTAAATAAACAAGAAACGTCAAGTTACATAATCTATTCGAAACCCAAAAGCGTTACATAAATGTATTTATTAACGAGTGACGATATGGTTGTCATTGAAGTATTATCATCTCAAAAATTGATACCAAGGTTTCAGGAAATGCTTGAATAATGAATTCTTGTGACGTCGGCCTACGTCACCCACTCTCACTGTATGCGTATAGGTTGATTCAATAGGCTTTGTCGCAAATCTAGTTACACCGGTTAACTAAGCTTCCTGAATTCTAGCGACAAAAGATATCGAGAAACGGTTTATGAATATAAATTTATATTTAACGATGTTACGTTTGCATTCATAACGCGAGCCATTTTGCATATTAAATAAAACTTTTTCATTAACCTGTGCATAATGAACTGAAAGTTTGAGTTCGCCTGAATGGTATAAGTTTGGCGATGGTGTTTTATCAAGTCCATCGGTCCGATTGAATGGATGGTTAAGACAGAGAAAGGGGTGATTAACATCGGGTCCAACCGGTTTACAAATTAACCCTCCCTAGATCTCAGAAAAGTGAACCACTGCCTGTAGGTAGAAAAGTCCTAAAAAATAAATTCACGTTTCAGTATTACATACCCTCATGAAGTATTATTTTTTAGTTTAAGTTCGAATGATCATACATCATACACACACTCTATTTCATAATTACATACTAACATAGCTTATGTTGGAACGTACTAAGTTACTAAGTACTAGTAACTTTGTAACAGGACAAACACTCAGACTACAAATGTAGTGTAAAATAAATAATTATTATAAATCATTCTATTAAAGTATTTCACATTACATCAAGGGTACCTTTCATTGTATGTACTGTTGTGTGAAGAATTAGTTTTAAGGTTTTCTTTTTAACGATAACAGCTGTTTTAAATTACGTAACGTTACCCATGAAACAGCCACCGTCGTTTGTGTGTAAAAATAATTTATTACATACGCCTATGTAGGTCACGGTTCTTCGTCTACGTCGTAAACAACATTTTAATATAACTTAAAAAATTATCGCGTTTACGCGTTTGGATATCTTATCTCGCGAGCCGCGTTTCGTCGGGTCTAACGGTTACCCATGGCAACAAGATGATTGCAACTAACAAAATGATTCATTATCAGACTCATAACAGATAAATAGAGAAATGATTACTATAAATATGCCTATAAAAATGGCTATAAATGCAAATATATAATTATTGCTTTTCCTTATTACAGAAACAAAATAACCTCTATATTTAATACTATCTATCACCCATAACGTCGTCTGCTTGGAAAAGTTACTTTCCGCAGTCGTTCGTACTAAATCTAAAAACAAACGGATTTTGACCAATTCATTTAATAAGCCTAGTCTTAAGGTCGTAATTGAAAAAAAAAATGGAAATAAATTCGGAATTTTCTATAAGATTTATTTAAGTCGTTGTTTGCTACTCTAGCATTCTCTCTATTATATTAAATGTACAGACAAACCGTTACTTTAACCTTACTATATATGTATATAATATATACAAATTCTATACATGTAGATTACCTCAGAGTCAGTTATTTAATTGACTTTGGAGTTTGAACATAAACACATTATACATGTTAAATTTTTTTGTACTTATATCAAATGCATACAAAAGTAAATAGTGCGATTAATTTTCTAATCAAAGATAAGCGAATTTATCGATTTAAATATTATAATAACCATACCCAAGCTTGGAATTGTTTTTCAAGTAACTTAGTCATACCCATTTTAAATATCTGATAAGTAATTGGGAGTTATTAATCCAATATTTATCAGCTAATCGAGATCCAAGTAAACAGACGTAATACGATACGTGTTTAGAGCCACGTCCTACGAACATCACCTTAAATGGATCCTGGAGGCAAATTATATATACTCGTTCTGTGTACTTTTACTATGTAACATTGATATTCTTTGTTATTCCTTACACCTACCCACTAAATAAATTATTTTCTATTTCTTTTCTCCTGTACTTCAGGTTGCCTGGAAGAGATCGCTACTTAGCGATAAGACCGCCTTTATTTATAAGTTAGTACATAAGGGTTTTCCTCATTGATATGTATTTTCTGTGGTGTGTTTTATAAATAATAAAGCAATAATAAATAAAAATAAATACATAAAGTCCATATAAATATTGCCCCAGATTCTTTACCAGTTACCCACAGAAAGTTTGGTGTTAATGGTATAATACTAATTTCACATTATACCTCTAAACATTGTAAAGTCACAAAAGGAGGAAGTTCATGTTAAGCCAAGCATCTACGTACTTTTATAGGATATGGTATGATTTAAAATGACTAGATCGTAAAATGACTAGAGTTCTAGGTTGATTTTTCTATATTTATGCTACTTCTGTACATCTTGAAAGTCTAAATAAGTCAACCGTGACTACTTAAAATCAAGCTTGTCCGTCGTCCTATGTCCTTAAAAGTAGTACCTACACATTTAAATGAAACACATATATTTTAGTTAAAGTTGTTTGAATTTTTTTTTACTACGGCCCGACGTTTCGTTAATTTTGATTTTATATCTTTTCTATTTGATGATATTACTCAAAGATAAAATAAATTGTGCAACATTTACTTACTATTGGTATAAGCATACAACTGATCACGTTTTATTTCGTCTAATTTCTTATGATAACTTGGTATTACTAATAGGGAAAACGATTCGTGACCAATTAGGAAATACGATATACGATATGAGTTTCGGGGTTACTTACTAGTTATTGTATTTCTTAGATTCATTGGGAATAAAATAATACAACTAATTTATTAATTACAACAGAAACAATATTGTTTTTCCTTTTTTATTATTCACTACACAACAATATGTGAATTAGATTCGCCAAAAGCTTATTACCTTACAGCCCTTGTGTCCCCCCCCCTATTCAATAACAACACCCCTAAAAACATCCCTTGTATATTCATCGTTTATCTTTCAAAGATGTTTATTTTTATAAGGAAGCGTATTTTTTACAAAGAACACATTTCTTTGTAAGATGTTTAGTTCTACAAATTTCAAGTAAAAGTCTACAGTTGGTTAGAAGTTTTTACGCTGTGCTTGATGCACCAATATTTCAGCACTAGATATTTATTTATTTGTCAAGTGTAGTCAAATATAACATACGTTACGCATTAGTCACAATCTTTAATTATCGGGTTAATTTAATTTTTCAGCATAATTAATTTACCTATTTGCATAAAAAGTAGATATTCTGAGTCACTAGGGTCAACGGTTGGACAATGGTCGTAGCACGTGTCATAAAGACGGGAAATGAGTAAAAACAACAATATTCTAATGCCGCATTATATTTCCCTTAACGGTTTCAAACGCGGTATTTGTAGTAAACTTATTTAAAAATTATTTTAATCACGTCCCGACGTTTCGGACGCTTTGTAGCAGCAGTGGTCACGGGGAGTCACCGTTAAAGTGATTTTTTCATAATGTTTACTACTCGCGTAAATTACAGACTGTGTTTGCCTATCTTGTGTGCAACTGTTTACTACAAGTAACACGTCTTTGAGCCCGTTCAATTATTGGAAAAAGTTCAAATTGTCTGTAGTTTATACAAGCGGTATTAAATTAAACTATTACTGTACATTACGAGAGCAATACACATATCAAAAAATAGTTTTAACGGTTGAAGCCGTTTCTCGTGACCAAGGCTGCTGCAAAGCATCCGAAACGTCGGCCATTCATTAGGCATTCACACCATCAGTAAAAAAAAAAGGTATAACTTATACTTATTTATTTTAATTGGCCGGTTTTAAAATATCTATCGTTTCTCAGAAAGCTTGTGACTGTGGTGGTTGGAAAATCCAAAATTTTAGTCGTTACTCCTAAATTAGTCAGCACACTCATTTAGTATATATACAAAAGAAAATTATTCATTCTCATTGTCTACACAATGACTCCGTCGACATTATGGTTATAGATATATAGCAAATTTTGACCAGCTCGTTGGTCCAGTTATCCAACGTTTAACTAAAAACCATGTGATTGCTTTTTATGATGGAGGAGGACAGACTGATGCAAGTTGAAATTCAATACCCCAACCATAAAACATCTAAAGAAGATACACTGTCTTTGGTGTTTCGGAGATTTTACTTCCCGGTTTTATCATTTGTGGTCGAAATAATGATATCATTACGACCTATTCCAGATATTTGAAAAACATATATATTCGACCCGGTGAGGATAGAATCTACTACGAAAATGTGCACATTGCTACTTTTATACCAAAGAGCCTGCATGAATTGGATTTTCACCTGGTTCAGCATGTCTAAAATCAATCAACTTTATAACCTGAACTTGATAAACCCAACCTCTGGAACATCAGCTACCATCAAGTCAACGCTGTGCTTTCGTCCTCAAAAAACCGTTAAACAATTGGTGTTAAACCCCCTTTTTAAATATCGTATTACCTAAGCTGTTTTTACGGACGGTAAAGGTTCATGCCCCAAATAGTCTTCTCCGTATTTTGTATACCACTATAATAATAATGACCAATCATATTCTGTTAAAGGAAAATTATTCAATGACATACCAGGCATTGTTTTATTGAAAAGGTCATTGATATTGTTATATAACTTGTCAACAACATATTGTTTTCATGTTGTTATAGTTTTAAGTACTAAACTATGTGCTATAAATAATGATATAAGCATTTCATAAAACACAGTTTACGTTTTAAAATGGCTGCCGTAAAGCATCCTAAGTGTCGAGTCGTCGTTAAAGTTAAAACTGTTGTATATTTTGCGTTTTAAACAGTTAAAAATCGTTACCTACCGATAAAATAAATTGTGTAATATAACTGTATAGTATAGATAAAACAGTTATTGTAGTTATCAGTCCTATGAACATATTGATAATAAGATGTAAGATATCAACCGGAATATTTTATTCTATTTATATAAGTCTCTATGCGGATCAAGGCCTTAATCAATTGCTAAGTGTAAGTAGTGTTAATCGTTGTCGTTTCCAATGCTTTTTATCAACCTTTGGCTACAACACAAGTTCGTAGACGTTGTGCGTAGATCTATTCATATAAGAAGTCTGTTGATTCTAATTTATGCTTACTTTCCAAACAATATATTATATGCTGTGTCTTTTACAAATATTCTGACAAAAACAAAAGTGCATCCTACCGACTCCTTGAAATTATAGGAAACGGTCGTCTAAGTTAAATTACAGACTAACAAACATGTATTAATACAAATAATTATAACAAAAGATACATTGAACACTATCTGCTCGAAAAAAATATTTACAAATTAAAAGAAAACCAGTATAACTTACATGAATAACTGTAACCGATAATTTATAATAACTTACACCTTGTTATTGATTTTTTAATGCGATAAGAAACATACCTAAAACGATTTTAAGCCTAAAGTTTCCGACTGCATTTGTGTGAGAAATAATTACAATAATTAGTAGTGAGTGGGCACTCGGTCACTTTTACCACAAGCATTTTGCATAATCATTATTAAATGGAAATATAATAAATCATTAATGTATCGAGGGTTCGATTTAAGTCACTAATACAATAACTTTCACTTTTCACGAAGTATTCACAATTTATAAACATTAGATATTTTCTCTTAAAATTTCGTAGATACTCGAATTTCAGTTGATCAAAAGGAGGTCGAAAATAGTATATATAATTTGAAAGTAAAATAACCTTCATAGAAACACACTTTCTTATGATTCATTTCGTAAGTGGGTCATCCATTTATTATATTGTATTATGTATTTCTTTGTGCTAATATACACTTGCAGATCGCTTTTCTTTTGTCCCCGTGGTTAGTCATTAATTGCAGAGCATTGTGTGCCACTTTTCTCGACAGTGATAAATAAATATGTGTTAATATGTCGCCATGTAATATTAATATTCTGGTGTCCCTGATTCTGCTTTGAACGGTTTTTCGAAAGTATGTTCATTACTATATTCTTTGTAAGTGGGTAAGCAGATTATTTCTTTCGAATCGTAATTTATGGGCGACGTACTTTTATTTTTTATTTCTCTTGGAAAAGCAACGTTCAGCTTGATGTTTACTGAGTCGTGAGAACGCAGTTTAAGATGATGAGTGACCCATGTGAAGCTTATTTACTTTTTTATATATATCTTATAAGTACTCATTAAGAAGATTTCTTTGACGGACGACTATCAAAGAGATCGGTCTTTAGAAAGATCCCCCTAACTTTCAATTTAATTTGTTTAATAGTCTTCTTCCTTTACATCTTATTGCGTACATCAGAGGAGTATGTGGATTTCCGAATATCCAAAACAAGTCACAGTGCATCTTCTTTAGGGCTTGGGTATTTCATCCACCAACAACTGCACCCTGTGCTTGTCTGTCTTCTTCTATCATAATTAATAGAATATCTACCATACGAGGTAAAAAAATATGTGTCTACTTCCTTTGTTTTTCGTTGGTGAAAAAAAAGAATCATATAAACTTGTTATAAGCGAAATCGTAGGATACAAAAAGTCATTATTTCCACTCGACGTTGCTGATGTTTTTTCTACCTTATTTCCACAAAGTTAGTCATCGGATTTAACCATTTAAACTGCGTCCATTGCGCTTTTTATCAAGTGTATTTCTGTTTGACGAATAAAAAGCGGTGAACGGAATATCTCTTATGCCTTTGACCAGTCGCCGGGCCAGAAATAGATTTGTTTTTACAATATCAACTGTAAACGTTTATCGAGATTCTAGTGATAAGTGTCGTTAACTTGAGACGATGTGCTTATAATTAGACGTTATCACGAATTTAACACAATAATACTGTTGTATGGGGATTACGGCTTTGAAGATGAGTAATTTTCCACTTCGGTCACGTCTTTTTATGGTCACCTGATGTGCTGTTTATTAAAGAATCGTACGATTCGAGATCTACGGTTTTGTTGCAGACAAATAAACACACTAATACTCACTAAACCGCACAATAGATGCACAATACATTTTCTAGTGCGAATTGTATATTAATGAATAAGTGATTAGTAAACGAAGTGCGGTTTTATTTTCCTAGTACAAAATTATTCGTTGTTTATAAAAATCATTGATTCCTAACAATACAAGAAGCTTTAACTTTTCTATATTTTTTTTATAAGAGGAGAACAGATAAACACAGGGTTCACTGGATATTAGGTGAAATATTCCAGCCATATAGACCTATTTTGACCGACCACCACCAATCCATTTAAAATCCAGATTTCCAGACGAAGTCCAACGTGTGTCAGAAAAATTATTAGCCCAACAATGCAACCATTAGACCAACGATCCCGTCACCACAATATACCATTTATACATTATTATTTTAAAGCATGTTTACTTTTAAATACCTTGAGGTATAAATACCGTGAATTTATCGCCGATCGATCGAAATCTTCCCCGCACTTTACGATCCGATCGAAACCCGCAAGATTACTATCGTTGTTGTAACCTCGTTCGGTGCTTCCTCTCCCGAGTGCCTTCATGTGGGATACGACACGGCAAGGTCGACGGAAATTGTGTCAAGAGTGGCTAATTTTACAGTATTTAAGTGTCATCAGCATTTAATCATTCGAGTTGTTGACAACGTATCCATTTGAACTTTAATTATAATTGTCGATGATGTTATTCATAAGTAGGAACGTTAATTGCTAAACGGTATACAATTGAAGGCACTTTATTGATATATGTATTTGAAAACATACGATCTCTTATAACGCGTATATGTTGTTAAAAATTAAGATGTTGTTCTTGTACATTTTAAAGACCTTAAGAATCACAAATTTGCTTTTATATGTCATCAGTGAAAGCTAAATAAAATGCTTTTTAAAAAATTAACTTTTAAAACCATTATGTATATTAGTTAAACTTATTTGAAAAATTTTCAACTACGGCCCACGCTTCGCTTTTATTCATTTCACCATCTAGTCCTACGATAGGTATAAGAAAAACAACTTTTCGCTAAAACCTTTTTCTTTTAAAAAACTCCATGTTGAATATTCAGTGTTGTTTGTAGTTTACGCGAGTACCTATACATATTTCAATAAAACACTTTGAACCGTTTAAAATGCCAAAATATTAGCTAACTTAATTTTGATGTATTTAAACTTGAATGGTTGCTTTTTAAACATATAAATGTGTATTTATGTTCAATGAAAATTTGGAAAACTATCTGTTACAAATCAACCGTTACCGTTGCGGAAAATTGGCAACTTTCATCACTTTCATGATGAATTTAAGAGGAAATTTGACGTGGAAGCTCCGTGACGCGTATCTCGTACCAAGAACCATATACTTCGATACGATATAGACTTAGACGGATACATTAAGGGGAGGCGCTCGCGACCGCAACGTCAGTACGGCGATAGCATTTGTAACTAACGGACGTTGGTGATAGTGATCCTAGTGTACGGACTGTTTAAATAGCCTTAATAAATGTGTAATAAAATGCGTGTGTGCACTGAAAGACAATGCGAGCGCAAAGAATATTCGCCATCTAGATGGATTAAGCGACGCGCCGCTAAAGTAGCACGTTCAATGGAGATCTTCCATTTGCAGTTCAAACGGATGCTGAACAAGGAGCTGAGCCACTTCTCGGAGTCCAGCAAGTCCGGCAACCAGATCTCGGAGTACATCTGCTCTACGTTCTTGGGTGAGTGTCCAATCTTATATGATTTTGACCAGATTACAATAATGCTACTTAACTAGAAACAAAGATCGTTATTTTTAAAACTTAATTTAAGTATTAAAAATTGTCAGAATTAATGTTTTTATTGTTTTATAATTGTTTAGAATTATAATTAATTATTAACACATTTTTTATAAATCTACTTGAATGTTTCCTTTTGAGAAAAGATTTAGAGCAACACTCGCCTTTGCGTGAATTCTTGAAATAGGTAACTATTGATCAATAATAGTTTTAGCATTTACTTGCTGACGTCATTAACGTAACATCGAACCTCACTGCGTCACATATTTCAAGGCGGATGGCGCCCGCCCTATGCTTTCAATGTCTATAACGCCGTTATATCATCGGCTATGAAAAGTGAAAACTTTGACGGCCCGTTACTCTAATAGTAATTTATTGTATATCTAATAATCAACTTCGCTAACTTCCTAAGGAAAGGCCGTGATATTTAATCGCGTTTCGGAGTCTATGGATTTCCGAATATCCAAAGCCAAAATAGCTCCTAGCCAAACCATACCATGTGATATTTTAATAGATTGTTATTTTGGAATAATTAATCTCAAATCTGATAACTAGGCTCGAAAAAGGAAAATCGATAGGATTGACATAAATTAAATAAAAATAACATACAATTTACAAAGACATGAATTATATAATAATAATTTACTTATTTAGACATTCTATAATGTCAGTGTTGGGTTTAAAACCGGAAGTAAGAATCCATTTCAAATGTATAACAGTTTTATGGTTTAGTTATTTTTATTAAAAATAGAGCAGGTGAACTAGCATAAACTGGGCTAATATCAAATGGATTATCAATAATAATAGAGGAATGTTTCTAGGACTGATCTATTTAACTGAAATATTTTGGGTTTTTCATAACATCCAAATGATTTCATGAATAGACGATTGAGGTCAGTCACTACCAGCGATGGCCTGAATGCTGAACCGTATTTAATTTGTTTGACCTCTACACTCTATAGTTAATGCTAGAAAACGCTCGCCACAGAATAATTCAGGGGCGAATAGTTCAGCGGTGTACAAATCTTATCAAGGTTTTTAATCTATGCATTTTATTGCATTGCGAAAATTTTTAATCTGTTTTTTCGTTGGTAATATAAATAGTCAGTAGCAACGGGAACTATACGGTTGGTTGGGCACCATTAACAAAAATTTATTACTTCTCTATCGACATATCTCAACAGACAATTAAGGTGTCTTTAAATTCAACAAGGTGAAATTTGTTAAGTTTTGCATTTTTTACATGCTCGTTGTTCTAATAGTAGATCTATTAATCAACGAGTCGTGGGTTCGATTCCCACCCGGTTTTAATTTTTATGAATCATGCTGGATTTTGTCTGGAAATCTGGTTATTACACTCGACAGGAAAAAATCCGAGAATTTCGGTTGCAGTCTGTGGATTCCCGAATATCGATAGCCAAAGGTCCGACAATAGGTCGACCAATAGGTCGACAGCGTCGAAATATATACCGTTTAAATAGACGGTATATATTTCACCTACCATCAAGTGAACTCCCATGTCGTTCCTCTATCATAAAATTATGTTTTGCGGCTGTTATACTTTTCAATTACGACGGTCAAACACTTCACAATACCGAGTAACCCAAGACAGAGAAAGGATTACGTATTATCATAAGTGTTTGTTGTGATAATTTAATCGCGTTTTAATTAATTGCGAAACAAAGTAAATGTTTACTATTTAAAGTGCAGGTAACTGCGCCACACCCATTATCACCTAGATTAGATATGAAATGACCGAGTTTACCGTAAATAGTAATGCGTAGAACTGTCATCTAATAAAATATAATCTTACACATATAATCCTCAATATCTGCGACACGAGAGCGTCATGATTTTGTTTTTCAACATATTAAAGCAATATTTACTTCCAATATTAGCCAGCGGATCCTAATAAGTCAACAACAGAAACGATATAGGAGTTTCTAATATCAAAAATTCACCAAAACACGTTGATTACTGCTTGACCGGTTACAGCCGGTGTTTGTTTATAAATATACACGCTTATCTCAAGTCTCTTGACTTATAATAACGAAGTAGCGATTTAGCTTTTCACAAAATGTATATGAATTACTATTACATAACACACCACTTATTATAAAAGTGACCTAGAAACAGTTACACTGAATCTACCGAATCTTTGCTCAATTGGTTATGCGGTGACACAAATTCGATCATATGATAAGAATGATTATACTGCAGTCGGTTTAATAAAAGCTTATTTGCGCAGTTTTTTCAAAGGTTATCGTTTCAACAGTGTACCGCCCAAAGAGTTTGTTATTGTAATCCCCACGAGTACGATAATATATATTTATATTATACAATTTTGATAAGGCAATTTATTTGCAGACAAACAACAAGAGCTCGACCTGCCATCGTTACAAGTGGACGAGAATACTGAGCGCACCAAGAAAAAAGAAAAGCCGCGTCATGGCGGACCAGCGACGACTATGTCACACGTAAGTAATGAAATCAAATCAATACGTATGTACCTTCTTGAAATCTACCTTTAAAGCTCAAGCACATTGCATTGCGTCTTGGGTTGAAACCCAGAGTATAATAAACTAGTTTCAGTCAAGCAGCACACAGGAGTCTGCTTAGTTGAGCAGTTGCCTCAAGTGTGTCAAGTGTCTGCCCCATGGCGCACAGGGAATTAGATTTCATGCAGATACAGAAATGAACCTTTTTGTGTTTAAAGAAAAAGCATTAATTATGTTATTTTTTTTGCAGATTTCTGGTGTTAAGAGGACACTTACTCACACAAATAGTTTTACCGGGGAAAGAGTGCCACGATATGGCGTCGAAACACCACACGAGGAAGAGCTGGGCAAATGTTTAGCAGAGCTCGACCGTTGGGGCGTGGACATCTTTCGTATCGGCGATCTATCTGGCGGTCGTCCCCTCACTGCAGTTGCATTTTCCGCATTTTCATCGCGGGAACTTCTCACAACATTACAAATCCCAGCAAGAACTTTCCTCGCGTTCGCAGTTACTCTTGAAGAACACTACATCCGAGACAATCCCTTCCACAATTCATTACACGCTGCTGATGTCACACAATCGACGCACGTACTCCTCAATACACCGGCTCTGGACGCTGTATTTACTCCAATAGAAATATGTGCTGCTCTCTTTGCTGCATGCGTACATGACGTAGACCACCCGGGACTTACCAACCAGTTCTTGGTAAACTCCAGCTCCGAATTAGCACTCATGTACAATGACGAATCAGTGCTCGAGAACCACCACCTCGCTGTAGCCTTCAAACTACTGCAAAATGATGGATGCGACATTTTCGTCAACCTTCACAAAAAGCAAAGGCAGACTCTGAGGAAAATGGTGATAGACATGGTCCTATCGACCGACATGTCTAAACATATGAGCCTTCTCGCAGATCTGAAAACGATGGTCGAGACGAAGAAAGTCGCAGGCAGCGGTGTGTTATTGCTGGACAATTACACTGACAGAATACAAGTTTTAGAGAATCTCGTGCATTGTGCCGATCTGAGCAATCCGACCAAACCCTTGCCATTATATAAGCGTTGGGTTGCGCTGTTGATGGAAGAGTTCTTCCAGCAAGGAGACCGCGAGAGGGAGCACGGAATGGACATTAGTCCGATGTGCGACAGGCATAATGCTACGATAGAGAAGTCTCAAGTCGGTTTCATAGATTACATCGTCCATCCTCTTTGGGAGACGTGGGCGGATCTCGTACATCCGGACGCACAAGATATCCTCGATACTCTCGAAGAAAACCGGGACTACTATCAGAGTATGATACCGCCGTCGCCGCCTCCTGCGCCTATACAAGCTCACTCGAATGTCGACGAAGATCGTCCGGATCAAATCCGTTTCCAAGTAAGTATTTCTAGTGTATTTCATTATGAGCTGTTTATTCTCTTTGTCAGCGTCACACGATGCACCTAATTTAGTAAAAATAAGTAATGGGTTCGTTTCGTTTTGTATTTTGGTCATATAAAATGTTGTTGTACAATATACAAACCCCTGTGTTGCAATAAAAGCTATCAGTTTCTTTGAAATGCATTATATTTAAATATAGCAATATTTTTCGCGCCAGGTGACACTCGAGGAGGGCGAAGGCTCGGAAGAATGCGAAGGGGAAGGCGACGGTGGGATGTGACGGAAGTTGTTGGGAATTTGTAAGAAACTCTCTGAGAAAATGCAAGTGTGGTGGAAGCTCTGGCAGTAGAGCGGACGCTGGGCCGAGACGAGCTGTGGCCCGCGACTCCGCCCGCCGGCCGGGGAGCCCGAGACTTGTTGGATAATAATACACTTGTTGACGCTTATACAGTTGAAATGAAACGATTCACTCGGAGGTCGTGTCATTTCGACCATAATTATTTGTATGTGATTATTACGCAGTGTTGTTTAGAGTTACCTAACGACTAAATATATCCCTCCAATGACTGTTTAACATTCGGTTATTTAGTGTTTTGTAACTACCGTTTTTTTTTGTCTAACCAAAGATGTGAGAAGTCTACTCTTTAGTTACTTTCGATTTCCCTGTATGTAGCTGGTCTCTATCTGTAAAATTGAATTCGTGTAAGTAGTTTTAGTCCTCGACAACATAATATGTCGATTAATGTAAGAACATTGAAACGCTTATTAATTGGTATGAAAGGGTAATTTATATTGTCATATCATCCATATTTCTCATATTGAATACGGGTTTGCGCTAATGATTTTAATCACGGAAATTATTACAATTAGATATCTTCTACGTACGTAACGTGATGTAAGATTAAAATTGTCAAATTCGGATTTATTGAAACGTTCTTCTGAATATTGTACATTCGGCCAGTCACCTGTAAAAAGACACAGTCATCGTATTACTTAGTTCAATTGTTTTAAAAGCTAACGGCACCTCATTTATCATTATGGATCGCTGGCGATCCCGTTATTTTCTCTTAGAATAAATTATTATTTTTGTATATTACTTATAAACCTAGTTATTTATCCAGAAATTAGTCGAAACTTTGACTTATAATACTTTTTGACGCAACTAACGGCTTGAGATGTGAAGTGTGACTTACTAACAATGGCGTGGTTTGTGACTAAATTTGCTGAGATTTAAAGTTGAGAACTAATACAGGCCGGGTTCTGCAATAGTATAAATACTTAGACGGTAGTTTTTCAAAGCCTATGCGCACAACACCATATGTTCTTCTGTAAAATTTCTTGATAGTGACAAAAATTATATGATATATTCATATTGTGCCCAGTGCACAACAATACTTACTGTGAGACGATATGAATACCGACTGCGGTACGCTGTTTTGTTCCTGACAGAGTTGTTCGAAAATAGCATAACAATAATTGTATTACGTTTGCATTTCATAGTATCCATCGACTTAGTTTACAATTTTAAGGTATCTATGAGCTGGTCTCTATATTTTTATGTACTCAAAAGATATTTGTTTACGTACTTGGTTATTTGATCGTTCCTATTATTCAAATTTATCTGTCTTCTAAAGTCAAAAATGTATATCGTGTTAGATATTATCTTTTTCACATTTCGATCCATCGTTTATATAAATCGTATAAGAATGAAGGTCCAATAAAGTCGAAAATTCGTAAACGACTTCTGGTTAAATGTTATTATTAAAATGTAAAACATCCCAATTGGCACAGTCCAGACCTTTGTACGTCGATAGACAAAATAAAACGCTTATTTACTTATATGTAATAATATATGTTGTAGTGACATTGACGCTTAAAACATTTGTTTTAAATATATCTACATTGTACGTACGTAATAGTTTAAAAAATGTTTGTACCTCTAAATCATAGATCTGTGTGATGTACGTAGACAGTACGGTCGCACAAAATTTTCTAGTTCGCATGAACGAATCTATCATTGAAAAAACTATTGGCTTTATAAACATTTGTAATATTATTGTATCCGATAATAATACTATCTTGAAATATTATCCTGCTAAAATGTAACTAGTTAATAATATGCTGTTGTTATAATATCGATGGTTTACCATTAAACGGACGGATATCAGTCAAATTTGCACCTCAATGGACAGATTTAAATGTTGTTATTCTATGGTATCTATTTATTTAGTTCTGATTTTGTTTTGTTACTGGCAACACTTTTGAGGTATGAAAATTCGAATAAACGAAGGCAGATAGCCAACAGTGGCTTATTCTAAAGTCAAATCACTCTACAGCCATGCTAAAGATTTACAAAATTTTAATAATCTTGCTCTTAACATTCGAATTTTCAGTCTCTCGTGATAAAATTATTTTACAACTAGCTAACTACCAAAGAACAAACAAATACTTGATCGTATTTATTACGTGCATCTGGAATGTCACTTCTTTATCGAATTACCTACTTGTTTAGATGTATATCATGTTAGTATTATTTCAAAGCGATTTCGGACTGAGATCTATATATACTCGAGCTCTTTGTCGAAGATATTCTTTGATGCTTCAAAAGTGTTGTGGTGAGAGGCCATGTTTAAATTTATCATATTATTGTGTTCTGTGAGTGTTATAGATCTCAGTCCTGGTTTTCCTCAATGTGTTTCGTCAGTATGGAGATTGAAGAACTAATGATTACGCTATGATTGGATAATACTTAGATAATTATGAACACGGTGTTAAAAGTGTGCAATGCTGGACATTTGCATTACTTTTTTGTTTATGTATGTTAAAGTAAATAGCTTATAATAGTTTAAATGAATATTTGAGTTGATTTAAAAAATATTAATGTATTTAGAATAAAAAGATATGGAAGAATGTGATTGATTTCATTTATTTCATCTCCTGATTAGTTTTATCTTGGGCGCAGAAGTTGGTCTAAGTTTTTCTAACATCATAGACCGTATAATTTAAAAATGGATAATAAATTGAAAAAAATTTCGACTCGGGCAGTACTTGAACCGGCATCGTCAGCGTTCCGTGCTGTTGCTCTACGCTGACGCTGACGATGCCGGTTCAAGTCCTGCCCGAGTCGAAAATTTTTCAATTTATTTTCGATTTTTAAATTATATAGTGCCTTCATTTGCAATAACATGTGAAAATATTAATGTTTTCAATCATAGACCGTGTTACCTTTTTATTCAATTTTGGAAGGGTAGACGCAAATAATGTCACTACTTACACATAATATTTTCGTAGAAGTTGTGAGGGTAGAATATTAAACATTAATCGGCCGTGGAGATTGTTCTTTTCACAATTTACTATTAGTTTAAAATGGAGGCTGATAAGCGATTAAAGAAATTCAACTTGAAAGTTTTAAAAACCATTGGCCAAGGAACTTACGGGTCTGTATGTGAAGGTTTTAAATATTATTTCCTAAGACGTGGTTTTTAATTAAATGTACGTATTTTAGAAGTGTATTTTTATGCGAAAAGCGCAAGGACAGATCGCTGACTGTTGTCAAACATATAGAATTGAATATAAATAATCCGGCTCTTCATAAGGTAACTAGTAACTGTTTCATTTACGAAATTCATTACGAAATATCGTTTAACTTTTGTACTCTTTGTCATACAGGATAGTGCAAATGAAGTTAAAATTTTAGCGTCCATGTGTCACCCGAATATTATCAAGTTCTTTAATTGTCATTATGTGGACAATCATGTGTTAATATGTATGGAATATGCAACGAATGGTAATTTAGCCGAGTTCATGTATCAGAAATGCCCGAAACTTATAAAACAAGAGGTATAGTTTCTACTTAAAATAATGCCGATCATTTATTTACTCATTTTTTAATTTGGCGGTCTCGTTGGTGTAATACTAGCAATTTTTCTAACATTTTCCAACATCTTTCTAATCAATTTATAATTAAATACTGTCTATAGTTTACGCGAGTAGTACACATTTAAATAAAACACTTTAACGGTTTAAAACGCGATATATTAGTTAAACTTATTTGAAAGCATCCGAAACGTCAGGCCGAAGTTAAAAATCATTTTCAAATAAGTTTAACTAATATATCGCGTATGTGTTTTATTCAATTTATAATTTTTAGTAGGAATATCTAAATTCCGTCTGAATCACGAACCACCGTCCACAGATATAAAAGCTGTGAAGTTTAATCACTTCGGTTCCAGTCTGTGGATTTCTGAATATCCAAATCCAAAATAGGTCGATACCTATCGATAGCTATAGGCTGGGACATTTTACCTAATGTGTTTGCAAACCTCTGGTTTTCTGTCCTCCTATATCATCGAAAAAAACAATTTCCATGGGATTTTCGCTACAAGAAATAAGAATTGGAACGCAGTAGGTACTGGGTTATTTTGTTTGAACTTGGATTGGTTTATTATACAGGGTCGTTTTGAAATACGTACAGCGTTCCTAGTTTCGAATCCAGAGAAAAATGAACTTTTATTCCGACTAGGTTTTTTTTTTAAGTTGTGTTAAGGATATTCACAACTTTGTTTCAGGAGATATTATTTTACTATTGTCAAGTTCTATTAGGAGTTAATTACATTCACCAACTAGATATAATACATAGAGATTTGAAGGCTGAGAATATTTTACTAACTGGAAAAAATGGTGTATTGGTGAAAATAGGTGACTTCGGAATATCGAAAATGTTAGCCAGGTAAGTCAAAAGAAGTTAGTAGAGGTAGACTATAAGTGTTTATTGCAAACAGTATTTACTGGTATCGAACCGGCACTTTGAGCCGTCTGTCTCGGATTCGAGTCCGAATTTTATAATTATTTAAAGCATTTATATAGGAAGGGTGGTGCCAACTTTAACTCTGCGTATAATCCTGATACTATTTCCAGAACCAAAACCTAATTTCGATCCAAGTTCCATCGTTGAATTTTACCCTCTATATTTGATTTTTTTTAAAACTAGTTCTTAGTTACTTCTCATTCGAAGTTATCAATGATTGTCATTAATTCCAGTGTCTGTAGCTAAAATTAGATGTCTTTTTTTATTGGAAAAAAATTCTTGTGCCTTAACTTGGTCGATTTCAATGTTATTTTTAAATAATTTATTTGCTTCCGAATCTGTGAGATATTTTTCATTAAGTACTATTGCAATTAAGTCGTGAGTCCTCATAGTTGCTATGCAAACCGAGGATCGAGAGGGCGCCGTGGCGCTAACGTAGCATTATAAATAAGTTCCACTAATATTTCGCGTTTTAAACCTTTAAGTGTTTCATATACATATTTTACTCTTAATAACTTCCAGTGCCAAAAAAACGTCCACTGTAATTGGTACACCCTATTACCTTGCGCCGGAGCTTTGCGAGGGAAAACCCTATGACACTAAAAGTGACATTTGGGCTCTCGGTTGCTTGCTGTATGAAATGTGTACACATAGAAGAGCCTTTGATTCTGAGGTATGGCTTATCAGCCTAAGTAATGATATACAATAAACTGAAAAGTAATTTAAATATTCATTATTTCACAGCCTGGTCACGGGAAAAAAATATTTTAAATAAATTTAATAATATATGTTTTAAACGTTAAAGTGTTTTATTTAAATGTGTACTACTCCTAAATATAGACAGTATTTGAAAAGTAGATCCCAAAAAACAAGTGGTTCAAATGATACCTCGCGCGAGGGACCCCGGGTTCAAATCTCGAGAGAACGTTTTGAACTGTTTTATTTAGGAAGGACAATGTTAGATTAGACTTCAATGTAAACATGAAAACTAATACAGATTCTCTTTCCTATACCAATATAATACTTAATTTCCCAGAGTCAAAATGCGCAAGATGAATTGCTTTTTAAGTTTAATATTTCGTAAAGTAATGCGTAAGAAAGCTTATTAAAGTTATTTATGTGTTCAAAATTATATTTGTATATAAAAGAATCATGGACTTAGAACCAAACTTATTATTATTATAGACTGTCTCTGTGGCTAAATGGTTTACCGCCCTAGCATTGCGTTAAGCGCGAAAGGTCCTGGGTTCGAATCCCGGGGAAACAATAAATTGTTTCGGCCGGGCAGGCCACAGAAGTCTGACCAACTACTTACCTGTATACAAAAACCGATCAGTGAAACGAACACTGAAATGTGTTGACCCCAAGCCCCACGAGGGGAAACAGGATTTCACTTCTATTATTATTATATATTCTTACACTTTCAGTCATTGATTGGCTTGGTGAAAGTGATAACAAGTGGAAGTGTAGTTCCGATCGACTCGGCAGTCTACGAGAGAGGCATTCAAGATCTCATTGACTCCATGTTATCTGTGCTACCAGATAAGAGGCCCACCATCAAAGAGGTTATTGGACGAAAAGTTTTGCTCCCTATGATTTACACTGTTTACTTAGATGCAGGTGAAGATCAACTATTAAACAGTAAAGTAGCACAGTATAGATTATAAAAATTCAATATTTAAAATAACTTCAACTGATTAAAACGCGATTTATTTAAAAGTGATTTTCGTGTATGTATATTTTTTGGAAATAAATAGAAAACAAAGTAAAGCTGTTTGAATGACTTTATTTAAAATAAATGCTGAAATCTTGTGTAGTATCCCTTTTTCGCATAATATTCTGGTGTACTTTTCTGTTCTTATCAGCTTATAACTTATTTTAAAGATCACGCTTAGTATCTGTTCTTATTTAAACTTAATACCAAACATTAAACTACATACTTAACTATGAAGGATTTACTGCCCATTTTGATTTGTCTCCATTTCTTCAACTTCCTCTTCTGAAATCATATGCGTCACATAATTAGTATTACACTAGGCCTATCACACACTCATTTTATGATGATATTCATATGTAAGTACAAGGATTTGAGCTGTACTTCTGTTTTTTTTCATAGTGCAGCTTGTCACAAATTGATTGATTAAAGGTTATATATATCCAGTTTACAGTTGAAAACTAACTAGGCTCGAATTTCGTACATGTTTAAATACTATGCTGTAACTGTGTTTTTAAATGTATGATGACACCAGTATGATATAGATTAAAGTAACTTTATTTAAAGTTATACACAATCTACACTTATGGAGTATAACGAAAATCCATTTGTCTGCGTTATAAGGCAAAAAATAGTTTAATTTGTCAGGTCCCTTGGTTTTTCTTTATATATACAAATTTGTTTACATGATAAAGATAACCTTTCTGTTGCAATTGTTTTACCAGTTTTTAAGGTTAAGAGAATGATATTCATAAAGTCAACATCTGACTATGTTTTGTAGTCAGATATTCAAATAAAATGAATTATGTAATATATACATATGAAACAATAATAACACAAGTGAGATGCACTTACGCTGTCCATTTTGTTGCAACTGAACCTGTAGAGGTTTTTGCCCAGGAATTTGCCCGGCCTGCAGCATTCTTGTCAATCGCTCCACTTCTTGCAACGAAGAAGCATTCTTAATAGCTTCCCTGATCTTATGAATTTCTTGTGGTGTAAGATCTAAAAATAAATTTTGATTAAACAATTAATAATAGAAAGGATTGTTATAAACTTTTGCAAAATTTGATTATGTGTTTTTGCTGGTATTATTCTTATGAATAATGAAAATCAGATAGCAGAATATCAAGAACTATGATTCAGATTGAAGGAAATATATAACACAGACAGACTCAAACCCCCAAATAACAATATTACATGGTTTACCTATTGTTCTATGCTACATTTTTATTTTTAATATACAATATACTTAGTTTTAAAACATACTTGTGACTTTAGGATCAGGCATATTTCCACCAGGAACAAATGTTTTCGCTTTCCTCGTAATCTCCTTTTGCATTTCCTTTCCTTTCTTGCTCTTGAACAGAGTTGTTGCTTCATCTCTTTCCTTCTGTTTAATTTTTCTAAAATCTAATAACCTAAGTTCTGGTAACTTAAATGCCACATATGCTCTGCAAAGAAACAACAAATGAGTTTATTTCTTTATATTTTTTATAATTAATAGTAAAATAATTCAGGTACTATAACTTTATTTACCTATAATGTTGCTTATTTGCCACAGGATTATGCATTAATGACAATGTTTGAAGTTTTGGCAAAGTTGCCAATGGATCTAAATCGCCCAACTCAGATATATTGTTGTTTGTGAGAATAAGTGATTCCAAGTTGGGTAAATACTGCTCAAGATTTTCACCAATTCTTCTGCAATAGTTAATAATACATTTAATGGGATGATTCCCAACTCAGTACACACAGTTTTTTTTTTTTCATTTTTTTTACTAAAAATGTTCCATTGTAATCAAAAAAAATTTAGTGATATTAGATAATAATTAATAGAAAGCATAGGATACTTACACAATCCTATTATTGTTGAAAAATAGACACTTTAATCGCTTCAGCAGCGGGAAACCATCTAATTTTCGAATATCATTTTCAGAGAAATCAATTGTGTCAAATTGATCTAAAGTAGCTCCCATATTCTCTATTTGTGGTATTTTGTATCCTGAAAAGCAATATAGAAATAGGTATACATATATGAATGCATATCGATATAATAACAGCTAAAAACATTGTACCAAATTTCTAACCTCTCAGATCCAATTCTCGATCTCGACATGGATTCATATATTGCATAGAATTTTGAATTAATTCAATCGTTAGTTTCACCATTTTGATACACTCTTAAACAAACGACTATATTTATTTTAAAACAACGCTATAAAATTTTTACGGTTACATCGGCTTCTGTTTGCAATTTGTGAATACATACATATTATATCGACAATATCAAAGGACAATTTATTAAAAAAAAACTTACAACAGTCTATGGTATATACCATAACTTTGGTTTGTTCACGTTTGTAAGTAATGTGTAAAAAACTGACATCACTATCTAGTCAATTGTCAAAAATTTTAAGTGTAATCCAAAGCCAAAGGATAATAACAAATTTATTTTACAGTGGTATTCCACTGTAAAATTCATTTATAATTCAAAATTATAAGTTTTGCTAAGCTGTAACATTCTTTAATTGCCACAATGGGCCAAATGATGGGATCATACAGTGCCCGGGAAGTTGATTTATACATGGATGATAAACCAACTTTTGATCACCAGGCAGGGTTTCAATTTGAGAGGAAACAACGAGGTAGCTTTTATTATAAGGATAATTTTGTAAATCGTTTTACTATACTTCATAGAGGATGAAATATATTAATGAATAATGTTCTCTCTGCTTGAAAGATATTTGGTGTTTGGTTATATAACATAGATCTTTACTGATGTTATTATGATAAACAGACTATTGGTTTCTTGCAGAAATGGTAGCACAAGAAGAACACCTAGTATCCGCTATGATTCCCCCAAAGTATAGAGATTATTGTTCTCACCATTTGCTGGAGTATCAAGTGTGCCGCTACAAAAATATGCCAATGCTCTACAGATGTGCCCATGAAAAACATAATTATTTGAACTGTGAACACCAAGAGTAAGTGTTGTACTGAATTGTCGGGGCGCTGATCTGTTAATATTGGTAAAACAAGCCAATTAGGCTCATTTAAGACATATACAGCTCCCCTCAAATTGTATCTTGATTAATTACAATAATAAGCAGTATGAGTTACAAGTTAGCAGTAAATTATAAAATTTATAAAACTGTTAAAAGACAACAAATCTTAAATTACTTCTTGCCCCCATACCTCTGGTTTGATAAAGAAAAAATATTAATATGAAATTTACCCTTTGCAGTTATGTTCTACGAATGAAAGAGTTTGAACGTGAACGCCGTTTACGCTTACGTGAAAATCGTCTTGTAGGAGCGGCATAAGGTGTTATTTTTATTTAAACAGACATAAGTGAAAATGTTATTAAAATAGATCATGTAAAAGTTTTATTTCTCTATGCATTTTTACTTATTTATCATTCTTAGTTCATTAGATAAAGTTTCAAATCAAATCCCATCACATAACACCAACCATTAACTATAAAAATAAAAATGTGGTCTGCAGAAGGTTGTCAAAAAACACTACAATCTGTGAAGGAAAGTACCCAGCTTGTCCACTTGAATATATATATAATAAAAAGCTATCTGACTGTTTAAGCGCAAGGGAACAATAACATTTTGACTTAGTACTCTCTAGATTTATTGTACCATTGAGGTAACTCTATTTTACGGTCGCATTTGTTATCGGCCATCATCATATTTTTTTTTTAATTTCACTTATGACCGTCATAATACACAGTGACGGTCACGGTCGCAACATTATTCATACAGTTTGAAAATTGTATGGGCTAACGATGCTACTCCACCGCGCAATATGCTTTTCTGAACGCATCTATTCATAGACTATAGAAAAAGTTTAATAATGACAAGCTTCAGAGACACTGAATTACATCGACGTTTGTTAACAGTTGCCATCAATAAAAAAGATTGCCAAACAAAGTTACGTCTAGTTTGATAACGTTTTGAAGGTCTGATTTTGTTTGAATTCTATCTAAGAGACCCTTAAAAAATGGTAGAGGAAATGTGACTTATACTTTTGTTATTGTAAACCTTAACGTTTTTTTAGGCAAAGCTTATAATGGCCCGGCTAAACTTTAGGGATTTTTGTAAACACGCTTGTCGAATATACAAATTATTGTAATAGAATAGTATTATAGTAAAGTCAAATGCTATTTATTACGGAAGTAATGGCTTCCGAAATTTTAATTGCTGTAGTTAATGTATTTACTAAAAATGTTAATTAAAACATTTAGTGGTTATCCCATTTACAGAAGTGAATTATTATAAAACATTCTACCTTAGAATTCAGAATTATTGGAATTCATGAATACTTAATTTTACTATTATACCGCGGCTTGGCCATGGTGTACAAAGAATCTGATCTAAATGTCTTTGCCGAAATGATATTCACAAGTGGATAAATTACTTGAAAAACGAGTGCAAAATTCTCTGTAAATAATTCTATCTTTACGCTATGACAAACTTTGCATTGTTGTACCATGAACACTTTTTTTTGATGATTTGTTTACAATGAATAATGCTGGTGGAGCTATGTCAATAATACGAAGGGCCAGTAATCTAGAGGAGGAGGACAGTATGTCGGAAGAGGATATGATGGATAGTGAGGACGAAGATGAAACGATCGCCAGAATACAGCGCGCTCATTTCGCGGAAACGGCTGCTATGAATTCTCGGCGGCGACCGGCAGCTCGTCCTCGGCGAATGAGCCAAAAAAGAAAAATAGAAGCAGTGCGAAACTTTCACGATTTTACAAAGAAATTGAAAAAAGACACTGGCATAAAAATACGCAGTTTAGGTGGTAATAATTTATTAGATTTTAGTGACTATTCTAGTGAGGACAATAAAACTGATAGTGATGGTTTATCAGAAGAGGAGTTTACTGTTGACCCCAGTGCAGTGCAGGATCTGAATGAAGAGAATGATAGTTATATAGACCCTGAGACGGGAGACTTTGTTGAATCTAAAATAAAACAAATAGATGCAAAGTGTTCAGACAATTCGGAGTCATCACCTTCAAACATTATTGAGGAACCGAAAACACTTTCAATTAGTGACATAATTGATGAAAGTGGGTTGGATTTATCAAAAAATGTTGAAATAACTGAAGTAGATGAAACTGACCTTTGCCCAGAGAAAACACCTGAAGATCTTTTAGATATGAAAGAAGATAGCAGTAGCCAAAACTTTGATATACAGGAAAAATTAAAAGACATGGGGGAAATTAGTGTTAAACCAATTAATAAAACAGAGAGTGAAGATGATAATAGTAACACAGCTGAAAATGATGAAGAGGTATTCAAAGACTCATATTCATCACAAATCATAAGAATTAAGTTTTTTACAATATGTTGTAAATAAATTAGCCTAACTATAATACAAAAATAATCACTAAATTAATGGTTTTCAGAAAAAACTAAACTCTAGTGCTTTAAATGTTCGACGTAATATAAGAGAAGTTATGGATGAAAAGAATTTAGATGCTTCCACATTAACAGCTCAGAGACAGGAATCAGAGCGTTTAGCTCGAGTTCAGGAACAGCAAAGAATCATACGAGAAGTAAGTATTTGTTTCCTATAACCAATAAAAATAATATTAGCCCCATAGGAAAAGGACAGTATTCAATTGCAGAAAACAGTCTTCATGATCGGAATTATAGCATTTTAAACATACTGTATTTACAAAAAGGTGATAAAATTTATATAGGTATGTTATGTATGTATGTCCTTTTATCCTGTCTAAAGTAGTTATTCAAGTGTGAGTGTAAATATATTCTATGATAAACTTTGTTATTTTTATACAATTCTAGGTTCAAAGGCAAATAGCTATTAATAGGCAAAACAAAATTCATCAGAAGACTTTGTCACTTTTGCAAGGTGGTTCATCTATATTAAAGAAATCTACATCTGGACAAAAGTTGAAGTATGCAGTACTTCTTTTTCTATTAGTTTTATGTGTAATGGAATTTTTACATGAGATGTTTTCTTTTTAGTTTACCTAACACAGTATTAGTCAAATTACCGTCAGGAGAGATTAAAAAAACTAGTGTTAAACCTGGTCAATTAGAGGTTACAAAAGTACCTAAACCTGCAACATCAGCTTCTGCATTAGCTCAGAGATTAAGTAAACCTGACCAGAAGGGTGAAAAAAAGGAGGTAAGGTATCATCAATAGTTTCTCGCATTTGTATCTAATCTATTAAAATAAGAAGTAATGTTTAAACTTCCTTTTTTGATTACATTTTATGTATTTATGAACCTATAAGTTATTTAAGATTACTTTAGTGTATAAACATTAAACATATTTTTAACTGTGTTGCCCATATTGGTTCCAGGTAGTAGAAATAGTTGATAGTAGCAGTGGTGAGGAGTCTTCCTCGTCATCTTCAGATTCTGATGATTGTATTATGCTGTCTGATTCAGAAGTACCGCCTAGTCCTGAAGCTGAAGATGATCCAGGAAATTCAGGTAATTAAATGAAAAATTATAATTGATAATGTTTAAATGATATGGACTGAATGAAATGTGTGTTTCACTCATAGGTCTTCACGTAAATGATGCTTACAATATACCCGATGAACAAGGAAGAGTACAAATAAATATTGGACATCCGGAAAACGAAGAAGATATCTTTTTAGCCCCTCAAATCGCGAGAGTTATTAAACCGCACCAGGTAACCAAATTAATTAAATATGTGTAATAATTAGAGATGTGCTAAGTAACACTTTTGCCTAGTTATGTTTTTTTCAACCGAGTACTCGGCAGAGTAACTCCGTTCAATCAAATTCTCACATCGCGCGCGTAAACAAGTACAAAAAAGTTCGCGCCGGTCAAGATGTCTAATAATAATTTATTTTAATATTCTTTTTAAATTTAGCTTTATGCAAGACATGGTGTATAATGTTATTATTGTTTAGATTGGAGGGGTGCGGTTCTTATTCGACAATATAATAGAATCAACAGAGCGATTTTCAACATCAACTGGCTTCGGATGCATATTGGCACATTCCATGGGCCTCGGAAAAACTTTACAAATTGTATGCTTCTGTGATATATTTTTGCGACACACTAGTTCCAAAACAGTACTATGTATTATGCCTATTAATACCCTACAAAATTGGGTAAGTGTAAAACAATGTATCAGTAGGATAATGTGCTTTTTATGTTCCTAGTTAGTTATATCCATCTCAAAGCTATTATAATGCAGCCAGACTGAAAACCAGCACTGCTGCAACAAACATTCAGCAGCACAGCTGAGACTGGTACCGATTGCCATTTCTTTCATATTTATATATATTTTTCATTTACCCGATTTATTTATAAATTATAAGTTTACTGTATATATCTTAATGGCAATCAAAAATTTTGAATTTGAATAATATAATATTTAGAACAATTATGTTCTTTGTAAGATAAATCTTTTTGCAACGAATAAATATTTTTTTATTATTGTATTTAGTTTGTTTGCGTAGTTATGCTGAACATAATTTAATGATTGGTTTTTGTAGGTGGCAGAGTTTAACATGTGGCTTCCTGTGGACGCAGCAAACAGTCCTCTCGCGGCGCATGGTGAAGTGCGAACGAGGACTTTTCCGATTTACGTGTTAAACGACAGCCACAAGACATTGCAAATGCGTGCCAAAGTAGTTAAGGTATAAACCAATGTATAACCGTGACAATCCTTGGATAAGTAAAATATTGCTAGGCAATATGTTGAACCATTTAGCTACAAAGTCAGACACTAGTTTATTACTAAAATAAAGATAAATAATGTCATTCTTACTAAACGTTTTAAAATTTCTAGGATTGGACAACCACAGGCGGTGTCCTTATGATAGGTTATGAATTATATAGATTGTTAAGTATGAAAAAGGATAAAAAACCTCGTAAGAAAAAGAAAGCGGACGCAAAGTTAGAGGCTGAGAAAGAGAAGGAAGATAAGAAAAACGATGTCGGAAATGACGACACAACTCAGGTAAATATTATTGCAATAAAAAAATCGCAAGTAGTACGCAATAAATAAAATACTTTAACGGTTTGAAACGTGAAATATATAAGTTAAACTTATTTGGAAATAACGGGGGGACTCCCCACACAGCACGACACAGCTTCTGCAAAACATAATTTCCAATTGCAATGAAATAAACTAGAGACTGGAGATTATTCAACAAGATCTTTAATAGTAGTGCATCTTATTACAGGGCTCCGATGCTGCAACAGTTACAAAAGCATCCGATGATACCCGTATTGATGGACAGGAAGGTGACGTCGCTCTCAGATTAGATGATAATAAAGAAGATAAAAAGGACGATACTCCATCTGACGAAGACAAAAAGCTGCTTGATGGTAATTTGTTTTTTATTATTATTTTATTAGATTCAAGTCTTCATGCTGTTTGCAGAGGTGAATAAATACATTTTTCATTATATATATTTAAATTGGTCTCTATAAATGGAAAAAAAATACGACACTGGTAGGACATGCACCGCAATTCGTAGCGTTACATGCTGTTGCTCTAAACAATTGAGCTACCGTGTCTTATACGTGCTCGTGGATTTTTTCAACCTTTTATTCCTATCAATGCAGTTGGTCCGTTGGTCTCAGCATGAATATATGAATTTCCTCGGTATACAATATTATTCAATGTTTAGGTCATGAATTTTTTTAATTTATTTTAGAAATGTATGAAGCTCTAGTTAAACCGGGGCCAGACCTTGTTATATGTGACGAGGGGCACAGGATCAAGAACAGCCACTCGAACATATCGTATGCGCTAAAGCAAATGAGGACAAAACGTCGTGTTGTACTCACAGGTATTTTACTGTGGATTTAATTATCCTTATTGTTACAAAGAGCATTTGACCTATGTAACTTATAGGAAATAGTAAATAATTTTAAAAACAATGGCTGGCTAATAATCAAGAGATCGTGGATTCGATTTCCACCGGCTCCAATATGTTTCTAATACATATATAATTTTTCTCAACACGTAGTATTTCGTGTGGAATCTGGTACTAAACGGGTAGGAATAAAAAATTTTCCAAGGTTGATTACCGTCAACTTATGTGAGAATGTAATTGGTATCTTGCTGTGGATTTCCTTCACTTTTCATCAAGCGAGCCCTGTGCCTGTCTGTAATCCTTTTACATAAAAAAAGCCTTCCATTATATTGTTACTGTATTCATCTTGATATGTTATTTATTCCACAGGATATCCTTTGCAAAACAACTTGCTAGAATATTGGTGCATGGTGGACTTTGTGCGTCCGAACTATCTCGGAAGCAAGACAGAGTTCTGCAATATGTTCGAGCGGCCCATACAGAACGGACAGTGCATAGATTCGACACCTCAGGATATAAGATTGATGCGTTATCGGGCGCACGTTTTACATTCGTTGCTTGTCGGTTTCGTGCAAAGGTAAAGTGAAAACAATAGAGTAGTGTTGCTTGGCATTGCATTAAGCGCGAGTTCCTGAGTTCGAATCCCGGGGAATCAGTAAATTGTTTCGCTCGGGCAGGGGTCAGAAGTCTCGTCAACTACTTGCCTGTAAATAAATCCGATCAGTGAAACGGACTCAGAAGTGTGTTCGCCCTATGCCCACGAGGGGAAACAGGATTTCACTTTTTTATATAAGTGTAATAACAGTACAAAAATAAAGCAAGATTGAAAAAATCGAACCTACGACCAATATGTACCGTGCTGTTGCTGTTACAACTAGACTACTGTGTCAGTGGTAGTGTTAATTGATATATGCAGTAAAAATCGATTATAAATTGAAGAGATTAAGACACGGGCAGGCCTTGAACGGGCATCCACAACGATTCTTGCTGTTAAACTCATTGGCGTTTTCAACATGTTTATGCATTAACCTTTATTTTTTTCTTTTTTAATATATACCAACTATCACCGTCATTAATAATAATTAAATAAAAGTGAAAGATATTTATATATTACTATTTTTTTAATGTACAAAATGGTATACTAATAAGAAAAAGATGTATCAAAACTATTAATTATTTGTCAGACGTTCGCACGCTGTACTACAATCAACTCTGCCACAAAAGGAAGAATATGTTCTTCTAGTCCGTATGACGCCTCTGCAGCGAAAACTCTACGATCGCTTTATGAATGAAGTCGTTCGCTCGGCATCTGTCCCAAATCCATTAAAAGCGTTCGCTATTTGTTGTAAGGTATGTAACCATTTACTATAATAAACACTCGCTCCATGGCTTTGCTCGGCTGTTAATTTTAACATACAAAGCAGTGACAGTTTTTAATATGTACTTCTACTTTTTAATACCAATTCTATCAATAGACATCTGTTCCAAAACTTTCTGTGTTATTGTGTTTGTAATCTAACATGCCTGGAGATTTTAAGTGTTTATATTTCAGATATGGAATCACCCTGACGTCTTGTACAACTTTCTGAAGAAGCGCAGTGAAGTAAGTGCAGCTATCGAAGAGGATTTAGATTTAGAAGAGATTGGTGGTGTTACGAAGGCAGGTCGAGCGAAGAATGGTAAAGCCCAACCGAGACGACCTGGAAAGCCACGGGTAAAGTGTATTTAAAAACCAGACTATGTATTTCTGTAAATTATTTTTGTTATAAATACGTTATTTGTCTTTTTGTCTATTATAGGGTTCATCGAAAAAACCAGCAGCAACAATTCCGCCTAACACAACTGCTCCTGTACCACCACGACAAGATACAAATACCCAAAATACTCAATATTCAAATACCGCGTATGGTTCCAACCCTGCGAGAGCCGACAGACCGCCAGGGAATTATCCCCCATATCCGCCTTATCAAAATACTCCACCTGGATATTACCCACCCGGTCAGAACTACAATCAGGAATATGGCAATAATTATTACCCGCAACAGCCTCCATATGATAATAACTATCCCAATCAATATCCACCTTCCAATCCGGAACAAAATTACAGCCAGAACTACTGGAGTAATAACAGTTATTATGGAAATCCCGGTTATTATAATAATCCGCAATATACGGAGGGGCAACCGCCTCCGCCGAATTTCAATCCAAATCAAGCTCCAGGTTTTGAAAATTCACAGCCGTATCAAGGAAACTATAACACGCCATCAAATGCTTCTACTTATACTAGCGGTGCGCCCCCTAATAATCAACAGTATCCTGCTAACAGTGCACCAGCAAATAACACACCATATGCTGGACGTGATACGCCTTCTGGCACATCGTACAATCAAAACAATGTTACTCCAACTAATAGTTCTTTTTCGGCTACGGCTGTACCTCCGAACAATGCTCCTTATGCTAACAACAGTGTTCCTACTAATAATTCAAATTACCCAGTAAACAATGAGACACCGAGCAATCAATACCCTAGTACTAACGTCCCACCAAATACTTCTTATCCGGGTAATAACGCTCCATATCCACCCAATTCGGAAAATTATAATAACCTACCCCGCTCACAACCTTATCAAGGCCCATACAATAATCCAGCATCATATTCACAATATGATCCTAGTAATGGCCCACCACAGCCGTACCAGAACAATCAAACTCCAGCAAATTATCCAGGGTACCAATCGCAACAATATCCTGGTAATAATCCATACCCTGCTAATCCATCAACACCTTACAACCAATATGAGAACTCAACTGAATACGCTAATAATTATCCACCAAACATGTCACGACAAGAAAATATTCCTTCCAGTCAACATCCAGTTAAAACGGAATTAAATATAGATCCACCTTATAGTCAATCTGTTGTTAAACAAGAACCGAATGTTACACAAAATGCAAGTGCACCATATGGAGCTTCCTACAATTACAATCAACAAAGTCACCCCGATTATAATAATCAGTTTCCTAACTATTCTCAACCTATGGAAACTAAGCCGCCTTTATGCAGTGCCAGCTCTGGTAGCCCTGTCACATCATGGCCCATGCCAACAGATACAATAAAGACTGAGCTTGATAGACTAAAAATGGAAGACAAAATGGAAATTAAATCAGAATCTGATGGTGAGGTTAAAATAGAAGATTTAGACACTAAGACAATTGTTAAAGACGAAATTAAAAAAGATAAGTTCCCTACACCACCTACAAAAAGTGAACCGGTTATAAAGGCAATGTTGGATACTGTGAAAGATAATGGTTCCGATTCAGAACCCGAAGTACCGAAGCGAGGTAAAGGTAAAGGCAAGGGAAAAGAAAAATCAAAAGCAGAAAAGTCCCCTCGGCCTACTAAAGCAAAAGCTAAACCCAAAAGTAGAAAGGATAGAAAAACTTCGAAAGACAAAACAAATGAAGAATCGGAATCAGAACACAGTGAAAAAGAAGAAAAATTGAACAAAGAAGAAGAATTAGCACTTGTCAAGAAAGCGGAAGAAATGACATACGATTGGGCAACCGATCTCCTAAGAGATTATATACCTGGATTGATCGAAAATTCAGCTAAGATGGAGTTGTTCTTTTACATTTTGAACGAGAGTATCAAGCTTGGGGATCGATTATTACTATTCAGTCAAAGTTTATTTACTCTGAATCTAATTGAAGATTTTCTTGAGAGAAATTATATTCCGGGCACCAATCGTTTGTGGGAGAGGAATACTTCATATTTCCGTAAGTTTTTATACTTTTTTTTATTTACATAATAATTTGTATATTTATATTTACAGAGTTTCTCGATATTTCAGGTTTGGACGGTTCTACGCATGCGTTGGAGCGTGAAAAGCTTATAAATGAGTTTAATGCTAATCCAAACGTTTATCTGTTTCTGGTATCGACACGGGCTGGTTCTCTCGGAATAAACCTAGTTGGAGCCAACAGGGTTATTGTATTTGATGCCAGCTGGAACCCGTGTCACGACACCCAAGCTGTTTGTCGAGTTTACAGGTAAACTTCATAGTGATAAATGTAGAGAAAATTGTTTTTCTTTGATATTCTCAAAAAGAGTATTCTAAACATATAAACACATCTTTTTTGATAACTATGAATGTTACAAATACATATGTTATTTGTTGTATACAATAGCATGCAATACTTTAAAAATAAGTAGTCTGCTCCATAATAACTAGCGGCCCGTCCCGGCTTCGCTGGGTAGACATTATTAGACTATAAAAAAATTACGTACAGATATATAAGTTATAAGCATGCTAATTAAAACGACCGTGAATCATTAATACTCTTCGCAGCGTATGAGATAAAAGATATTTTTTTGGCAATTTTTTACACCTACACAAAATATAGCCTAGTTACTTAAGAAGAATACAAGTCTTATAATATTAGTGTAGATAAACAACTTCTACAACTTATCAATTATAATCAATTTTATTAAAAATATTACTTTTTTACAAAGTTTAGCACTACTATATTTTTAAAATAAATAAACGCTATTCTTTACAGATACGGTCAAAGGAAGCCTTGTTTCGTATACCGTTTTGTGATGGACTGTTGTCTGGAGAAAAAGATCTACGACCGTCAAATCAATAAGCAGGGCATGGCAGATCGTGTTGTGGACGAATGCAACCCAGACGCGGTCTTATCTATGAAGGAGATCACTAATCTCTGCTTTGATAATGATGAAAAAGTATTTATATACATTTTACAAATAACGCAGAGAAAATTAATTTTAATACGCAGATTTAGTAATTAAAAAAAATATTTCTTATAGGAATCAGAACCGAAAGATCTTCTAGAATACAAGGATAAGTACATTGATGTGCTGATGCAAGGAATCCTCACGTTGCACAGTAAACTACTGACCAAGGAGCCTTTCCAACACGAGTCTCTCCTCGTCGATAGAAAAGAAAAGAAATTGTCCAGTGCTGAGAAGAGATTAGCTCAGAGAGGGTAAGATTTGTCTAAAACTATTTTCTTAATGGTTATAAAAACTTGACGGATGTGTTCAAGTTTCCTGATACACTATTGATACACATTGCGTCACTATTATAATACATATTGCGTGACGGAACACTTGTGACGTCATTAGCTTGTAAAATACCACACGTGTTTTTGTCTTATTTTATATGGGTTACCAATGAATAAAGTAGTTTCAAAAAAAAAACGCGTTTCATAATATTGTTTGCCGCAACTGTTTAGTGTTAATTCTCATTTTCATAATATAGTTACGAGCTGGAGAAGAAAGCTGCGTCGGCACCTAAACCGACTACAGCGTATCGAACGGTACGCACAGCTGACGGGAGCCTGGTGCAGCGGCCTGTCGCGTCCGTCCGTCCGATGCAGCACGGGGCGCGCTGGATTCCTGCAGATGTCTGGCGCCGACAAGGAATGACAGCGCAAGAGATGACGCTACCTTTAGGTATTAAAAATGCGCGTAATTAGTAACTTAAATGTATTATTAGTGTCTTCTACATGGGGCGTCTTTGTTAAGATTGCTGTACTGATCTAGCAGCGTGTCTAGAGGCAAAAAAATATGTAAAATGAAATGGCGAACACGGTGGTATCAAAAGTTTAATTTGAATTTCGAACTGGCTTGTACATAGTGAAAAAGAAAGTGCTTTGGCGCGTAAAAAAACTATTGTTGTTAGTTGTTCGTCTATTGTGTATGTAAATTATTATATCTGCGCATTATTTAAGAAAAGTACCTACTATACAATACCTTAGCCACAACTAGGCATTGGTGGACTGGTTGATTGGTTTTTGTACCTGCCTCTCTTGCGGCCCTGCACTAATGTACTGTAACGTGATCGTGTTTTTATCATACATTATTTAATATCTATATATTTTAGCAGCTCTCGCCCTCTTCTTCTATCACAGCTATAATATATTTTATTTTGTTATTAGATGTGGTGATTCCAACTAATTCATCGGAAAAGACCAACATTGTCCTAAAGGCTGGCCAACGTGTAATGGTCTTGAAGTCGCCAAAGGGAATCTATATGCAACTAGAGTCTGGAAAAATAATAGCAATCAAAACAGCACTTAAAGGTTTGGGGCAGAAAGGTGATAGTAAGGACAGTACATTAGGTAAAAAGGGTAAGTAGTTTTTATTTATACAAGTATTTACCCCTTTTCTGATGCAAAATGGTTTTAACGATTCTCTATTTTCAGTAATGGGTAGTCGGCCATCCTCGGCACATATTCCCGGATCCCTGAAAAATAATTCAGCGATTACAATTACTTCTAAGTCGGGCCCACGTTTTCAGAGGGTACAAACTAGACCATCAATGATGGGTCCGAAAATGGGAAGATCTATGTTGCCCGGGCAGAAAATAGCTGAGATCAGGAACCGCCTGGGAGAGATGCGATCGTATGGTGCGCGTCCGAAATTACCCACGCCAAATATGAGAATGCTTCGACCTAGCTTACCCGGTTCTTTGAGTATTACAAAAGTACCCAAGAAGCCTGATGAGAGACATAGGGCTTTCGAAGAGGAAACTCAGGTTTTAGACAGTGATGATGAAGATTTGAGAGAGAAAACGAATGGTAGTCCGTCATCCGATCGGATAGTCAACGATAAAGACGATAAAAATGAAAATAAAGATACATCTGATAGCTCTAGCAAAGATGCAACTTCTTTCCAAGACAAAGAAAGCAAAGTCAATACGCCCATTGTACTAACAACTGACGAAAAACTACCTTCAGAGGAAGCCCTAGAAACACGAAGCGATAGAAATGGGCCGGAGGTGGCAGCGCTATCGCAAAGTAACGTAAAAGACGAAGGCCCAATGAATTTAGCGAATCGGGGCGAGAGGAAAATCAATTTATTAAAAAATTATAGACACCAACGGCCTATAAGCCGGCCGCAGCCGGAGTCGAGTCTCAGCCAATTGGAAAAAACGGCGACGACGCTCAACAAAGAGGGCGTGCCGGATTTTAGGAAAAATTTAGATGATATAACACAGTCTTATTCTCCCTCTGTTGAAGAGAAAACGAGTGGAAGAAAGAAGAGATCGCCCCAGAAGATAGAAACGCAGGAACGACCGAATATGTCACACAGTGTGTCTAGTATGCTCGGCACTACCCAAAAGCAGGACAGCTCAAATCAAATAGCGCACGGTGTGCAAGAGGCGTATAACTTGAGTAAATCTCAGGCCATGCCGCTAAATATGACCCACAGTGGACTGATGACTGGTGGAACTACAACCAGTAAAGAACCTATAGATCCACCTCCCCCCATGCTCCCTAATGATCCCGTCTTCGCAAGTGGAAGTACACCACCGGAGGGTTATGGACAATATCCAGGTAACACTTTCTGTATGATTTACTTAAAAATCTTTAACAAAAAAAAGTTTATGACAGCCCACTTTGTAAAACTATTCAATAATATAAGTTTCTCTTAGTCTTTAGTTTGCGATAGAGGAGAACAGACAAGGGGGTTCAAACTCACGACCCGTTGCTTATTACCATTTGACTAATGAGCCCGTCTATCTTCATTATTCTTGATTTTTTGTACATTGTGTAGTTTTAAAGTTAATTATTGAGCTCTTTTGTCGAAATTGGGTGAGGCCGACGATTACGTCTAAGAAACCGGAAATAGTGGTTTTACTTTTTTGTATAATTCCGTTAAAACGTAGTCTAATAATATATCGATTATATATAGTACGAACATTCACTATTGGATACTAATATGAGAACCGGACAAGGGTCAAAGTCGTCTTTTGTCTACGACTCTGCGATACCAATATTTCGTGATCGCATAATTGTTAAGTAACTGGAGTAGTCAAGGTGACGCTTATTGCTTATTTAGGCGTTTATTTATAATTGCAGTTAACTTGCACTGTCTAAAATTGATAAAGCAATTATTTTAGATTGTCGTAATCGTAGATTTGCAAATAACGTTTCCGAATCGAGGCGGCTGTAATTGTGATGAGAAGAAATGTTTGGGGTTTCTTTTTACACTTAGACGATTTCATTTCATTCAATTCGATTCAATTGGAACAAAGCTTTTGAGATTTTAGATTAGATTTTATTTGGGGTTGACATAATGATGAACCAATGGGTTATATAAAATTTTCCGTTTCTCATTAAAATTTTCTTTAAAATCTACATAATGTTGTTATGTATTGGTTAGAAATAACGAAAACACTTAAACGGTTTTAAACGCGAAATATGCTTTACAGCGACCAATGCTTGATATCTGGATAGCCGTTGTTTTATTTTAATGTACTACTCGCGTAAACTACTGACTGTATTTCAACGATATTTTTTATTTGTACTTAGTGACCTTTTTCAGTCTAGAGGATTTAAAATAAAATCTTATTACTCGATATAATAGTTATTAACTACCACAATAGTATCTGATTATATAGTAAATTTCTGCCACAAAATATTTAATTAATTTCATTAAAACTTAATATTTTTAGGTTATGGAATGGGTTATGGGGCGTACCCGCATAATCCTGCATACTACGGCGGCTACAGTGGAGGCTATTACCCTCCATACGCACCACCGCAAGCACCTTTCCCCCCACCACCGAATAATGCCCCAGATCCATACTTACCACCGAATCCACAGTGGTAGTGACTAGAGCTAGCTAAGTATCACGTTACTAAACAATTGAATAAGGAAGTTTCAAGTCATACCAGTGTTTTAATAATACCCAAAACAATCGATATATATTTGCACAAACGTGTATAAAAATTTTACGTAAATGACCTATCCCTAAGAACTAACCTACACTATATATTTGTAATGAACCCCAAAACACGTTAAATAATGACATTATTAAATTCGAAATTCATTATAAGTTAATATATTTAAACGTTTGATCGAATCTAGTTTAGAAGATAATAAGGTCATTTTATTTTTTTATTGTAAAAACAATATTTAACATCAACTTCGATCTTATTTAATGAGCTACAAATTTAAGCATTTATTTCCAATTAAAAAAAAACCGGACGTCGCCGTCTTTTTGCGAAAAGTTTATCGTTGAAATTATTTTGTGTGAACGATGTGGACCGTATCTGTACTTATTTAATTGAAAGTATATGTTTTTCACGCGGATTTATTTAAATGCACATACGGATGTATGTCTTTCTCATTGTATACTCAGACTAGTATATTGTGGATACAGTATTTGTGAATGGTTAGAGGTCGATGTATGTGATAAGTCGCTAAGTAGATTTAAGTCGAATAATATAGCTCTTAAGAAATATTTATCATCCTAGTATTGATGAATGCCTGCAGATTATTCTAGAAATTTTCATATAATCATTTCATTTAACGGTTAAGCCATCATTAGCTTTTATGCATTCACTGATGCATAAAAAATATTTATATTTATCTTATAGATATTTGTGTTTAAACACAAACTTATGTGATCTGATTGCAAATAGACTTGCAATATTTAAGTTATGGTTTAATAATGTGTGTACACTCTTTTGACATTTTTTCGAAAAACGTACTTACGATAATTTTTTTTCTATGCCTTCTGTAATTTTGTTATTGGTAATTACATTGCTGTTTGTTAGACGATTTTCAATGATTTAAGCATCGGTCGGAAAATATTTCTCATACATTAATTGTATATTAATATGCGATTGAAAATTTATGAATGTATGTTGTCCTGTGTACAAATAGCGTTCGAGTGGTACAATACATAGAAACTGCATTTTAATCAGTTGCTGTACCGGCGATATGTAATAAAGATTTTAAATGATGTAGCGGTTTTATTCAAATCCACTACGTAACATGTTTCATTTTGGCATGCCACTGAGGACTGATCCTAGTTTGCCGGATGTCAAAAGTTCTGTGAAACGATTTTAAGCTTTGCCCCCGTTACCCACTAAGGAAAAGCGGAGTTTTGCTTTGTATTTTGGCTTGAATCTTTACATTTCGAAAGAGCACCCTTTAAAATAAACAATCAATTGTCTCATTTCGGTAAGGAATAACAAATAAATTTCATGTACTTACGGGTACCTTGTAGGCCTACCAACAGCTCATTGTACTCGTATGTAAATACAGCATTATTATCTTTTGCAATTAGATTCTAAGACAAAATTTCCAACTAACTAACTAACCAACATTATCTAACTCATATAAAAGAAAATAAAACTTGCGTTCAATTTCCTATATAGTGGAGAGGCAATTTGCCGATCTATATAAAATGTAAGCGTGACTGTCGCCCGCCTTCATTTTATTGTGATACAAGCTGCGCGAGCGCAGCGACAGATTTATTGTAACATCGATGGTGTTGTGATTCGTCGAAACACAAATCGTGCTTGAATTGTGATCCAATTAAGATGTGGAGGCTTTTAACGGTTTGTATTTATTTTTCGTGGATAAATAATAATATCAATATTTATTAAATACATACATATCCTTTTGAAATTAAATAAAATTCGATAATCTGTTCTCAAATGTGTACAACTAGGGGTATGATACAGAAAAACATTAGTCGTTATTTAATATTTGTTTAAAAGGATGTTTCCTAACTATTGACTACCAAAAAATCGCCTCTTACTATTGCTAACAAAAATTTCAGTCTAAAATAGATACAATACTCTGTCTATCAAATTATATAGAAGACTTAACTTTGAAACTAAAAGATATAGTTTGTGAAGGGAACAAAAAAAAATGGAGTGCGATTTTTATATCATTTAAATATTCACAAATGGTCGGTATATCAAAAAATATTATTACCCTCTTAAAGATTAAGCAAAATAAAACGTTTTGGTTTTTCACTTAGAAAATATTTAAGGTTTTATTGCCTTCTAAGGGATTTGGAAATATAATAAGTTCCCTAACATAAATAAATTACTTTAACTTAGTTAAAATAAGTTCAACTAATATATTTCGACTAAGTGTTTTATTTAAATGTGTGCTACTCGCGTGAGCTACCAGACTTAAAAACTTTAAGTTCAAAACTATCTGTGTTATTAACTTTTATTAACATTAGGAATTAGTACCGCAACTTGTTAATTTTAGGTCTAGCGACAAATACTGAATATATAAAAATATATAATAGTATTACATCCGTCACGGAAATAACATGACATAACTTATTAAACTTTCCGTTACGGGAAAAACAAGAGTAAATAACTCCGTACTTATCGATAGATAAACTTTCTACGTGCAACTAGGTACCTATTAGTTGGCACGTAACTTACCAGTTATAATTTATATGGATAAATCCACTTTTATTACTACCGCTTTGTGGCTATTAGCCATTTGTTTATGAACTCCGTTAGAAGCTTATTAGTCTCACTTTCATTTGACTATCTTTCTAAAGAGATTCTCATTACAGCGAGCAAGGCCGTGTCTAATAAAGCTTAGTTTTCGTCATAGTATACAATGAAGTTGTAGGTTTCTCATCGAGTCCACTATCAAAATAATCTTGTGATTGAAACCCAGTGCATGCAACGTCCGGAACCACCAACAATCACAAATTCAAACGTCGTAATGTGTAAAATCGCGTTACGCTCGATTTTGTGGATCTCCACCAAGTCCAAATTTAAAACAAATAGCGAATTAGGATTGGGCTATTTTCCACCCTTTCACCTTACATCCTAACCGTGTCTTGGGTCTTGGCCATAAAAATATTTACATAAGACACCTATGGGCTTATTCCAAGGAATAATGTTTCCTAAGTGCTTTTAATATTTAAAGTTATTAGATGCGTGTAATTTAAACCCAGAATATAACTGTGTAGTAGCTTTCAATTTATAATATCAATTTCTAGGTCAACCCTAGAAAGTGAAAAATATATTTGCATTCTGCACCATTAACTCTGACCACAAAATGGAAACTGATCTCATAACGATGATAATTTATGCGCTGGACATAATAACGATTTTCTGATAATAGTGTTAGATTAGCACTAGAAAAGATGTGCCAAAATTATTTAAACAAAAATGTTAATGAGTGTATTCATTTACTAAATATCGTCGTTATGCCTTTAAACCTTGGAGACATTGACACTGTCTTTTCCAAGATTAATTTTATTTAGAAGAAGAGAAAAAGTACTTGATGAGTTGTAAGATATATAATAAAAAAATCAGAACCTACGTAGTCCTAGTCATACGTAAGTACCTATTCCTAAAAGAAGTAAGAAAATCTGTTTCGATACAATTAATTGTATTGGCTGTGTTCTGATCTCCAAAATAAGAAGTACGCATCTAGTTCAATAGACCAATGAACCAGAGCTTGATGAAGTCATTCTTCTTTTTTTTCTTAAATGGTTTTTCTGTTCGTGACACACTTTTCTTGATCGGATATTACCACGAGTGATGCAACCGAGGTTGTACAAAAAAGATCGAACTAACGAACTTTTATTTTCGACCTATTTTTTGTGATTATGTGAATTGTACTACTACTACTGTACACATAGCTTGTGGATATTATATCAAGTAATTTATATATTTCGTATTTCAAAAAGTAATTACTTATTAGTAAAACATCGTCTTTAAAAATAAATAATGGATAAACCCCAGCACCGGTTCTTACGCCACTTGAAAACTCAAAATAAACTCCTCATCGTTTTTCATATTTATTAATTATTACAGATAGTCGCAATTTGCGGGCTCAGTGCCGCAATAAAAGTACCAGTCAACAACTTAGAGGAAGCGCAACTTACCGACATAGACAAACTGAGCAGTATACCAATTTATCACTCTAATGAAGGAACGAGTCGTCTGGTGCTTTCAAATTCTCAAAAACCATTACAAGTTCATGAAGCTATCGAAACACCAGCCACAATATTACTGCCGCCATCCGAAGAGGTGTTGAAGTATTACAAACGACAGGACCTTGCCGAACAAAACGATTGGTATCCAATTGCGCCGTCTTCAACGAAGTTGCCTATACAGTCCTTAATTCCTAAACCCGAACCCACAGACATAATAGTAGGGAACTTTCGAGCAGGAAAAATGCATTTGAGAGATGCTCTACCTCCTACACCTTCTACAATACTTTTGCCACCCTCAGAAGATGCGCTGAACTTTTATTATGCTGATACCCTTTCAAAAGATCCAGGACTCCCGTTGTCGCTGTCTCCATTTAAACAACCAACGATAATATATCCTAAGAAGGTTGTAAGCGGCTATAAACCTGTACCGATTCCCATAGCACAATATGCTGATAACTTAACAGAAATTCCAAAGGCTAAACCAGTTAAGCCGTTCACACCCCAAGCGAGCATCGATGGAATATACTTTGCACCCATTGACGAGAAGAAACAATACCTATATGAATTAGCTGAACAAAAAAGGAAACTAAAAAAGGAACAAGAGCAAAACGAGGTATTTATTTGTGTTGTTGTAATGTTTATAAGTAAAAAGCAATAGTTGGTTGCAACCCCGTTTCAAAATAATTTCAGTTTCAGTCCCCCCTTGTACCCTCCATAAGTACGCCCGAAGAAGACCATACCATTCCATCGGAGCAAGAAACTTCAGAATCCATCCACGATCATCCAGAGCGTGAGTTTAATTTATTCTCATATTCCTATTGACCTACAACAATTGGTTAGCCAATTGGCTTAGGACAATGAATGACATTTCAGGTAACAGATATTCCACTCCATCAAAAGAGACTGCAAAGAGACCAGTATACGTCCCTGAGAATAAAGGAGAAAGGACAGAATTTCGCATGCACGGAATGAACGGACCGCATAGTTACCAATTTGGCTATGATACTGGAAAAGGGTAGGCAATTCATAGATTATTACAAGGATGCAGTTAGCACGAATGTAACTAGAAATAAATATAGAAATTACGAACATATTATACTTCCTATAGAACTAACATAGGAGACATCGTATAGAAGAGTTTCTCGACTAGTCTATGCAATGGTACTGGAAAAAGTAGACCGATTACTGAGAGAAAGATAAAAAGCGTAATTTAAATAAAGATAAAATAATAACTTTTCAATCGGCATCATTTTATCGGGGACCTGGGATTTGAGTTTCATTTCAAATTGGTAATTCGAAAATATGTATGTTATTTTTTTAAATTGATAAATACACATTTTCAGCAAGAATCGTCAATTCCGCTACGAAGAACGCGACAACGATGGTCATGTAAGAGGTCACTATGGATACATGGACAAGAACGGAAAACTGAGAGTGGTCAAGTACGATGCGGATCCGAAGTTGGGTTTCAGGGCGGACCCGCCCGTGGTTCAGGAGTGAACTTTATAGGTTATAATTGTCGGACTTATTTTTCCGCGTGATTGTGTTGTTTATTGAAAACCAAGTTATCTTATCGTATTCATAAACGATTTCGTTGTTATTAACTTAATGGTTACGCCAAAGAGGTGATATTATTATGTTTAATTAGGTATAAGTTATTGTAAATAAAACACACTAGGCTAAATAAACTATACCTATTTATTAGTATAACAAAATCAATGCCATGCAATAAACACTTATAAAAGTATCAAAAATATTTATTTATTTTATTAAAACTCTATATACTGTACCTATATCTGATTAGTTTATCGGGAATTATTTGGATAATTCCTTTTCGATAACACCAAGTAAGCTAGAAGCTCCTATTCTAAATAATTCTGGAGAGAGCCATTCAGGTCCTAATTCTGTTTGTACAAGAATCAGCCAATTGACAGCATCCCGTGCTGTCTTAATTCCTCCAGCTGGTTTCAAACCAACCTGAAATGTATATCTTATAAAGTATTTACGGCCCGACGTCCATGTACCTACACATTTTTTTTAAATAGATACTTAAACACAAGATCATACAAGTATCAAAATACAATTAATTTTATTTTTATATATTTAAAACTAAAATATGATACAACAAAAATACTTGTATAAAAACAATAAAAAATAAGTAACTCATAACTGTCAACTACAGTGTACAGTTACAAATTCAGTTTAGCCCTTAGGAGAAAATGACCAAGGGATGGTAAGCATAGCATATGTACCTTAATTCCATACATCTGATAAAACCTCCTAATTGCTCTGCACATTACTAGTCCAACTGGTAAGGTAGCGTTGACGGCTTCTTTACCTGTTGATGTTTTTATAAAATCTGCACCCGCTAGCATCGACACCATTGAGGCATTGTACACCTTAAAAACAAAGTTTGTCAAAAAAATAAATTTTATAGAAATTAATAATACAGAATAAAGATAAAAGTTTGCATAACATACTTAAATATGTTACTTTTGACTTACATTTTCATATGACCCCAACTCTCCAACTCCAAGTATCACCTTCAAATGTGCCGCTTCACATGCTTTCTTCATTTCAGACACTTCTTCAAAGAGTTTCTCCCACTGGCCAGTTAATACAAGGCTTCTATCTAGGACTACATCTATTTCATTAGCGCCTTCTGAAACTGCATACTCTATTTCTTGAATCCTCGAATGGATGGGATATAAGCCAGACGGAAATCCTGTTGCCACTGAAATATAATGAAAATCAAGTAGAAATTGTATTTATATGAAAAGTAAGAATGTTTTAGATTGTTTTACCCATTCATGATATCAAATAAAACAATCTACTATATTTAACTAAGAATTTGTGTTATGCCTAGAAATATAAAGCAATAAATAAATAAAAGTAAAATCAATAAATTGTGGATTCATATTAAAATATTGACTATAATATCAATTTTACCTGATGCAATATTAATGTTTTGTCCAAGCCTAGAGATTGTATCAAATGCATCACTAACTCTGTTGGGATAAACACATACAGCAGCCGTATTTACTTTAATATCTAGCTGTGGCAAAGGTTTTGCTGCCTGTTGACAAATATTTTAGCTCATTAATATATGTACAATATACAGTTATTATTTTTATGAATTTGAATGGTTTGAATTTGACTTGGGACACCAATTGAATGCCGGGTGATTAGACCACATAATTTGCTGACCATTTCCCCTATTTGCCTTTGCGGAGGATATGCATATGTAATATAATTTATAAAGAAAAATAGAGATTGTTATAGTACCTTAATACAAAGTCTGGTGACATTAGATCTTGTATCGTCACCAGAAAGTGTGGTTAGGTCTATGAGCGATATAGCTTTTATTAGCCACTTTTTATAATTTTCCCTTTCGGTAACTAAGTTTCTTTGAAGTATCTTATCGACTTGGGCATGAATACTGGTTTTATTAAGATATACATCATTTAAAACCGAAGTGTCTGAAATACAAGGACATTTTAATTTATAACAGATTACTTATGTATAAGTATTTCAATACACTTAATGCAAACTTGCATACTTACCTAACTTTTTGAATTCCAACTGTACCATTGTATATTTTTAACACGCAAATTTTTAAGGCAATTTAGACTATATTATTAAAATTATTACTTTGGTTTAAAAATGTTTTCCAAATCATATATAATTGAAAACAATGAAAATTGATAAAAAGTTATCTTTTTTGTTGTTATCAATGCCTTTATCAGCAATTCTCATTTCGTCTATGTTTTGTCTATTCATAATTATTCTCTATTTTGTCTATTCTGTCAAGGGTAACGCAACTATAAAATTATAAGTGACTGGCCGAAATGGAAAACGAGAAAATTCAATATTACTACTAACTATTCATTATTACTTCAAACAAGAAACTACATATATACTTCAAATTTATGTAAGTATATCATATCTTTAATAAAGAAGTAGCAGTAGTATTACGTGTATATAATACATACACCGTAAAATATAAACTAAAATCACAATAAAACAAACTTCTAAGTCACAGATAAGAATTGGAATGGTGTTTTTTGACAATACTGATATTATTACTCCCATAGACTCATGACATTGGCAGAATCCTGAATGGAAGAACTAAGCCATCAGTCTAACAAGAAAACTCATATATTTTGAAGACAACTTGTCAACTGTAAAAAAAGTCTTATTAATTAATTGTTCCATCTCTATCTAAAGCCTTAGGAAGCCACATTGGTTTCATCGTATTCATTTAGGTTTATAGACTTTATTTCTCATAAGCTTGTGCATTTATAATGAGATTTACATAATAAAAGAACTTAAAAATACTACGTATACATATACGCGGGTGGCTTAAATAATAATAATTTACATATGGTTTTGCTCGACTATATATTTTTTTCAACATCATTTTAAAGACTTCGTAACTACATTACATTTACTTCGTACATTTCATTTTTTAAATTATAAATATGTATGATATGAAAATACCTTGCTTAAAAATACATAGTTTTTACGCACCTCAGTTATCAAAAAATAATTTCTTTAACAATTTAGGTAAATGATCATGAAATTAATTTATAGCATGTGTTTCGTTCTAATCTGTGCTATTTATAATGCATTTCAATAAATGTTGTATAACCGTCTTAGAATATTTATAATATCCTCGAATAATAAGTAAAGGATCAAGGCAAATTCTACTTTTCGATTACTAATACTTATTATCTCTGCACTGCTTGCACTTGGATAAAATACTTATTGAGTAATTGTTATTTATCGACAGGATTTATTAATGAGATTTGTTTCTTAGTTGGAAGAAAACTAAGGCTATAAACATTTCCACGAACCATTACGGTAACCCAACTGTGAAAATGTCTCTTTGTTGTTGCTTTTAGAAGTTACGCAGGAATTAATGAGACGGTAGGTTTTTTGGCGAGTAACCTCTGTTTGGATTGTTAAATAAATACTCTACCGAAGACATATATAAATATTACAAAGTAATAAAGGGAATTATTTAAGTACATTTTACTAAATCAAATATAATTGTTAATCTCTTTAGTATTTTATGAAACTACTCGTATAACATATCGGTATGTATTTACAATGAACAGGCATAATAAAAGGCTTTATTTAAATAAAAGGACATCTGTTAACATCCGAAAATTTGTTGAATAAAAAGGCGGGTTGCTCGTTCAATAAATCGTGATTCCACAGTTTGAGATTTATTTTTCCATTAGAAAATCTGTTGGAAACAAAACTAGATCACAGACTATATGAACATAGCTTCTATGACAGAAAATTAAATATATACTTTTTAAATTACGTGTTTATAGTCTATGCCTAAACCATAATTTTATAATAACCAAATGATCTATTTTATCTATTTCTAAATATGCAATTAAAATGAAACACCTAATTGTTGATTCGCGCAACATATTTATGTGAAAAAATTGCACTAAGTACGACTCATCGTTTCTGTGTACGAGGAGAGCCTTATATCGCGTTTTAAACAGTCAAGTTATGATCATATTATGGGTAGTACAATACGGCCGCTGTAATTTGGCAGTCCTGATCTAAGCGCGAAACGCTGCACAGAAGCTTTTTTTGGTGGTTAACGGGGGGGAGAGGGGGGCCGGGCGCGGGTGAAGATCTAGGCTAGTGATTGACTCAATGGCACACACCGCTTATTCTATCAAATTTTGTAATCGATTTTTATCACATTCGATTTTTATCGATTTAGATTGTGGATTTTAAATCGTATGAGATATTGTACTAAATGGATTGATGAACACAGTGAATGGTGTTGTTAATAAACAATACCATGATTACCTTTAAAGGAAAATAAAATCATTAAAAACTTTTTTCATTATTGAACTACCTGATTTAGTTAAATATAAGTTATTATTTATATAATTACTATTTATACCTTCTTTAGGGCTTTTTATAAAATTATATTTTTAAGAACCAATTTTATCTATTTCAATAGGAATCGATTAAACGACATCTCTCTCTAGGATCGCGTATGGACATTTCTATTTGGTACTTTCGTAAACCTTCGTACATAATATTCGGTAAAAGTAGTGCGTCTAGGTCACCCCTTGGTGTTAATTTCGTTATCTCTGTCTTGAGCGTAGTCCGTTAGAAAAGTGATTGTTTATTGTTAAATTTAATATTATTATTTCTCTTTTGTTATATTTTTGTTTTGTCTCTGTATTTTAGTGAAAGATAAGTATTCGTAGCCCTTATTCTCTTTGAATCAATTATTGGTATGTTACTTTTGCTTGTTATAGGTAAAATTTTTCATTTACCCCAGTAACGAAAATGAATGGCAGTATTAGTTTTCTTTACGAGTGTACATGTGCCAGAGTTAGTCTAACCTCTGTTCAGAGCTGCCAAATTACAGCGTCCGTATTATACTCGCGTAATCGAAAAGCATTTGGTTTAAAAAGCCTTAAGGAAATTATTAATGCTTGTTAATGAATAAACAATGAAAGGAGTCTCCTTAAAATAAATCATGTATGTGTCAGGTGGTTGAGTTTGCTTAATTAGTTAATGGATTACACTCGCCTTGTTAGTCCCGACTCCCGCTCACTCAATGTTATCGTTAATCAATTTAAATCCCACATTTTATGTCACAACAATAACGGGATTAAAACTGACTATCTAGCAAGCTTCTAAATAATTATCATCGGCATACTGTGAACCACTCCGGTATTTAACGTGATACGATAGATTACAATCTATCAAAGTGAATGCGTAAAAATTGAGAGCATGATGTGCTGTGTCCACGCAAATGCCTCTTCAAAATCAAACGGTTGGATAACGTGTTAAATCGTAAAAAACTATACGTGTGTTTGAGAATACTTGATGATACTTGAGTTTTTAAATATCTAGTTAAACGGAGACTTAAATAAATGTTATGTTATCTGCCACTTACCTTTTTTAATACTTAGAATAAGTGCCTTTAAAGGAGAAGGTTCACCTGGGGCTAAGTGACAAACTCCGTTAATGGAATTTATTCACTTTTTAACAACTTGAACACCCAAGTAGATGGTTCAGGGCTCTCGCCAAATACTCTAAATGGAGATATTTGTATTAAGCGCCAACATTTTGAAGTAAAGAATTGTCTTACCTTTCACTGAGAATATTTTGTTACAAACTTTGCGAGAAGCCTGTCCACAGACCTTAGTGTTCAACATTTCTGTTTTCCGCTATTGTACAAGAGGTTAGAACCAACATTTTGTTATTTATGTTGGAGTAGTGATCAAATACAAGTAAAAACTAAAGGAGGTATATATTTATGAATATTTCGTAACATACGGAAATGTGAACAATAAAGTAGAAATAATATTTTATTTAATAATACTAACCAATGTAGTTACTACACATGGTAGCATTGTAAAATAAGAAATCACAACATTTTGTCTATCTATCAGTTGAGCGTATCATTTAGGTACTTACTGTGTATGATGACTAACAGTTATTAGTAAGAGGAATCTTAGGACTGTATGTAGGATCTATTAAGTTATTTCTACACTTTGATCAGACTCTTTAATTATATAGAAAAAAATAGTTTATAAGTATTATCATAGTATCAATTGTAATTAGATTACAATGAAATTTGATTAAAATAGAAAATGACAATGAAATTCGCTTAACAGACAGGACTATATGTTATAAAAAAATTTAAAAAAAAACAAACAAAAATATATTTATAACGTAAGTTATTATGTTTTAGATGAATAGAAATTATTTAAGTGATACTTGTTTTCCAATATTACTAAATGTAACAATATTAGAAAACACAGCGTAGTTTTTATTTAAATACAGTATCGTTATTTAAGATATTATAAAAGGGTAATTTTATAATATGTTTAATAACAAGCTTGTTAGAAGACTTAGAATTGTTCACTTTAATTAAAATATGTTGTATTCTGAAAGAAAACAAACCTAGAAAATTACAGGCCAGTAATTGAAAAGTGTATAAGTTTCACTTATTATACGTGACTTTGCTAGAACTCGATTGTAAGTACTTTCCATTAACTTTTGGTTAACGTGAGTAATTAAGAAAGTTTCAGGCGGAGTTTGCTGATATAATAAATGCAGAGAAAAGATGGTAAGTTTCGACTGAATTCGTCTCTAACGACATAACTTCTGCAAGTTCTACACGTATTTTTACAATTCTCAGGTCGCTTTGTAAGTGAACTGTATACAAGTACAAGTAAGATTATTTTCTAAGTTTTAATAAAAGGTCACTTAATAAATCAAGAGAAGTAAGGAGCACGATAAAGTAATATTTTGGCCTGAATACTGTCAACCGGCGAAATTCGATATAATCAGGTCGGAGACGGATTTTTAATAAAAAGGACTTTTATTTTTATGACACTTTACGTTTACTCACGATATTATCTTATTATGCCTCCATTGTTATGTTTTTTACATTGTGACATAACCACGTTTTTTATTGATCGTAAGAGCGGAAAAGCACTCAGCCGTAAAAATACTAAAGAATAGAATATGTTCTGTATTAGATACTTTTCGAGCATATTATCTTAGGGAAGCTTATTTTAAATAATCAGACATTTTAGGACTTCAATATACTTAACAATGAATCAATTTGGAGTAAATTTTATAACCATTAACAACAGTTCTTGCGAGTTAATCTTTAGTATAGGACATGAATTTTCGCAGACATTTTTTAGATCATTTAAAGAGGAATCATTTGCAACATTTGAACTGCAGCGCACACAATGGAAGACCTCGAAGATGTATAGTTTTCTCCCTTTTTCCACATTTTTCACCTGTTTTCCCTCTTACTGGTTGTAGTGTGTTGTTATATATCCTTGCTCAATAAATTATCTATTAAACAGTTAGAAATATGAAAGACTAGCGCCTTTAAACAGACTCTTTAGTTTAAAATATTAGTATAGTTAAACGTATTAAACTATTATAGTTACTTCTTTGCTTATTAATTTTACAGGATTACTACTATCTAAAGTCTAGAATAAGGAGACTAGGCCTCATCACCTACAGGACAGAAGCAAAATTAATATATCATCTATAAAAACACCAAGTTGAAAGGACCTTGCAAAAATTATATGGAAAATGTCAATAACGATAATAGATTTTTCTTGGTTGATGCCAGAGACGTGGTTCTACATAAACGTTCGCTCTTGTTTACTCAAAGCTTTTGAGAATTCAATAAGAGTAAAATTTTTTAAGGCGGAATTAATTTTTTCAAAAAAATGCCAGTTTTTTTTTCAGCCCTAAAATTTGGTCAGTAACACCTTCCAGCTACGATCGGTCATGTTAGTAATTAATAGTCTTGTATCGTCACGTACAAGTTCGACGGTATTGAATAGTTTCATTCGTTTGATCCTAAAAAGGGAACATCAATAAAAGACCAAATATTTGGAGCAAATTGGCTTCTTCCACGGGCTCGTTGGTGGTAGCAATGTTTGGCCAATAATCCACGGGTCATGAGTTCAATCCCCACCGGGTATAACACTTTTCTAATTAATTTCCAATTTTTCTGAAACATTTAGATATTATGTAATGGGTGAAAATTTGTCCGGGCCACGAACCACCGCCCGCACCCACAGATAAATAATCTTAATGTGGCTCTAAGTTATATTTATGTATATGTTTACATATCTTTAAAGTAAAAAACAAATCATTAGGTAATATTATGGTTGTATTAATAATTCGTGTTGTAACGTAATTTTATGGCCTTCTTTCTATTTTACCTACACAATATTTCTGAGCAATACTATAAAATGAACAAATTTGTGACTTTTTTTAATACAATAAGATATACTGTCTATAGTTTACACGAGTAGTACACATTTAAATAAAACACTTTAACGGTTTAAAACGCGATATATATTAGGTAAACTTATTTGCAAATGATTTGTAACTTCGGCCCGTCATTTCGGATGCTTTGCAGCAGCCGTGGTCACGGGGAGGCAGAGACTTAACGTCGGGCCGGAGTTAAATATCATTTTCAAAATGTTTTATTTAAACAATAAGATATAATTGAACTAGAAACTTTTTGCCACTTTTACAATCGGTTTGAAACGTCATGATTCACATCTTGCTGCATTTATCTGTATATAAGTTATGCATCTATTTAAAATAAAGATAATTTCATTCATTTTCATTATAATATCGTACAGTATGTCTTTAGTTTCCGCGGGTACATATTTAAATAAAATATTTTAACAGTTTAAAACGCGATATAAATTAGTTAAAGTTTTTCGCATGCTGTTGCCGGCCGAAACGACGGGCCGTAGTTAAAATTATTCCCAAACTAATAAGTATCGCGTTTTAAACCGTTAAAATATTTTATTTAAATATGTACCCGCGGAAACTAAAGACATACAGTATTTAGTACTAGTCCATTTATTCATTGTTCAGTTATAAGAATTTAAAGCGACAATTTAAAGCATTGAACATATCGCCTAATGACCGCCCTAAAAGCACAAAGCCGAATAATTAAACCCTCTTTACTTACTAGGACAAGGGAGCGACTGTGAACTAGGTAGATGAATTACAATCCTTCCTCAGCAGCTTTCGCCTTGTTTGCACGTAGTGAGTGACTTGCGACATTGTTGTTCGACCTTATAATGAATTTCTATTTATTCCTCAGCGTTTTGGTATTTTTTGTTCAAAAGTATACCTTATTTAGGTACTTATAGTGTAAGTTAAATCCTGTCAACCTTGATTACATATTGAGTATAATTTACGCTCTTAGTACACACCTTAAGCAAGGAACGCTGTGTGTGTGGTGTTTTTAATGTAGTACACATTTAAATAAAACACTTTAAACGGTTTATAACGCAAAACAAATAGTGTTTATAGTATTTAAATGTATTAAAATAAGAAGTGTTTTTTTAACATCTTATCTTAGGAAATGTTTGAATTGTACAAGTACAAATAAAGTGAAACACGAAACGAAAAATATTAACTTCTATAATTATTAACTTCTCCGAATCCGAAGCGTCGAGCCGTAGTAACAAATAAATTGTAAATAAGTAACTATTATTTCGCGTTTTAAATAGTTAAGAGTATTTTATTTAAATATTTTATTTAATTCAAGCGCCTGCCTGCACATCTCGCAACGACATTGGGTAGAACGCGGAAAGTCTTATGTGGAATCCTAGAAACCCGAACATCGCACAATAGATGCTTTAGTGTTTTTTAAAGTAAAAACAGACACATAAATATGTCTCCCCATGCCCGAGATGTAAATAAACTCTGCAGATTAAGGACGAGATAATATAATGATGGGAATCAAGCTGTTAACGTTAATTACTTAAATTTTATTATAGCATGGCTTATTTAACGGTGTCCATTTAAACTAATTTCTCGTTTCGAAACATTCCTTTAAGGAAGTTTCTTTGATGAAACCCTGCGAGGGAATCCGCTAAGCCCTGATAATTAAATTATTTAAATGATTTAAATCTACACAAAGTAGAGGCAAAATACATAGAACACGTAATTAGTTTTCCCGGATAATTTAACAGTATAGGTATGTTATATATATGATAATTTGGGAGACTTTTCCAGCATTAATATTTATTTATTCCTGACCTAGTTAATCCTTAATTTTAGTATTATTATTTAAAATGATAAAATAAATTGCGCAATTTTACAATCATAGGAACAATTATACCTAGTCTAGTACCAAAAAAACTATTGTTTAAACAAATCGCTTTTACCACTTAACTCGAAGTATGTGAGACAACTATCATACATTTAATTTTTTTAATAAGGATAGTCGTGGTCAAAGCGGGGCACGAATCGTAACGACGGGCGGTAGTTATAATAAATCGTAAATAACATTTGAAAGCTTTAATATTTCTCACTAAATTGCACATGAAGGCACTATATAATTTAAAAACCGAAAATGAATTTAAAAAATTTTCGCCTCGGGCAGGACTTGAACCGGCATCGTCAGCGTTCCGTGCTCTACCAATTGAACTAGCCAGCGAGTCAAATTTTTTTTTAAATTTGTAGTTTTTGTACTCACGTAAACTACCTTCAGACAATAGCAATTATTTCTTTGAATATCAATTTTATACGTACATACATGTTAGTATTATGTTTATTACTGTAATGTCGTGTTGGATATATATTTAAAAAGAATTGAATTAAAAGCAATGAAATTGAAAGCCCACCTAAGAGTCTTGTGTTGTTAATTTATTACTTAAAGATCGACCCCTGATACCAAACTTTTCCTTTAACTAAGTATTGTTCGAGCTGGCTAAAGAGTCAGTTAGACAAAGATATTCTCATAATGACTTCTACAAGAATTACCTGGCTTTTCGAGGCAAATTGTATTAGCTAATGGAATTCTTACTTTTATTGTACAAAGGACCGTCAAAGTACTGTCTTGTCTATTATAGGATAATAAATAGAAAAATTCGAACCTTTTCAATATTGCATTTTTCTTTCCATTAAACATTGGTACAAACTTTAAATTTTGTTTTATGCTTTCTTGGTGTAGCCCATTCAGGAAATAGTTAAAATATATACAATTGAACATTTTACTAATAAAATCCTTTGTTACTAATATTGTACTACATATTATCAGTTAATATGTAGTACAATATTTTAAAAAAATCAAACAGAATAAAATATTTTTTTTATAAATATTAAATCTGAAGTATTACTGAAGTGGCGAAACTTAAAGCCTCTATCATGTAGTACACGGTGGGAATCGAACCCACACAAACCCGTTGATTATTAGCCATACATTGCTACCATTAGACAAACTAGCTCGTCATAAGTGAATTGAAATAAATCTATCACAATTTTATAAAAAAAACCATCCATAGAGAAGAAATCTATACTAATATGTAAATCTGAAGAGTTTGTTTGTTTGAACGCGCTAATCTCAGGAACTACTGGTTTGAATAAAAAAAAAATATTTGTGTTGGTATTTATGTTGAGAAAGGCTAATCATCACGCTTCGACTAACATATTTTGATGCCCAAAGTAACTATTCTACGCGCACGAAGTCTCAGACAGAGCTTGTATTGTATAAATAAATATTTTAAAACTTATTATTGCGCGAAATTGGAAATCTTTTGTTTTTTAATAAATATATATAATGACATAATTCACAAATTACATATTCCTATTGACAACTACTGAATGTTTCATTCTATATTAAAGACATGTGAAAAATGTTTTCAAAGATAGCGGAATCTATTGCATAAAGCAATATTAGTTCTCTATATTCCCTGTTCGTGTGAATCATATGGAATTATGCGTTGTTTGCTCCACCAAGTCTAGACTTTACAATATGATTCGAAGTTGGGTGAAAACTGCTCAGTTTGCTTGTTTACGGACTGCATACAAAATATATGAATGCTGTAACCGGTTTGTTATATATCTAATCTACTTAAAACTGATTTTCAAGTGGATTAAAACTTACCAATTCAAATTTGATGAGCTCGGTCGAATACCCTGCTTTTACCACTTGAAGTTTATTCCACGCGAACGAAGTCGCGGGCACAGCTAGTACCTAATAAAGCACGACAAACATATATATATAGGTGAAAAAAGTAATAAGTCGTTTAATATTATTTACTTTCAATTATAACGCTAGATAAAATACTCTCCGTTCATTTTAATAGCTTGTCCGTAAGCTGACTAGTGCTTTTATGTGTGGAAGACCGGAAATTTGCTATTGTCTAAGTACTCGTTCTAAATTAAATAAATTTTCATATCCTTCCTACATTTCCATCGTTCTGAAAGTTGTTGATTACATTTATGTTGTAGATGAAAACTCCCCGTATGTTTTGCTCGTGATAGTTTCTTTGATAAAATAAAAACCTTAAAAAAATGGAACATATAGTAAAATGTAGCGTTTAGCGCGAGAGCTCCTGTTTTCGATCCTGATTGTTTCGGTCAGGCAGAGCACAGATTACTAATTCAAATAAAACCGATCAGTGGACACAGATATGTGTTCAAATTTTCTATATTAATAAGTCAAGTATAAGATTTTTTATTTGTAATTAAAAAATAAAACTTTTTTATTTTGTCCTTCACTTGAGTTTCCATTGTAATAATAATCCTAACTTCACTATTATTTTATCCGAACGTCTGTAACATGTGTTGTTCGTTAGACCTTAACATGACTAGCTTCTTGGACTACATCTTAACTACAGCTCTAAGTTTATTTATTTTTTAGTCTTACCGACAAAATGGGAGTTAAAGAACATAAGCGTAGTTTTATTTTAATAAGAGCTCAAAATGATAGGTAGTTTCTTGAAAACATCGTAATTTGAAGAAATGTGATTGTAAACGTGACAGATAATTGTAAACCTTTTTATGATAGAGGAGGATAGACAATAATATATAGTTAGTTAGTGTTTTAATTTAGAAGATGAGATGTCTACCTATTTTGTCTTAGATTTTGGAAATCCACAGACTAAAACCGAAAGTCAGTTAACCTTATTTTCATGTGTGGAAGGTGTACTACGGTGGTGAATTTCGATTTTCCTACCGTCCATTTAAATGGACGGTAGGAAAATCGAAATTCAAACTTGATCATATTAATATGATCAAGTTCAACATGTTTCAGAAAAATGTGACCGTACTTACTTTTTATGAATAAATATTATTCATAAATAATATTTTTTGTCATGCCAATTAACTTATTACTGAGTCTTGTATGTTCTTATAAAATCTTTTTCTCGTTTCTTTCAAAATCTGCTATAATTAAACGGATTGACACTGTGGTAGTTGGTGTCAATATTTTTCAATATGTAGATAGATTTTTATTTATATAAATAGATGTGCAGTGGCATAAGAAACAAATAAGGTTCAAGGTCTTTATTCGTAAACCAAAAATCTTATGAAACCCACAGTAAGTTATGAATGTCTGTTGTTTGTGGATCTTGATATTACTCAGTAGATTTCGTGAATATTGTCAAAGCTAAAGTGAAATCTACAAAAGGAGGAATCTTTTACGAACTAAGATTTTACTTTGTTGTACCAAGCAAGACAGGGATCCGGTAGAACGAATCAGAGCATGAGAAATATAAGCCTTGCTAACTTCACGCAGAGTGAGTTCGTATTTACAAAGCTGTACCTAAAGTACTTTTCTAACAATTAATTACTATAAGTTAAAAAGACGAGCGATTATATACTTCTCTTTTTTAGAAACTACGAATTTATTAAAGAAAAAAATGTGAAGTAACTTGAGGGACAAGCGATGTACGCTTATATATTAGATATATGCTTTTTTAGAAGTATTTTGTCTTTAAAAAATAAAAGTTGAATTCTATTAGTAAAAATATAAAAGAACTTATGAGAAAGGATGGATATTCTAAAATACGATAGCTAAGATCATGCAAATCTATACTAATATGATATAGATGAAGACCTTTGTTTGGTTTAGCTAATCGTAAATTGAACAAAGTTGAGATTGGTGCGTTCAAACAAGCTAACAAAGTCTTCAGGCTTATAATATTTAGTCTATTTTATTACACTTTACCTAATCGTAAATTGAACTTCGTTTGTTACAAGAGAAAAGGAATCCTTTCAGTTAAAATCTCTTCAATTCTGATTAATCCAATGCAGGATTCAAAAAGGAAATCTAAACGAAATCACTTCAGAGATCTCCATACTTACGGGAGAAACTCGACAATTGCTTTGTGCGACTTTAACATTGTCGAGACAAAGAAACTTTAATAATTCCGCCGTTAACACTTGACTGCTAATGGGTTACAATTATATGCATTGTTTTAATTACAACAATGAGGATAACAATGCATTATATATCATATAACTCAGAGAAGTTTACACGTGCTTAATGTTCAATACCGCTGTCGTAGCTAAACGGTTAAACACGTTGCCTAGCATTGCGTCAATCGAGGGGGGGTCCTGAGTTCATATCCCGGAAACAATAGATTGTTTCAGTCGGGCAGGACACAGAAGACTGCTTAACTACGTGCTGAAAAAAAAATCGATCAGAGAAAAGGCCAACGAAGGTATTCACAATAAGTATATGCATGGTATAGTGTATATTTATATGCTTATTTGAGTACGTTTTTATAGTTACAATACTTTCGCAGTATCAAATTGGGTAAGTACTGTAAAATTTAATTAAGATAAATCCACATAACTTTATATACCCCTTACTACCTTTTATTTGTACAGCAAAAGGTTTTACAATGCATGTCAAAGTGTTGGGAGTGGGAGTGATATGAGCTGAGAGTGCTCACCTCACATGACTCCCACTCTCACTTCTACACTCCCACTCTAACTCCCACTCCAACTCCTACACTCACTCCCACTCTAATTCCCACTCCAACTCCTACACTCACTCCCACTCTCACTTCCATTCCCGTAAGAAGAAAGTTTCATTGTTCTAGTTCAATTTCCATCTAACTTTCACCGCCCTTTTTAACCCTTAACAACCCTTTTTTGGCATTAAAGGGCCTAGTAAGGATATAAAATATATAATATCATAAATAAATATATAAAATATGTACTAGTAGTGATTTTTAGCTCATTTAAAATTGTATATGAACTAGTATTAACATAAATAAATAGCTGATTCAACGCATAATCGAGCTAAAGTTTATCCAGTTACGGTTTATTTGAAGAACAAAGCTGTATAACGAGCATTAGAGGCTGGCGGTGAGCGGATAAACAAAGAATAATAATGATAAGCGAGCAGAAAAAGATATTGAATGAATAATTCTGATTCAAAACCTCTCGTTCTTTAAGTACGTTCATTAGCCAGTATTGTTCTTTAAACGTCTATAAAGACGTTCAATACATCACTGGCGTTATTAATACGTAGAATTGGTTCTTGAAATATGGTTTGCTCTTATTATTTACTAGCTGTGCCATCGACTTCGTCCGCGTAGACGAGTTATTTTGGCCATAACAATGTTTTTTTAAAGATATAAACTTAAGCTGTTACACACGACGTCGGTGGCGTCCCGTCGTTTTTGTAAGTTTATCTAAGAGACATAGGTATAGTGTTGCGGACGTTTTTGATCTATAAGTCGCAGAGCGATGTTTTATATTGGTTTAAATTTAATTGTAGTTGATTCTTTAAAATTTCATAAACTTGAATGTAATAAAAAAACGTTAAACATATTGAAAACTTATTTGAAAATTATTTTTAACTTCGGCTCAACGTTTCAGATGCTTTGCAGCAGCTATGGTTACGGCTCTAGGCAATTAAATAAGTTTAACCAATCTACATCGCGTTTTAAACAGTTAAAGTTTTCATTTAAATGTGTACTACTCACGTAAACTACAGACAGTGTTTAACTTGAATATAGTTTATGGAATTTAAACAAGTGCTCTTCTCGCCAAAGCATGGCGATCTATTGTTCTAAGTAGGTCCCATTAAAGCAAGTGCGCAAGTAAATAGGCATATTATCCCCAAAATTCAATCAAAAGTGATTTTCCAATAGTCTACCCTGTGACCGAAAGCGTTCAGTTTGAAAAATGATAAGTCACAAACATTCTCGACAGCTTCACGAAATGGGCCTAATCGAGCGATAACATTTGGCCAAAATGTCATCGTTTTAGATTGGAGTGGAATTATATACAGCTACCCTCAACGTTTATGTTATTTCTGCGGGTAGAATGGCATATTATATTCGTGTGCACAGAATGTCTCATTAGGTACACTGTTATGATAAGCGATATAGGCGTACAAAACACGATCACTATTCGTCAATTAAATCTAGCATCTAGACTAAGTTTATCCTAGAGAGACACTTTTTGTATTTAATGACACATTTTTTTATACATTATTTTACTTTGCTCTTTTTGGCTAGAAACAGTGTACAATGATTTTCCGAAATCGAAACCTGAGACCTTCCAAAATGAATACAGAGTAGGCTAGCTTGAGTGGAATGGCAAAAAGTATCACTTATCTATGGCTTCCATGTATATATGTTACATGGATGTAAATTTTTCCCATACATGCCCGGAAATTTGAGCATTATTTTGACAACCTTCTTCAAGATAAATCGAACTCGCTGTCAGCACTGGTCGGCAGTAGTTGTCTGAAAATCAAGCAATCTGTCATATTTAGCGGCCAAAAAAAAATAATTAGAAAAAATCATATTTGTCGTACAATTTAAAAATAGAATAATATCATCAAATCAAAAGTTTAATTTAAATTTCGAACTGGCTTGCACATGGAAAGCTGCTTAGAAAAAAAAAATTTGCGGGGCGTCTAAATTTTTTTTTTTAAATTGTACTTCGCAACATAGCGTCCAAAGTAGTTCACTTTTCATATAGCCATTATTAATTAACGAAGAACAAAAGTACTATACAAATATGCGTCCCAACTAGGACATATCGTCCCAACGCACAACAATGTCTGTGAGAGAAACTTTTGTAAAGTTAAGCTAAGTACGAAAGTGTGCGTTGGGACGATATGTCTTATATTATTTCAAAATAAATTTGCTCCATCAAACGCGCATATGAACTCTATAAATCTAAAAGTCCTAATAAAGAATTGAATATTTTCGAAAGAACATGAAAAACGTCGAATAAAGCCGAGAAAATCAAATATAATTTAATCGCGTTTCAGTCAACGTTGAAAGCGAAGTGTGAGCGACGTGATCGGAGGCAGACGATTGAACGATCGTATAATGCTTCAGTGGGCTTGTGTATGAACGGATACGACATCTACTGGAACCTTGCCATGGCCTTAGTAATCTTGAAATTGGCAACAGTTGAGCCTTAATTCAAAAATACAAAAAGTACCCTCACCTTCTCCTTTTTCAGAGGCTTCTGTATAGTGAATATAGCCCACGTAATTTCAATATAAATATTGTTTACATAAATGAAAAATCTAATTTTAAAAAATAACGGTAGCCCAATTGGTTAGAGTAGCAGGACGCTGTGATTGCCGCGTCAAGTCCCGCCCGTGTGGTCAAGTTTATTAAATCTAAATAGATTTTAATTTATTTAATGCCGTCATGGCATGCGAAAATTATTAAAGTTTTTAAATATTCACATTACTAGGTATTTAAATTTATTTCAACATGGACAATTTAATATTAAAAAAAAGTAACATTGAGATGGACGATCATAAATATTTCTATGAAATTAATTAAACGAGTATTGTAACGCTTTTTACGCGACTGTATCATAAACGCTTTGGAGAACAAATTGGGATCTTTTTTTTACTTATTAAAAACTAGTCATAGAAGTCTGAATAAATATTTATCCCACGCCCTATAGCAAATCTTCACCTGTATATGGTATTTTTATCATACGTACTTACTTGTCATGTAACACGTGAAAATTAATATTTATTTATCTATTTGATACTAATAAAAATGCAACACATAAATTGCTTTCGTAAATAATGACGAAAGATCACCAATAATGGTGAAACGAATTCTCAAGCATAGCGTTAAGCTTTATAAGCCCTGGGTTCCAATCCGGGTAAACAGTACCATTTGACTTTTTGGTTCAAGCGCAGAAAGTGAAAAATCTTATTACATACAACAAGTGCGTCTATTCTCTATCTGGTGCATTATTATGAAACATTTACAACGGAGCGTTATTAATCTGTCAGACAAAGGCAATGAAGAGTACTGCTTAATATTAATTTCATAACACAATATGATACAATATTAATGATTATAAAATCATACATCAGCCACTTGTCTTCCTTCAAACCTAATTCAGTATGTATACACACAGTGAATATTTAATGTAATGGGAAACACGCCTTCATCTGTTCATAATTTTCGCTTTGACTCCGTGAATTCACAATGTTTCTATGAAATAAGATATCTCGTATCTATCTATACTAATATATAAATCTGAAGCGTTTATTTGTTTGAACGCGCTTATCTCAGGAACTATTCGAAATGAAAAATTATTTTTGTGTTGGTTAGACCATTTATTGAGGAAAGCTAAAAACCAGCTATATAACACAATCAGCGGTAAATGTGATAAAAACGGGGGGGGGGGTTTAAATCAACTTTGTGAGTGTCTATTGCGTAAAAAATTTCCACAACAGTACTACTTACTGTGATGTTTAAGTTTAACTTGTAAAAGCGACAGGACGCCGACGATTTTGTCGGTAACAATTGTTTAAATTGAGAGTTTTTAATTTTGATGCCCAAGGTACCTATTCTACGCGGACGACGACGCTGACACAGCTGGTGTTTCCATAATACGATTAATCTGTAGATTCTACGTCTGAATGCATTTTAATCAGTAATTTCCACGTCTTTTCTTTGAATGCATTTTTTACAAAAGCTCTGCCTAGCTAACGAGGAAAACACATCTCGAAGTTTTCGCTATCAAAAGGTACATTTTCATATTCGATGCATAGAGTTTGTAGTGTTTTAAGAAGTTATTTTAGCCCGTAAATCGTTAAATAGGTGAGGTTCTAGGTTTTGAAGTCGAGATAAGTTGAAAAGCTATAACGTAAATCGATATTTAAAAGAAAACATTACTTGTTTGGAGGAATCCGCTCAAACAAAAGAGAAGATGTAGATTAGCACACATAGTAATTTTAACCACGTGAAAGGTAAGACAAAAGGTATGGCAGAAAGTTTCTTGCCACTTCTTCTCGTTCGATCTACGCCCTTTTTTTAAAGACAACATGAAAGTGTAGATTAGATACGGTTTTAAACTGAATTTAGTTATCTGCTTGAATAATCGGTTTTGATTTAAGCTAATGGATACTGAAATAATTCACAAAATGTAATGTCGTATATTTTAGTGTCGTATGTCCTTACATACAGGCGTAAAGCTATGAATCTGAAACACCAGAGACATAAATCTACTTGTTCAGCATACATACGTTACCAGACAACTGTGCCCACGTACATATAAGCATTTTGATTATCTGTGTGTTGGCTCGGTGTCCTACGAGTTACAAATAAGAAAACCACCGTTAATATTTATTTTTTACTCTTTCATAACCAATTCTGAATTCTAATGTAATCTAATATTGAATGGTAACTTGAAAGTTTTTGCCTATAGTATTATTTTTTTTAGGGTTTGATGTACAAGTAAAATTATCCTACTAATATTATAAACGTGAAAGTTTGCATTTGTGGATGGATGTTTGATACTCTTTGACGCAAAAACTACTGGATTGATTTCAATAAAACTTTCCAATCATGTAGCTTATGCATCAGAATAACACATAGGCTACAATTTATAACGATATTGTGTGAGCTGTCCAAAATATGGCATTAAATGTCAAGTAACTAGGAAAAAACCTACCTTTCTGCGAGCTAATCTGGCGTGCGCTGCCATAAACGTTATTTACTCATAATTATGTAACGTATGATATGATAGACATCATTTAGTTTAAATGCGCGATACTACGTAATCCTAATCCTAATCCTGCGTAGACGAAGTCGCGGGCACCATCTAGTACTTCATAAATGGGTGGGTGCCACCACATTAGTGTCTTGTAAAACAAGACAAGAAAAACAAGATTAATAATTAAAAGCATAGTTGTTTATTTTTTATTATATATACTTATATCTTCGATTCTTATTTCTGTGAATTTTTTTTTATAATCTTCAAATACTAAACATAATATAGTGCATTTGGTTATATTTAAAACTTTAGCTTCTAACCATTTCTACATAGTTATCCAACTGTATATTACGATATTATATATTATTTTTCTTCATTGAAAACGAATATATAACTTTAATGATAAAGTAACCCATAATTTTCATTGTTCTGTTATTTAAATTTCCCAAATTCGTAAGCAGAAATCCCAAAAGAATTGGATAAGATCAACGGCGAACGAATGCAGCGGAGCACTGAACACAAAACTTTAATGAGTTTCGCCTCATTTTGTTATCTTAAGTAAGCTTCGGCGAAGTTTAACAATTCTATTTATTGAATATCGCATTCCCAAAGGAGATCCACGATACTGATAAGCGATTTGATTATATTCCGACATCCGTATGTTGCAAACGTCAACCGATGCTGATCAATATATCACCCAACTTGGACATCAACGGGAAATCACAATTCCCACATACCCACAATATTTCTGTGTCACTCCGAACAGTTTTATTCACATTTGTGCCCTGTTCGACCGAAACTAATCATTATGTGTCTCCAGAAAAAAAAGATAGAATTTCTCACACTTATGCTTTAAAGTGTTGTGCTAAAAATGGTTTTTGAAAAATATGTTATTCTCTTCTGTATCTTACGCGAGTAGAACAGGTAAATAAAACACTTTTAACGTTTAAAAACAATATATAAACGTCGGGCTGTATTCAAAATTATTTGTAAATAAGTTTAACTTATATTTATTTTTGTTTTAAACCGTTATAGTAAACGGGAATAGAAAATTTTCTTTCATCTAATATTATACCTCTTAAATCTCGACAAAAGTCGATTTAAGCATGGGTGCCAGGGAACTTAAGTTAAAATGTGCCATCCATCTTCTAAATTAACCTTTACGGATTTCTTATATTGCGCACTCTCGTTCTCTTTGAGACGAATCCTCGCTCCCGAGAGCTAGTCGACTTGCAGTGATTTCTGTTTACAATTTTATATTACGTTTGTCCAATCTCTTTGATCTTCTATCGTATTAGAGGATCTAATAGTGCAAGAGGCCTTATGAAGCTGAAGAGTTTCTCTGTATGTTTGAACGTGCTAATTTCAGGAACTATTTGGCGGAATTGAAATTTTCTTTTTGTGTTAATCAGAGCATGCATTAAAAAATATGGGCTATAAAACATTGCGCTGAAACTAATAGCAAAGAAAAAATAAAAAAATATGGAGAAAACGGGGACAATTCCCCACTATTGTGGGTATCTGTTGTGTACGATGTGAAAACGTTTCACGATACCCAAAAAATATATATGATTTCTTTTTAAACAATCTAAAAAAATGTCCGAAACACTATATGTCTATCTTTTAAGATTAACTTGCAAGAAGGACGAGACATGAGCGCCGTCGTGGGGCGTGGGCAATGTTGATGCTCAAAATAACTATTCTCCGCGGACGTAGTCGCTGACACAGCTAGTGTCACTATAAAAATCAAAACAAATGGCCAAATTTGTATGGGTACTGGACCTAAATATCTTTTCGATGTATTAATTACCTCCTTGAACGAAAACATTATTTAAAAAGCCAACAGAATTTAATATCTTCAAAAATACTTTTGAGGTTAAAATCAATAAAAGGGTTTAGTTAGTAATCTTAACTAGTAGTGTTAGGTAAATGAATACAGTTTAAGAAAAAAAAACGGAATGAAATTATGGGAGGGTACATTAAATAAGACCTTAAACACAAAACATATTAAAACAAAGGCAATTACAGACTGTCAGCCATGTGTTAATGATCATAATGTCAATCGATAGCGCGTCGATGACAGACCGTTCCGTTACTCGAATGTTCAAAATACTCTTACTTGCTCTTTACATAAGCAAGAAATAATAAATAATTATAAATTATCATTGTAAATTGGACGTTATCTAACAATAAATTCGATATGGGAACTCTATATACGTTCTGAATAAACAGATTAAACAATCTCCTATTTGGATGAAAATTCATATCTTTTCCTGGCTTTATCATATTATTAAAAAAATATTATATATAACACATAACGGGGCGCCGTCAGGTATGATTTGGCCATTGTTATTTGTTAACTTGAAGCCAGAATAATATATTGCTAGTTAAATACTTATTGCATCCGTAAGTAAACTCTGTTTTAATTCAGCTTAACTAGTAATTCTGAGGGAAAATGCGTTGGCTTTTTCTTTTCCCTAATGAATTCTGTTTGTTAATAATATATTCATGCGATCTTTTTACCTTCAATATTAAAGTTAAAATGTTCAAGCGCAAGTTCATTAGCAGTGCTGCACTTATTACGTTAATAATATGTTTAATATGAAAAAGTAACGAGTGTAATATGTCATTCTTCCAGTTATAGCGTATTTTTTTTTCTATTTTCATTTTTAGGTTTAAACTCTCTTCTTAAACCTTTACTTCAATAACAATGTCTTTTATCTACGGATCTTATTTATTATATACAAGCGACTCGCCTTTGTTCGGATGCAATGCTAATACTAAATACACTACACAAAAACTGTGAACGTTTTATATAAAAACCTTCCTCTTGCATGAAAAATACATCAAAATCCGTTGCGTAATTTTAAAGATTTAAGCGTACATAGCGACAGAAAAGCCTTTTTGTTTTATTCTCTGTAGTGAATAGCGCACTGCATGATGTGGCTTACTTTGCTTGTATTTTCTTCATATAAAATATTACTATAGATTTTTTTCTATTAAGAATTGACATTTTGAATTACTCATTTATACACTAAGGTGGTCGAATTGAAACTTTCCAGCTAACCTGGCGTTTATAACTAACAGCATATTATCTCTATTCACTCAACGTTATCGTACTTTTAAGGGAAAATGTTGAATCAATTTTCTTTTTCCTACAACAAAAACAATACCTTCGCTTTGATTTTAACGAGAACCTTTTAGTGTTTCATAAAACCTTTTCCGAAGTATCGATGATGCTTATAACGTCTCTAAATTTATCTCGGTAACTATGTTTATATTTTAAGTAATACTTTTTAACGGAATAAAATACAAAATTATCGCTAATTAATGTTTAATATATTAGTGATATATTAGTTATTACTTATTATTAACTAATATATCGCGTTTTAAACCGTTAAAGTGTTTTATTTAAATGTAGTACACACTCGCGTAAGTATTTTACTACCCGATGTTTTAAATGCTTGTCAGCTAACTAAAAACGTTTATAATTCAACGTAAAAATCAAATCTGCTACGCTACCGTCAACCATTCTTATAAAACACAAATGAAATTTGCATTTTAAACCGTTAACTAAATTAAATGTGAATGTATCAAAAATACAGTCACTTTATCGAATTTGGTTAAGCCGTTTCGCTATGAAAACTACAAACATCAATCGTTCCTAACATAATTTTTGCATTATATTAGTTAGCTTAAATGGTACTTTTAACCAGTAACTAAACGAACGTAAGGCAGTACTTGGGTTAAGTACGTATAAAAACTAGTTAGCTATTCTAAATACGTATATAAAAGTTAATGTTGAGATTGCTTAGCCATATTCTCACATTCGCTCACTAACGACCAGGTTTGGTTGAAACACTGTAACGTGCCCTATATCGCTAACCCGGAACGGAAACATTTATTTTTGGTAAAAGGTTAAGTATACTTCAAAGTTTAAAATTATATATATATACCTATACATAATGTCGGTATGAACTCTTATTCTATAGATTCATTATAATTTCAATTTTATAAACTTAATAAAAATGTTTAATTATGTATCTTTATTTATATTCAAGTAATATAAGCATAAGCATTACCTAACATTATTTACTCTGTTCTTATAAAGAATAATAAACTAAAATATGTAATCTTTTAAAAGTTGAAAACCTAATAATATGTTCGTTAACTTACTTTAATTTAAACTAAAGATTGACGTTTCGTCGACGGGTGTGATCGAGTTAAAGAAATAGAGACAAATAAGTTAACTAATATATGTTGTGTTCTAAACCGTTAAAAGTGTTTTATTTAAATGTGTACTATTCGCGTAAACAGAGAATACTTTGTATACGTATGTGTAAAAAACACTATTAATACATTTATACAAATTCACATTTGAATGAAACCAATATTCTTCATACATTTAGAAGAAACTAAAGTAAACCGCAATATGAAATTTTACGTTTTCATACCCTTAAATTGCGTTTAATAGGCCCTGGGTTCGAATTCCGGTGAAACACTAAATTATTTTGGTCAGACAGGGCACAGAAGTCAACAGATTGCTTGAATAAAAAACGATCTGTAAGACGGACACGGATGTGTGTGCATCCTATGTTTATCAGCGAGAAATTACTTTAATTAAAAATATACTTAAATAATACTTAATACCACAGCATCCTTCAGTAACTCACTGTAAAGTACTTAAGTTTTACAGCATAAATTTCAAGAACCGAGCAATAGTTATTAAGTTTGTCGAATATAGTTTCGAATCTCTATCGACAAGACATTACCAGATTGCTGGTTATGTACGGCGAACAATAATTTAGTGGGAGAGTTGTGATCGAGTAAATTGTTAAAGTTAACCTGCATCTTGCGGCTGCGGCGGAACAAAGCCGAGCCGTTCTCTCCTAAATAAACGATGTCGATGAACGTAGCAGCCGGCCCAACTGCTATTTTCAATTCGAATTTTCGTGCGCCACAACAACGGAATCTAAGGCTGCGGTCATATCTATCAGCTTTATAGCTACGTCTCACGCTGCGATGCTTAAAAATTACAAATTCTACTAGTCAGTTGCAATTCGTTGAAGATGTCCCGTTTATAAAGTAGAAAGTGTGGAATAAAATGTTAGAATGAGCGAGAGAATATTTGTGAAAGGATCGGAGAGAATAAGATCGAAGATGGCGAATTAAGACGTAAGGTGTAAAGAGCTAAGTATTGTTTACATTAATGTATACGGATTAAATACTGTCTATAGTTTACGCGAGTAGTACACATCTAAATAAAACACTTTAACGGTTTAAAACGCGATATATTAGTTAAACTTATTTGAAAATGATAGTTAAAACGGCAGCCGTGGTCACGGCTGCTGCAAAGCATCCGAAACGTCGGGCCGAAGTTAAAAATCGTTTATTCGTAATCGTATTTGAGCTAATTATAAAAAAGGTAAAGTATTTGCTACTACACAGTAAAGTCCGAGGAGAAAGTCCTCTAAAAATGTAATTCAAAGTTATTTTCACTATTTTACAGTTTTGTTGTAGGGCGTAATTCAAATTGACTTGACCAAAGAACTACCACACGTCGACGTCGCGTGTGAAAGAGACAACAACAGTGCATTTTTACCGCAAAACATTCGCCAATGCGAAAGTTCACGCCATGCTGAAAAAATATTTTGAGAATCATTCTTATCAGGAAACGTACAATGCCGATGAGAATGGAGAACGACATACTTAAATTCATACTAATATTATAAAGAATTAATTTATTTGTTTGAACGCGCTAATTTCAGGAACTATTTACTGGTTCGTATTGAAAAAATATTTGTGTTGGTTGGACAACTTATCGCGAAAGGCTTAGGCTATACAACATCATGCTGCGACCAACAGCAGCGAAAAACATTCGAGAAACCGGTGAAAATTTATCATCTATAAGAGCTTCTGTGGCATGCGCTACGAAATCGATTCAAGGAACCAAAAAATATGTATCTGAGAATAATCACTTTTTTAAATTATATATAAAAAAAATATCCACGACAGTATATTATGTCTATCTTTTTAAATTAACTTCCAAGAAACGTTTGTAATCAAATTGGTCACAGTTAATGCATTATGAACAATTGTTTGTTAGAGTTGTAACAACCTAATAATAGTAGCCAACAACAAAACAAAGTTTGCTGAATCAGCTAGTCAGTATATAATGGCGAGCAACGTATTCATGTAAACGGTCGTTCGTCTTCGCCAGTCTTCGTAGTAAAGCGTAAACTCGGATGCGATCCACAGAATTTATAGCAGACCACAACCTTATCGAATTTTATCTCGAAACTTTTCACCATTTACGTTGATTCATAACAACTCGAAAAAACCTTATTGGTGTTGCTCCAATGTTTATGTTCTGTGGCTCTGAAGTATTGGGAACTTGTAATTGCTTTCCATTCGTAAACGGTAAAACTATCTAACTGAACGTTCAGTATTTCAATTAGACTTTTCATTAGACGTTCATAAAAATCACGAAAATAACACAAGGGGGGGGGGGGGGGGATAGTAAGATATCTTGTGTATTTATTTTTTCGTCAAACGCGCGATTTTTAAACAAATGGTGTAGACATTTTTATTATGGTCCTTAATTTCAGAATAAAATAAGATTATAGTTTATACCTGTATTTATATTAAGATAATATTCAGAAAATTTTAAGATTCTTTGTAGGTACTAAAAATACACTATTGTCTTAAACCTCACTACGTATCATCAATGGGGGATTAATGGACAACCCCTTATTGAAACCGAAACGGCATCAAGCTTCACGGCTTTTTCATCTGCGGCTATGGTTCGTGACCCGGACGGAATTTCTATATTTCTACCTCCCATTTATAAACTAGAAACATTTGTTGAAGCACATGGGGATCGAATCCACGACCATTAGCCATCACACCATAGAACACGAGCCCGTCTTATTATAAGAGAGGTTGTCGTTTAAGTACATAAAAAAGGCCCTTTGGTTAAACGTGAGGTGTCAATCCCTAGAAAACAATAGATAGTTCCAGTTGGGATGACGTAGAAGTCTGCATACTCTACAAAATATGATTACTTTATCTACATTTTATAACGCGTTATTACCATATTATTACGATAAAAGTGTGCTTTTATGGACTACTAGAAATAATAACAAAGTATTCCGTGTGTACATTACACTAGATAACAGGGGATAAATCCAACAGAGTACACTCGAGGGGCGAGTTGTCAACAGAGATGCGCTCAGTAGTGTCTTGCGGTAATACCGCTCGTACGTGAGCCCTAATCACCCTCTTTAAACGGAGACTCACGTCCTTACCGGGAGAAAACGTTTATTTTAATTCCCCACAAACGCTTGGCTAATTTCAGCCGATGTGTTTCGTTTAATTCCCGGGATTACAACGCCGTATAAACGATTATGACGCGAGTTATGTAAGACTGGCTTTGAACGCCTAAGCTTTAACATTTCGCCTTTGAACTTCACTTTCAAAAGACAATCTCGAAATCAGTTTGACGTTTCATAAATTATTTGTAGGATCCTCTGTATATATAACTCTGGATCCCAATAAACAGCATACCGGCAAATCCGAAGCCACCGTTAGTCAATTCTGTAAGGACCCGGCCAGTTTCGCCAAATACAAACTTCGACGGAACAGATGGCGCTAGCGTAGCAATTTTTACTTTGACGTCAGAGACATCCTCCATCTTTAGTCTCCCCGTGACCACGGCTGCAGCAAAGCATCCGAAATGTCGGGCTGAAGTTAAAAATCATTTTCAAATAAGTTTAACTAATATATCGCGTTTTAAACCGTTAAAGTGGTTTTATTTAAAAAGAAAATATATGTTATTTAGTATTTCTTAATTGTTACACTTATGAAGGAGTATTAGGTATAAGCAATCCATTCCTTGAACATACTTTTTTTACGGATATTTAGATTTTTTGAGATTTAAATTATACTTTAAAATGTATATTAAATAGAAATTGAATACAGGAGGGTCTTGAACGCAGAACTATAGCTATTCGAACTTTCCGAGTTAAAAAAACTGTGATTTGAAATTGTTTTATTCTAGAGTACATATAAAAATCTTATTCGAATAACTTATTAAAATCAATCTTGAGAAATGACAATAGCATAGGAAGAAAACTTCTTATGAGCGAGTTAAAGAGTAGTGGCTACACTGCCCTAGTTTTTTCGTCGTTAGCTGAGAAATGTTACCTGCAACTTTTAGAAAAAACTAAGAGTTATCTCGGTCGGGACTCGTTGGCGCTTGTTTCTACTTTAGCTTTAGTTAATTCTTTGAAACAACGCACAAAAGAATATTGATTTGATGCACAGTCTGCAGTCAGTACGCGTTTTGATAGATGACACAACATCAATAATCTATATACTAATAAATAGAGATAAAGAGTTTGTTTGTTCGTTTGAACGCGCTACGGAACTCCTGGTTTGGATTGATAAATTCTGTTAGTTAAAGTATTTATCGAGGAAGGCTATAAAACATCGCGCTGTGACTAATAGGAGCGAAAAAGCAGCGGAAAATATGAAAAATAAAAAACGGTGGAAATAATTCACCCCTCTAGGTTTCCGATGCGTACGCTGCACTAAAGGTTAAATGATCTAAAAAAATGTCCCGGCCGCTATATGTCTGTCTATCTTTAAAAATTAACTTGTAAGAACGATGGGACGGCACGATCGATGTCGTGAAGTTCGCAAAAACATATTTTGATGTCCAAAATAACCATTCTACGCGAACGAAGGCGCCGACACAGCTAGTGCATAGAGTAAATACAGGAAAAAGGAATCCGTAGATTCATAATTTGCGATATAAAAGAGTTGTATAAATAATGCATGTCGATAATGGATTATTTGTATTCCAAGTACGTTTATTGTCGTACGTGATCCTACTGTTAATAATGGCTTCAAGTCTGTTTCCAATTACGAAATTCAGTTACACAATATTCTCTTGTAGAAGTGAAATCGCGAATCCGTCAGAGTTTACGTTAAAAGTGGGCGAGGATTTATTTGCATGACTGGTATAACTTTTAATGGAATACATTAATAAGAATAATTGGTTCACTAATTTGGCGTTGCTTCTTTACAGTTGTATGCTTCGAACTAGTCTGTATGTTCACTCTACACGACTCGAGCTCAAAATTCTCTTTGTACAAATTTCAGACTGTAGAGAATTGATTAACATTTCTCATTTTATTCAAGCGTTTAAAGTTACAAATTTAAACACATTGTTGTGCTTTAAATTGTATCGTCTTTTGTCTGTTTATTACAGATACTTATAAAGTTTTATGATTAAATACATATGTTTATAAGCAACACGTTAATCTCTTAGCTTCTTACTTTTAATTGCAATGTGTTGGAAATAAGAAGAAATGCTTTGAAAAATGAGAATGAAAACTGAACTTAACAACGATTTAGAAGGTGCAAAAAATAATATTCTTAATCGCTCAAAACAAGTTATTCATATATAAAATAAACAGAAAAAAGTTACATTTAGTTATTTAATAAATTAAGTATTTGTATATAGTTTACGGGAGTAGTACATATTTAAATGATTAACACTTTGACGGTTAAAATATATTATAAAATTTCTGTCTATTTTACCTACGGCGCGACGTTTGGGATGATTTGTAGCGGCCGTGGTCACGAGGTGACAGATTTGACTGTGGTTCTTTTTGCGTTTTAAACTGTTAAAAGTATTTATGTATATGTTTAACAACATAGTATATCAGTACTAGGTTATAAAAAAAACATAAAACTTAATTAACAACTACCATTTCAAGAGTACAAACGAACTACATCAAACGATAGATGTAGAAGTTTTTATCCACAACTGTAATTTTTTATTACGATCAGTAAAGTATTATCCTAATGAAATAACATGCGAGTCTCTGTGTTACGCAAATAAAGTTGTGAGCGAGACCTAGTTTTAGAATACATTTTAAACACAACCATTTTAAGTATAATAAATTATCACTGTGTTGTGTTGCTGTCGCGTAGCTGTTTGCTACGGCGTAGCGTTATATTTATCGGCAAAGAAATAATAATGATAAAATGTTATAGTAACTGAAATTAACATTACTTTAATTAGTTATATGTAAATTATGTCTGTTGTTTACGCGAGAAGTACACATTTAAATAATTATTATATATTCGTCACAACGTCTCTGTTTCCCCGTGACCAAGGCTGCTGCAAAGCATCAAATACGCCGGGCCGTAGTTAAAATAATTTTCAAATAAGTTGAACTAATGTAAATCGAATTTTAAACCGCTAAAGTTTTTTATTTAAATAATAGTTATACGTAGTCAAATAAATACATTCATTTGTTATTTATCTCCATGACAACGAGACTTTCTTTTAAAGATTTTAACCTCTGAAACGTCTTTAAGCTAAAGCTAAATTATATAAAAAGATTAAACCATAAATCGAGCACTTTAAACCGAATTTATTTTCTCTGTGCAACAAAATAAGGCTTCCATTGTAGGATACAAATGGAAACACGACTGTAGGTTTCTGTATAATCCGCAAAAGCTTTTCTGGTGAGAAGGATTTTAAAAATCCGCGCTGAAGTTTACGAGTTAAAAGGCATGGCATTTCTTGTTGATTACTATCGTTATTTTTGTTAATACATCTCTCTACAGATAAATTATAAACGTGTACGTAATCTGCTCTCGTTATTTACTTCCACTCTGTTAAAATTAATTAACGAGCGTTTATCCATATGCTTTCAATATTCGAAATTCGAAAATAACCTTACTAACAGATAAATTAAGCGGGTTTTCTTATTTTATTATGTATATTCAAAACTAAACTGTTTTAACTTAGGTACTACTTTATACATCTGACAGCAATGGCCTAATATACTTCTAAATCGTGACCCCCTTGACGTCTAGTCAGTGGTAGTGGGGCCCCTCTAAGTTTAACTTTTCTTAAAATGGGGATCGTAGCTGGCGTAGTCTATAGATTGTGTCTATATTACAAACACCCAGAATCAGTAATAAACGTTTTTATCTGAAAACTGTATTAATTTTTACATGTTATTGCACATGAAGGCACTATATAATTTTAAAATCGAAAATAAATTGAAAAAATTTTCGATGCCGGTTCAAGTCTTTTTCAATTTATTTTCGATTTTTAAATTAAACTTTTTTATCTTTATTTTAGACAAATTATTAACAAAAATGACAATTCGTGTACTAGGTGGGTCCTAGATAAGTATTTTAATTTGTTATGCTGTTAAATTGTATTATATGTAAGCGATATGTTGATGTCTTATAATAAATAAATATTGTTTAATGATAGTGACGGACGGACAAACATGGGTTTTACTTGATGGTAGGGGAAATATCCCACCCTATAGAATCTAAACAAGATACGCTGGTGACCTACTTTGGCTTTGGATATTCGGAAATTCACAAGCCGAAACCGAAACGTGATTAAACATCGCAGTTTTTACATCTCTAGACTAGTTTGTGACCCGGACGGAATATCGATATCAATACCGCCCATTTAATATCCAGATTTCCAGAAAAATATTGGACCCGATGGGGATACAACCCACGCCCCGTTGATTATTAGCCGTACATTACTACCATACCGTCCCCCCGACATTAAGTCAACACCGAATCGAAATGTACAAACGTCTCCGTATTCCAAATATATCGTTATCAACGCCGTCATAAACAAGCAATGTTTAACACGCGTCTGGTTCTCAATGAAATTGAGGGCGAAGTTGACAATGGCTGGGTTACGCGAGTAGGTTGTTTGTATGATGGAATTGTGCGATCCGCAATGATTAGCTTCGCGCCGTCGCTGGCTGTCGCGGGCGTCCCTCGGGCGCGAATCCAATTTAGCAAGTTGTACCTGTTATTGTGTCGCAACCCGCCATTATTACAAACAACATACAAATACCGATAATTGTATTGTACTCTTATACTTGGGACTGTAATACAATCTTTTTGGTAAGCAATTTTAAACATATGAATAATAAGATTGCCCCAAATATATTAAAAATGATTCTATTTAAAGCCATTATTAACGCCAAAAACTAACGCAGGTCAAAATCTCCACTGTACCATGTGAAACCTTAATTATGTTGCTTTGATTCTATTCAACGTTTTAAAAATAAAGTATTACGAATATAGACACTTTATTTTCATTAGGTTCGATTCTCTTCCCTAAATACTAATATTAAATTGACAATCCTGTGTATATTAGTAATTGGGTCATATAGAGTTATTTTAATTTATTATAATGTTTGGTATAATGTATATATAAGTAATCTATTGATATACAATAATAAATAAATAATTTTTAATAACAATGCTTATGATATATAACAACGATACAAAACACTTGTTATTTTCTCAGGGGTACTTGTTCTTATTTTAAAATAATAATTAAATTTTAAACTAAACTTACTTGTAGTATTATGGAATTTTGTATACCGTCTTGAAACATCAGATATATTTTTATAGATAGACAATCCTTTATTCAAATACTGTCTATAGTTTACGCGAGTAGTAAACATTTAAATAAAACATTTTAATAGCCCTGATCACGGCTGTTGCAAAGCATCCGAAACGTCGGGCCGTAGTTAAAAATAATTCTCAAAAAAGTGTAACTAAAAGATAACGCGTTTTATACCGTTAAAGTGTTTTATTTTAAATCCTTTATTTTCTTACGAATTTTTTTTACGCTTTTTATTTGTTATTATAATGTTTTTAAAAATCTTGTTCCACATTTACAAGCTTCTTACAAAATATTACATTTAGGTGTAAAATCTGGCTTTCTGTGATGTTAGTTGCAAGTGACAGGTTTTGTACTTTACGATCGAAGCAATCTCGATGGCATATTGACAGGCTAATAACATACCGTGGAAATCTTAATACAAAGAACAACACGAATCTCACGGATGTCAATCAAAAGGTTTAATTTATTCGCGTTACTAATTAGTTAATTTACACTTCGGGTAATTAAGTTTATAATATTGTAGTTCAAAGGGACAATAACCAAAAATCTATACTAATATTATAAAGCTGAATAGTTTGTTTGAAGTACTAGTTCGAATTGAAAAAATTTTGTATTGGTTAGAAAATTTATCGAGGAAGGCTTTAGAGTTTAGGCTATAAAACGTCAGGCTGCGACCAATAGATCGAAGAAACAAAGGAAATGTGGAAAGACGGGGAAATTATTCATTTTGTGGGTTTCTGGTGAGTGCGCGTTGATAAAAAATATTATGCCTGTGATAAATTTAGTTAACTTACCACACCCATGACGTCGCGGCCAGCATAACATAAAATTCATGTGCAGTTTTAATTTTTACTTAAAATGTTTTTCTTTTTCCAACCTTTAATATAAATTTAAGTGAAAATTTTTTTTACCTTTAAGTTAGATACATACGTAGTAATAATTATTATTAGAAATAGACCTTGTAAGTTTATTTATGTATGTAGTTAGTAAGCCAAGTTTGTATAAATAAATAAATGTTAACTTTTGATACTAGCCTCGTGTTAAAATATGTCGACACAAATATTATATCACCTCTTAAGAATTGACTAAATCTGATAAAGTTTGCGACTTAACGATGTTATAATATTTTTAAGAAATGGCTCCAAAAATGTTTTACGACCTATGTCGGCGTAGATCTTGACACTCAGCTGAGAATTGCTCCGCAGGGGTTACTTCGTTTAGAACGAGATTTTTTTGGTTTATTAAAACGCGTTCATTCATAGTCACGCCGCTTAAAATTATCGCGTGTCTTGAATAATATTAAAACAGCGCTTTTTAATACCCTTTAAAAGAAATATCGACTTAAGATACTTGCATTGCGTTAAAAGCGAGAAATCATAGGTTCGTAACTAAAAGAAAAAAAATAATATACTTATCATCGACCTGTGTGTAAAAAAATCATCGCAATAAACTACAATATGCCTACCCCATGAAGAAAAAATGGCGTTTCACTTTAGTCTCGAATAATTACAGTACAGTGCTTACCTTCTGTAACATAAGTACCGAAATGTTCGGATTAAAATATTCGATAGCCTTTCGATAGCGCCCCAGATGCAAAGCTAAGTGTTTTCGCCTCTCATTTATTACCTCGCATTAGAACAATCGCACGAAAGTGGCAGAATTATCGATCGGGCTCCAAGGGAGATATTGACGAACAGATTTTGCTTAATCAAAGAGAGGGTTTAAGCGGAGTTGCGAACTAACGAACGGCTGACACAGTACACTCGGCCTACAAAAGCGCCCTCGCCGTGCAAAGCGATTATTCATGTTTTGAAAATTTCCCAATCTCGAAAATAAATGCTCCAACTCGAAACACGGCGTTCGCTGCCAAATCATGTAGAAACTTTCAAAACAAGCACATATAATTACATAGTCTAAAAACACTTCGCTTTAAAGGAATATTTCACTTTGTAATCTCTTCTACTGAGAATTTCATCATAGAAATACTTTACTTCATTTTCCTATATTCTTGATGTATTTGGGAGACGTCGGCTTATCTCTTAATGTGATTGATGGTCTTTTCTGTGGCTCTATCAATAGGAAATTACTTATTTTTGTTTACAATAGTCATCGTTGTATCAATAATAAATTATGTCAAAAACATCGAGCCTGTCAGTAGAGTTGTGTCTAATGAAATACAAAAGGTAATTTCAACAATTTTTATTAGATTTTTCACTTAAATACACCCGCTCGTAAATATTATCGATTAATTATTTACAACACTTTACAGATAGATTAAATGATAAATTTAACAATTTTGAAAAATACGTCTTTATTTGACTCCAACTTAAATCTGAATAAACGAATTTATATTTTCTAGATCTTTAGGATCGTTTTTACCCAATGAGATATAATTATATGTCTAAAAGAATTCTAAAAGACATCGCAGATACATAAGAATGATTTTCACTTTCAATTGTTTCAAAACTCTCGTAATTCTACTTTACATACGTTCTTTAGCTCTCTATAAACTATATTATCTAGAATAATCTAGAGCATATTAAAAGTAAATCTCTATTTGCCATAACACAATGTCTAAACGTAACTTTAAAATAAATACTATAGATAAGTCAGTCTTTAAACGTTACTTTTCTAAATATGTAACTGTTGTTGATAGAGAATTAATATTCATGAGTTATCATGGATCTCTTAACTGTTGTATGGTGTATTATTACATCAAAAAAGACGATTCTCTTTACCTTTTACCAATAAATTGTATCTAAGCCTATGTTAAAATACTTACATGTAATTTGGAGTTCACTACAGATTATCTCGATAGTAAATGAAAAAAATAGGCCTCATTTGCATTATCCACTCTTCTTTAACATAATTTGGCCTATCTAATACTAGTAAGTAGATATTCAAACTCTATTCATCCCATACTGGATATGTTTATTTGTACGGCATAAAAAAGATACTAAAAAATAACTAGAACGATCTATATGACTACCGGACGTAAAAAAAATAATTGTTGTACAGCAGAAATAAAGTTGACCAGAGGACAATGAATGATAACGTTGAATCTGAAACAAAAGAACATTCGATTATAGATATGATTAAAGAGATTAAAAATATTTTATTTATTTATGGACTGTCGACGTTTTATCACAATTACGCAATATAACCTAACTCTAAATAGGTGAAGAATACAAAATTGTATAAAACAATTATAGACAGACACAGCATGTAATACAAAGACAGTGTGACAATAAAGACTAAAATAAAAAACATATGTATGAAAAAGCATTGATTATTACTAAGCTATACAATTCAATTACAGAAAAAAGGTTAAAATACAGAGCATAAATTAAACTAAATGAGCTTTGTGTGACTACTTGATCACACAAAGCTCATTTTATTTTCAAATACCCAGTTTAAATAGCTTTAGAAAGTAAGCCATCAAATTTTCGTTATAGACCTTATAGCACGTAGCCCAGGTTGCGCCATCATCCTAATAAAATTCTGGTATCAAAAGGAACCTTGCGGTTAGACTGAATCAAATAGCATCTTCCACGTAGTTCCTTCAACTTTATTGATCACTTGTAAACCAACATATATCAAAGATTCCAAAAAAACCCAGTTCTGATTTCAAACCATAAATAAGTATTGATGAGCGTTTATATAATAAAGTTGTGGTCACAAATGACACAGGGATAAAGAAATATCTATTATACATATATGTTCTAAACGACCTCAATACTCAAAACCACTTTTATAACGAACTTTTAATTTAAGTTTTAATGGCATTATTATTATACTCGACGTTTGTAACACAAAATGCCAAGTTAGAAAAAATACAGTATCTCACCCACCTCTAGCGTCATTACGAACACCTAAAACCGACGCAACTTCTGGCTGCTCCATATCGAAAATCAACTCAGCTCGGGCCGCATACAAGTTGTATATGCTAGCTATACAAGTGAGTCGGAGGCTGCCACCTTCGAACGCCTCATGTCGAACAACGAACAAAACTTCCCCGACAGACGGCATCCTATTATCTGGCCCGGACCTTTCGAACACTTGTTTGACGTTCTCCTTGGGAGGTCGGCGTATTTCCTCCTTGTGCAAGTTTATATACGATTCATCCAGATATTGGACGTTATTATCGTCGTGGAATATATTGAAATTGATATCCTCGTCAGGGGCTTCGGTCGTCGTTGTGTCGCTTTTCGCCGGCGGATCCCATTTGAACCATTCTGGTAACTCGTAAACAAACGACTCCATATCGATCTGCAAAAGCAAAGTGGATAATGTTACTTTGGTAGATAAGCATAAGCATGGGGTTTACTGATGGTAGGTGAAACATCACAGCCATATAATATCTAAATAAGATGCACCGTCTATTTTCGGCTCTAGATATTCGACAATTTATTGACTGACACCAAAACGCGATTGCTGCTTTGATGGCGTTTTGGTGGCAGTCTTTTTATCTGTGGCCTGTAATTCGTGACCAGAACGGAATTTGGACATTCCTACCACCTATTCAATATCAAACCCAAGGCCCGTTGATTATTAGCCACACATTCCTACCATCGCACCCTGATGACGTATATACGTACGTACGAGCCACAGATGGTTACTCGTATTTTTTATTAAGAGAGAGACGACTTTGCCCAGTTAGGTTTTGTAGCCAGCTTCCGTATCTATCGCCACTAAATCAGTAATGATAATCGAAACCGTAGGCTTAACGTACTCTCCGAGGTACGAGGATGATGAGCTCTCGGAATCGCACCGCGTACCTAATGATCTTCAGTCGATTGACATTTCTATTGTACCATTTATTAGCAAGTGGAATATTGTTAATGATTTGAGATAGATAAAAGCGAGATTCCCTAAAAGCTAATGTACCTAGTGATTAATGATAGCTAGACAGCACAAAAACTATAGTGACGTCAGAGTGAAATACTCGTAGGTAGAGAGGAGTCATTGTTCCGCCATAAAGGAGAATTGTTCATCGCCTGGAACAGTCCAGACATTATGTCAAACCTTTCTATTTTTCAATCATTTTGTAGTGAGCTGAATAAATGCAACAATAGGTACGTCTATAGTGTGACAACTTTTCAACGTATACAGAATATAGAATGATGAGACTACACGTCTCAACATTTCACGCTTCTGTAGTGATGCGTTCTTTGCGTCAGTTAAACTACGTCACTAAGTGGGCAATAAGTAGCCCACTTAGTGACGTAGTTTGCAAGTAAATTTTAGTACATTATTATAATATTCTATACTATAACTTATTCGTCACAATAGAAAATTGATGGCCAAATAAAACTTATGTATTACATTACGAAAAGTAATATTCGGGAGTCGGACATTTGTTTCTTCATTGTTTGCCATCAATTACGTGAAATTTTTATTACAGCAGTAATTAAAATAAAAGTGTTTGCATTAAAAAGTTAAATTTAGAAAAGGTCATTCATTCGGCTGTTTGTAGCTATAAGGTGTTTAAATAAAACTTTGCATAACTTATTTGAAAAGGAATTCCCCCCCCCCCCCCCCCCCCCCTTCGCCCAAGTTAACTAACATATCCAATTTAAAGTTAAATTTTATCAAATAACGTCTAAACCTACCAAGACAAATTATATTAAAAAAAGTAAGTTTGGCAGCATCAAAATGTATAAAATAACGTCTTATACTCAAGCTAAATCAAGTTATCATAGAAATAATTCAAACAATTACTTTAAAGTTATTGCAAAAAAGAAAAGTTCAATTAAAAACCGTTTAGATTTAAAAAATTACGACAAAGTGGAACTTGAACCACACGCATCCACAGCTTTGTGTGTTACTGTTTTGAACAATTAAACTACAGTGTCTCACACGTCATCACCGATTTTTTTGACCTATGCATCTCTCACGTTAAATTCAAGTATCAAAGTAACAAAGATTTTTTATATGAAGCAAAGTATAGTTTTCTTATTCCAAAATGTTTTTACTATCATTAATTCATTCTCATTAAACTTAGTCGCAATAAAAATGCTGTGTAGTTTATTTGTCGTATCGTAAAAGTATTCGGATGGGTGATTTTTATTTAGACTTCAAATTGGAATCTACCACTCTCCATTTTATAATTTCACAGATCGCGCGTCAAAGGTATATCGCGAGATTTATATCGCAAATGAAAATCGAACCCCGAATAAATTTTTGTGGTTGCGGTTTATCGATTTAATTTAGCATAAAATACATATACCAAATTATGTAATTAAATATAAGTAAACATGTTTGGTGACTCAATGCTTTTACTCGGTAAACCCTGGATTCCAAATAAAATGAATAGTGTTGGATCTGATGACGAGGACAAGTTTGTGTTTCACTTGATGGAAATACCCCAGTCATGTAACATCGATTATAAATGTGCCGTTGACTTTCTGGATTTGTGCCTTCTGAAATGCTTAAACTGATACCGAAACGTTATTAAACTCCATGATTAATAATTCATTTAAGAACTCGGACCATACATCATAACACATTTTAATAAACACTTTTAACGATTTCAAACACGAAATATATTAATCTTATTTAACTACAGCTCGGCGTATAAAATGCTTTGCAGTAGCCGTGGTCATGAAGATGGTTCCAAATGTCAAAGTCAAAATTGCTACGCTAGCGCCATCTGTTTTGCCATTAGGATGCAAAAGTTAACAAATATATTTCGCGTTTCATATCGTCAACAGTGTTTTGTTTAAATGCCTTGCAGTTTTGCCGTGAATACACAATTAATTGGATGTATAATAGCTGTAACAATCTACTTCCAACTTATCATTTTTGCGATATGAAGAATGGATTGTTCCAGAAAAATCTGCGCAATAATATGGTGCGAAAATTGGCACGTCTTGAACAAAAAATAGTCGACACATATCATCTGCCAAACCGCACGTGCCCAGTGTGTATTAATGGTCTATGGTCTATATGGATATAGTAGAACTGCGTGTTTGTGAAGTGCTGATGTAAAATGAGGTTACCTCTCGACCGTTCAGAGCAAACGTAAGGTTGGCGGGTGGATGCGCTGGTGGTGATACGCAAGTGGCACGCAACGTTGATCCCACGCCGTACCATGATCTATCTGACACGAGCTTCGGTCCCCATTCAGGTGTTTCTGAAACAAAACACTCACGTTATCAAGGATACACAAATTTTATTTAAGAGTATGTAAGTAATATAAATCTCATTCTTCTATTCAATCATACTCTTTGTTTCTTATAAGTAGAGATGGGCCGAGTACTCGGTCGATACTCGATACTCTGCGTACTCCGCCGAATAACTCGGTTATTTGATAACGATTATACTTTGTTTAAGAAAAGCTTTGAATTTAAATTTTTAGTCTAGTTTTAGTCTTTATTAGTTATTTAGGAAATATTTCAAAATCTCAATTAATAAAATCAAAATGAAGACAAAATTACCAGAAGATGAGAGCAAGCCGACGTCTTGCCAGTCGCGAACCTGTTTCTACTTATTTACGCGCGCGAAATGGGGATTTGATTGAACCGAGTTACTTGGCCAAATATTCGGTTGAAAAAAAATTGAGCTGAGTAAAACTCGGAACTCGTTACTCGGCAAAAGGGTTACTCGGCGCATCACTACTTATAAGTATATATCTATTGCTCACCCGACTAGTACACATTTAAATAAAACCCTTTCAAGCGTTTTTAATTTAATTTAACTACGCCCCAACTTCTCTGATGCCCTAAGGAATGATTTAACTTTGATTTTGCGTCCATCGAAGTATTACTATTACCACAGGCATAGCATCCAAAACGTTGGGTCTTAGTTAAACTTATATATTTCGCGTTTAAATTAAATGAATATTGGCTTAGACTCAAACTTTCTTTTTCATATAATATTGGACATGATGGCATTACATACATTAAAAACCTATTAAAAATGAAACAATTTAACGACGGGCGGGACTTGAACGGGCATTGATAGAGTTCCATGCTGCTGCTCTAACTGATTGAGCTATAGTGTCCTGCAAAATTTTAATGTATTAAATGTTTAATTACCTAATAACGCTTTACAAGTCGTTAAAACCTACCTACAAAGTTTGCTACTAGAGCGTGTAAATCCGAAGGATAAAGCTAGTTATTATGTTGTCATGGCTCCTTCATAAAACATATACGATGAAGTATTCATCGATACGAAAGTCTATAAAATGAAGCTTTCAAATTACGACTATATTATAATAAAGGAGCTGCTACCATAAATTTGCAACTCCGCAAAATGGAGACAATTTTTATCGAAGGAGGGAATGTATGAAACTTAATAAAAGTTAGTGTTAAATTGAAACTCCACCTGGGTCTTAACTTTCCCCGCCGCGGTCCTATACGTAACTGCTGACGACGTGAAAGTATTATATTTTTCGCTGTTCGCGTTTTCACGTTATAACATTTACTGCCAACGAAAACATTACTATAATTTTGTGAGGGTTGAGACATAAATTATATATGTGTACGCGAATTGACGTGTTAATGATAGATAAGAAAATTTGTTTAAAATGTAGTTTAAACATCTTATTTGAATAAACAAACATTTGTTCAAAATGTAAGACTTCTTACTGCAGTCCCGAACACGGCATATCTGTTATCTGTGGAATATGCCGTTGCATTTTTATAGAGGTTGCGGTTGATAGAAGACAAGCATGAAGTTAGAGATCCGAAGGGCAGATATCCCAGCGATATAATATCTCAACAAGATGGCGCTGTCAACTTATTTTGTCTTTGGATAACCCGCTCTTTGCAGTTTGAATAAGTAAATCCACAGACTAAAACCACAATGGTTTTTTCATCCATGCACGATGGTTCGTGCAACGGACCACCTATTTTATATCGAGATTCTTAGCACGATCTTCTACAAAAGTAATTTTGAGGCTATTCGTGTTAGTAAAAAAATACATATTTTTTTAAATTTAAACGTTCGCTTTTTTGCAATTAGTCTCCCAATTAATAAAACGTGTCTTCTACGCATCTAATATTGCATTCTTAGATCATGTCATATAACAAATATATTATATTCCTATTATTAATCAGCGTCCGTAACGTGATACAAATCTTAATTATTTTAAGGTTTACGCAATAGATGTATCCTCGCTTAGATACCGCCAAAGTTGTAACGGGATTACTTAATCAAACAAACTTGAACGATTACCTCACCGAACTCACGCCGTGAATGTAATTGAGAAGAAGAAACAAAACTAATAATATAAGACAAGTGTCCGTCTGTCATTACTTTACGCCAAAACTAATCAAACAATGCACTTGCTTGTCTTGCATTTAAATAATAATAATTAAAAAAAACTGTACGTCAAGGATTTGAAACGTGCGTAAATTACAGACAATAGGTACTTGTAATTGCTTGTAGTTAAGCAAGAGATATAAATTAAATCAAACTTTTTTAACAGTTTAGGACTCAACATATACCTATTAGTGGCGTAAGCTCCCACGTGAGCAATGTCAGGTCGTAGTTAAAATAACTTAAATAATATAATTTTTCCTTGCACTTGCACTATACATACATAAAACTTTATTTATCGGCCCTTGTAATATTGAAGTCTTTCTCTATATTTCACGTTTCGTAATTGATAAACCATTAGCATCAAATCTTAGCAAAGTTTAAAGCTAGTCTAATTATTAATGAGAAACACCGCCGTTAGAATATTATTTTTTATAAATTATTCTCATCGAAAGTCGTCGACAAAGGAACAACTGATCTTAACACATTCCAAAACAAAATTCTCAAGCGTTTTGCGAAAATACAAATTTCTATTTCAATAAACGCAAAAGCATTTATACTTTTATCCGGCCAATTTTTACAGGTGGATTTTATAGGAAACAATTGAAATAATACGAAGCGAAGTTGTGTTTGGCACGGAGGTTCTGTTGCTATTTGGTTTATTGTTCGCGGTATCGAATATACTGCATGCCGAAGCGTAACGTACGAGTGCAGCCATTCAACAAATAAATATACAATCAGCCAATTTATTGTCACACTAACTTACTGGGGAAACAACGCGCGATGTATAAAAACCAGCTGATAATTATAGCTATCGGCATTTTTGAAACAAAACCTGTCCATACACATTTTATTATATTTATTATTATACAATGTGATTTCCTCTTGGTACTTAACTAATTCTAACGATTATTATTGGTACGTAGGTTAAGCATCGATACACATTAAACGAAACCATTTTAACGGTTTACAGCGCGATTTATATTGGTATATTAATTTTATGAATGCCTATGTTAAGGATATTTTAAATCTTGAAAAACGACACACCATATGGAAGCGTCATGTTTCTTTTGAAAAAACAGATGGCGCTGCACGTTAACCCACCTTTATAACATATTTGCTCGTAAAGTGGTTGTAATTACACCAATTTCAATATCGTAATGTACTTGTGCGATAATGTAATGTAAAAGGCACTTGTTTTTTTAATAAAGTTAATACTCAGACTAAAAATTAATGATTTAAAAATCATAGCAAAGAGGTTATATTTTAAGTGGTCAATTTTAATCAAATTAACTTTGGGAAATAAAATATAACAAATAAACATTTAATTATTTAATTTAAATTAATTTTGACAATAAATTACAACCATTTATCTGTAACAAAAACACAAAAATATTAATTTACTTTATTAGTAATACTGGCTGTTTTTGTGCCTTTGCCTAAAAAAAAAGTTGATGCGCGCGCATAGCTTATTTGTGGACAAGTAAGAATAATTCCGCGCGCTTTTTCTTTTCGCTGTATTGTTTTTTATTTGAAAATGTCGTCAAGTAGTGATGAAATTATTAATTTCCTCGTAAATATGTTATAAAACGTCGTATGACATACGTGCGCTTTGAAAATTACAGTCTCTAAAAATGCACCTATCACTACTGCTTTAAAACGTCTTCACACATTGCGAGCATACGATTTTGATCTCTAGCTTATTGTAAATAATAAATTAACAAATAGATTCGTGTTATAAAACGTTAAAAGTATTTTCAAACACATTTTTTTTCGATTAGGCAGAGTAACTCAATTTTTCTATTTACACTGGTTGTTTGCGTTGTTATCAATGTCGTCACACACAGCTTTTAACAGACGATTGGTATCCAATAAAATGCCGTTTATTGTATTAAAATCTCAATCTGTCACTGACCTAAGCTGTGAAATAATATAACTGGGATAATGTAAAACCATAGCTTATGAACCAGACACAGAAGTGTATCTACCCAATGGCCCATAGGTCCCAGTTTACACTATTTTTATATAAAAATGTTATCACTGAGACTCGTAAAAGCATCTCCAATAAAAGTACACGTGTGTCCTATTATGTGGAAACAGGGATTACTCAATACTATCAAAAGTTTGATTGAGTTTATAAAGGTCTTTCTTTCTGTTTCTTCGTAATGCGGTCGATGTGTCTTATATGAAATATATGTTCCGTAATATTATTTAGACGTCTATTCAGTAGAGCTGTAAATATAAATATTATACATTGGCTAATTTTATAATATAAAGAGTTTGTTTGTTTAAAGGCGCTCTCAGAAATTATTGGTTTGAATTTAATAATTCTTTTTGTGAATCATTTATTGAGAAAGGCTTTATTATGAAGGTTATAAAACAAGATGCGACCAATAGGGAAGAAACAGTGGAAATAGTTAAAAAAAACGGGGCAAGCGTCTGTTCAAGATACTTAAAACATAATTAATTTTCCTCCAATGATCTAAAACAAAGTCCGCTTATCTTTTAAAATCAACTCGCAAAAACCGATTTTATGGTAATCAAATTTCGTGGAAATACTTCATATCGCAGGAGAATGTTTTCCAGGTCAGCTACTTGTCAAAAAATTTATAACCGTAATTGAATTGTGTCAAAACGAATGTTTTCTAAGAATAAGAAAAATTCTACCCTCGCTCTACCTTCAAATTATAATGTTGATAAGCCTTCTTTATTTATTTGATTGGCTTGTAAATTTTAAAACAGCACCGGGGTACCCATCTTAACTTATAAGTTACGAATGTCCTACATGCGAAGTGTATAGTGTAAGTGTAGGGCCAACCTTTTTGAGGCCGTTTCCGTGGGATTCGAACTCAGGAACTTTTGAGCTTTACTCAACGGTGTCTACCATCACGGTTAACTATTAAGATTCTAAGACTGTCTATAGTTTACGCGAGTAGTACACATTTAAATGAAACACTTTAACGGTTTAAAACGCGATATATTAGTTAAACTTATTTGAAAATGATATTTAACTTCGGCCCGACGTTTCGGATGCTTTTCAACCAGCCGTGGTACGGGGAGACGTGACCACGGCTATACAAATAAGTTTAACTAATATATCGCGTTTTAAACCGTTAAAGTGTTTTATTTAAAAGATTCTAAGATTTTTTTTACAATAACTTCATAAATTAGCTAAAATAAAGTTCGTCAAACTGTCAAGATATAAGATAACCAAAATAATAAAAAATCTACTGTCAAGCCTGGACCACGCTTCAAAAGAGGCTTTGCTTTATATCCCTAGATAAACATAGTTATTGCACTTTATCTGCCTATAACAAAATGCTATTGTAATTGATAAATTGTAAAATGGTTAATTTCGTTAGTACCTTATGTAGAGTAAATAATTATAATAACTTTATTTCGTTAGCATTGTAAACTTACATTATTCATCTATCACACTTATTCTGCTACATACCTATATTTTATCAACATACGTAACACCCTCTCACTTCATACATACACTAACACACACAACATGAACAAATTCACCTAAATAGACACTAATTGTAAGTAGACATAAGTTAGCTTAGATATTTTTACTTATTGTAACCTGGAAGAGACTAGTCACCCACGACACAGGCTTGCCCCAGTGTGGGGACTAGGGACTTTCGATTCTGCACCATGTTTATGGAAACAATAAAGATTTTTTGATTTGATTTTGAATTTGAAGATGTAGCAAGTAGATTGTCGCGTAAAAGTGAGCTCAATCTAAAATAACGGCAATGTTTAAAGTAATTTATCCGTCGGAAAACACATTTTACAAGCAGATAACACAATCGAAGAAAAGGTATTGTGTTGTAACGGTGCAGAGGTAGCAAGATTTACGTTAGACTGAACAATGCCTTGTACAGTTTACCTCAAATTTGGCTGAATTGTTGATTCAGGGAATCCGTAATCGAGGCTCGGATGCCGTAAGAATGAGAGATGATCTGATCCCAAATGTAGTGAAACATTGTTACGATTCTGAACAGTGACAAATAAACATCCTCTCAGATCTAACAAATCCATACTAATATTACAGGTAATCTATACTATACTAATATATAAAGCTGAAGAGTTTGTTTGTTTGTTTGAACGTGCTAATCTCAAAAACTACGGGTTTGAATTGAAAAATTATATTTAGAACATTTATCGAGGAAGGCTATAAAACATCGCGCTGTGACTAATAGAAAAAAAAATTGATCTCTGTGGGTTTCAGGTGCGTACGCTGCGAAAACGGTTCAGGACACCCAAAAAATATGTATTAAAGAATGATTCCTCTTTAAATGATCTAAAAAATGTCCGCGACACTATATGTCTATCTTTTAAGATTAACTTGCAAGAACGACTGTCATGAGAAAATCATGGAGTCAAAGAGAATGTCATGGGCAGCTTAAATTTAAAAAGATGTAGAGGTTTGCAAAAACAAATGTGGATTAAATACTGTCTATAGTTTACGCGAGTAGTACACATTTAAATAAAACACTTTAACGGTTTAAAACGCGATATATTAGTTAAACTTATTTGAAAATGATTTTTAACTTCGGACAAAGGACTAAATTTTGCTCCGGCGCCGCGAAAAATACCTTGCGAAGAGATAATCAGCTACGTCGAGGAAAGCATCTTCAAAAATGTCATCCCTAAGGATATATCCTGTATCCTACGCTCCAGCAAGCCGCCTAAACACAATCTTTCCCTAGCGGAGTCGACTGCTCTCAAACAACTAAGAGCGAATGAAGATATTATAGTACTGCGTGCTGACAAGGGAAACGCCACGGTCGTGATGGATACGTCGGACTATAAACAAAAGATGTCGGAAATACTTGATGACGACGCGGTTTACAACAAGGTTGCAAAGGACCCCACAACCAAAGTAATGAAAAAGACGTCGGAACTTATTAACAAGTACAAAACGACTCTAAACCTCGACGCCAAACATCTCATCACAGCCTGCCCGAAGCCACCTAAAATGTACGGGTTACCTAAAATTCATAAATTAAACAATCCCTTACGTCCAATAGTTAGTCAAATAGATTCGCCCACTTATAAACTAGCAAAACACTTATCCAGAACACTTGCCCCCCTCAGGGGAAATACAAATGCTCACGTCAGGGATTCGTATCAGTTTGTAGAAACTATTAAAGGTCTAAAGGTAGCGGACAATGAGGTTATGGTAAGCTTTGACATCACATCACTCTTTACAAACTTACCTATAGCTGATTGTATCAAAATTATTAAGAGCAAACTTATTAAACACAACATGCCTATAGAATATGCGGATATCTTAGAACATTGCTTGACAACCGGGTACCTACTTTGGAATGGGGATTTCTATGTTCAGGTAGATGGGGTAGCCATGGGTTCTCCAGTTTCACCCTTAGTTGCTGACATTTTTATGGAAGACTTTGAGGAGAGAGCCCTTGCTTCTTCCCCGGTTAAACCTAAGCTTTACAAGCGATACGTAGATGATACCTTCACCATCTTACCCAAAGCACAAGTATCTGCATTTCTTACACACCTTAACTCAATTCACAATAACATTAAGTTTACAATGGAACAGGAGGACAATAACACACTACCTTTCTTAGACATTTTAGTAATTCGTGATGAACACGGTAATATTGGGCATACCGTCTTTAGAAAAACAACCCATACAGATAGGTATTTGAACGGTGACTCACATCACCACCCCAGCCAACTTAGTTCTGTCGGAGTATCTTTGTTTCAGAGAGCCCGCCGTCTCTGTGATGCTGCCCACTTAAATGAGGAGTTACAGCATGTCAAGCAGGTCCTATGCAAGAACAAGCTGAGAGTCCCTCCGCAGCATCCCAGGAACAGGAACAAGCCACCCACAGTCAAACGTCAGCCCGCCTACCTACCATATGTGAAGGGAGTTACAGATAGAATTAGCAGAGTCCTAAATCGAGCTTCTATTGACACAATTTTCAAGCCGCACAAGAAGATTCAGCAATTCCTGAAACCAAGCAAGTGTACTATCCCTTTACAAGATGCAGGCGTTTACAGACTGGATTGTGATTGTGGCCTATCCTACATCGGCCAAACAAAGCGTAGCATCTCAAACAGAATTAAAGAACACGTCGCGGATATAAAACATAAACGTCTCTCCAAATCTGCGGTATGCCAACACTCATCAGAAGGGCCCAATCACTACATTCGCTTTGACCAACCAAAAATCCTCGCAAAGGAGAGTCGATTTTTTCCAAGATTGGTACGCGAAGCAATTGAAATCAAAAAACACCGAAATTTCAATAGGGAGGACGGCCTCAAACTATCAAACACCTGGGATCCCATATTAAAAACTCTGGATCCCAATAAACAGCATACCAGCAAACGCGAAGACACCGTTAGTCAATTCTGTAAGGACCCGGCCAGTTTCGCCAAATACCAACTTCGACGGAACAGATGGCGCTAGCGTAGCAATTCTTTACTTTGACGTCTGAGACATCCTCCATCTTTAGTCTCCCCGTGACCACGGCTGCTGCAAAGCATCCGAAACGTCGGGCCGAAGTTAAAAATCATTTTCAAATAAGTTTAACTAATATATCGCGTTTTAAACCGTTAAAGTGTTTTATTTAAACAAATGTGGATGCCCAAAATAACTATTCTACGCGGACGAAGTCGCTGACACAGCTAGTTGGATATACAGTTTTTACCAATTCACAAATAATTAATGCCAAAGACTTGTCATTTATTAGTATCAAACTGGACACACACTTTATTTTTAGATCCAAGGCTAATAATCAACGGGTCATATCACTAATCCCTAGACCCTAAAATGTTCCTAATCAATTTATTATGTTTAAAGAAACAAATCTATTTGAAGGGCATTTCAACTATAGCAAAGCGACCTGTTTATACTAGTCTTATAGCATTTCTTAATGCTGCGTATGAGTTAAACGTGAAGAATTAATTCGACACTAAAATTATAAAATAGTTTATTTTAATTGTAATTTATTGGCGCTTTGAAATGACACGTTTGTAAGCGTGGTGGGCTTTGTATACTGTAATTTACATAATTTCTGTAATGCTTATTTAATGCGTTTAGTGCGCTATTTCATGTTTATCAGTGTTAAATATTTGTCCTAATTGTTGTTGGAATAGCAGTTTAACTACGCTTCATTACTTATTTGAATCATACCTGTATTGTTGTCGATAGATTTCCTAGTTTCATGATAAACATTTATATAAAATTAGTGTACGCTCTGTTCCCACTATGTATCAATTAATCTACCAAACTGAACTTTTATGAAAACTTCAAAAAAGGGAACCTTTTTTCCCCTTCTTTAAATTTTTAATTAAAAAAAAAAAAAAAAAAAAAAAAAAAAAAAAAAAAAAAATTTTTTTTTTATATATCATATATCAATATACATATCAATGTGAATAATGTATCAACATAATAAACTTTTCAAAAATTATTTTTAATATGTCCTTTTAATTATATAAAAGTGTCGAGACGTCCGTTTATAACAATGTTTAACTCAAAACTCTTTAGACTTATAAATTTTTATGTTGATTTCAATAGACATTAAAAACAAAACAATGTTGACAGTCTAAAACGGGAAATATATTAGTTAACACATTTTTAAATGTATTTTAATATTATTTGTGTATAGAAGTGATTTCGCGGTTTACACCGTTAAAAGAAAATTTATATAAATTTGTACTCCTCCCGTAAACTACAGGTAATGTACACAGCTATTCAAGCCGCATTAGCAATATACACTCCTTAGATTTTCTATGAATACTTACCAACGACTTCGAGCGGTGCTGATCGTATTTCCGTGTGGAAGGTAGGCGCGTCTGCTGATACCTCGCACCGGAAACGACCTGCCATTGCGGGCGTCGCCTCTTGCAGGACCACGCGACGCGCCCCGGATCGTGATATCTGTGGAAAGAAACATCGGTTTGAAATACAAATTTCTTTATTTAGAAAAATATTATTAACCTTTCGCGTTAGTTTCTTCCGGTGCATTGACAATTAACAATAAAAAAATATACTGAGTTCTTATATGTTTCGTTTTTATACAAATCAAGAATATATTTCCAACATTTATTAACACTAATAAGTTTGTTTGTTTGTAAATAATTTAAATTTAAAATGAACACTTTTATACTGTTAATTAGAGTAGATAATGAGGTAAGTAGGGTGATATTTTTATATATGATTAGAAGATAATGTTTTTTTGGAATCTAACAATAACACAAGACTAAAGGATTATTTAGAATGATTAAAAAACGTTTTATACACGGCCAAGGTTCGAGTGAACTAACAATGTACGTCCCGTTCTTAGCATTTGATTGAACATTTTCGTATTGTATTTCATCCTTTCTATTCTTTATACTTTTATACATTCACTAATGAATACAAACAAAATGAATACCAAATAACTTTTTCTTAATTAGGACGATATAACATCTCGCAGCAAATATATTCGTTATTTACACGCTATAGTTTTATAGAAATTAGTGGGAAATGAATGCTTTTATTTACAATAATACGGACACTTGCAGAATTGATTGATAGTTCACCAATTAGCGAGGTGAACCGTTCTCGGCATTGAGGTGCGCGAGTGGCGTTCTGTGTTTTTGGCTGAGCACAAGTTTTTAAATGGTACTTTAGTTCATCTGCACAACTAGCTGTGTCAGCGACTTCGCCCGTGTAGAATAGTTATTTTGGATATCCAAATTAGTTTTTGCAAACCTCTACATCTTTTTTAATTTAAGCTGCCCATGATATCGGTCGCGTCCCGTCGCTCACGGCCCGTCGTTCTTGCAAATTAATCATAAAAGATAGACAAGTGTCGCGGATTTTTTTAGATCATTTAAAGAGAAATCATTCTTTTGAAACATGTTTTGTGTATCTTAAACCTTTTTTTGCAACGTACGCATCGGTAACTCACAGAAATTAATAATTTCCCCCTTTTTTATCCTCACACATTTCTCGCTGTTTCTTCGCTTATATTGGGCACTTCGCGATATTTTATAGCCTTTAAACTTCCTCGAAAAATGTTCTAACCGACACAAAAATATTTATGCAATTCGAACCAGTAGTTCCTGATATATTACGCGTTTAAACAAACACACAAACTCTTCAGCTTTATGTATTAGTATAGATATGAACAGTACAGTGTTGTTCCCTTTAGTGATTGCTACACAAATATTTTAACAGCGTAGTATAAATTATGAAAGCGCCTACTACAAGCCTACCGATGAATCATTAATTTATTTACGAGGCAACAATTGTGTAATTAGTGCCTACAACTGAAACGCTATTAAAACGAAGGCTTTGTTTCATGTTCAAATGATAATAATTTTAATATTTCAATTGATTGTACGTTATCGCCTTGTCTGCCTCTGTAGATAAATGGTTAAACATATTGTCTAGCATTGCATTCAGCGCGAGAGGTCCTGGGTTCGAATCCCGGGGAAACAATAAATTGTTTCGGTCGGGCGGGGCACAGATATCTAACCAATTACTTGCTAAACCGATCGGTGAAACGGACACAGAAATGTGTTCGACCCTTGCAAGTTATCACATAGACATTAAGTATTACATTTGTCTGTAGTTTACACATTTAAATAAAACACTTTCAACGGTTTAAAACGCGAAATATTAGTTGACATATTTTTAATTAATTTCAACTATAGCTCGACATTGCGGTGCATCTCAGATTTAACTTTGACATCACGGACACCCGTCAACTTTACTTCCCCATCGACCACGGCTGCTACAAAGCAACACAAACAATTTAAAAAGTTATATATTTCGCTTTTTAAACTGTTATACATGTTTTATAAAGGCCTTCGTTTTTTTCACTTAGATCTATCAAATTTCAGTATCTAGCCAAAATTTTAGACCTACAAAAGATGACGGTCATGGCACTGTTTTGTAGCTAAGCTAGGGCATCTACACACGAAATTCTCAATCTTTTTACGCGAATTTTACGCGGCATTAGCTTAAAAACGAATCTCGTATCCCCTATATTTGAGATGAGCAATAATTCTGAATCTATCACTGAAACATTTTATTTACAGAACAGTAATTGATCGAATTTAATTCATTATTCACCTTTAAGACGTGATCATAATTAGCTCCACGATAATTAGACAGATCACTTCAATAGATATTGTAAGAAAAATAATGTTCACTTTTCTAATAAATGTAGTAAAATACTATTTACGACTCTATTGTAATTACTTTTACAATGGAGTTTCGCAAATCATTCTCAATTGTTAGTGGTATTCACTATTGGAAAAAGTTTTTATGTAACGTAGCTTTCAGTGTTTTTGCCGTCGGGAGAACACTTTTATACTAGAACCATTCATCAACATAATTGAGCTAGCAAGCAACACAATACAAAATATATAATCCCCTTTATTTAATGTTACAATATATTTTTAAGACCGAGAAGGATAAAAATAGGATTAACTATATGTTGAAAAGTTAGAATATCTAATTACGATACGCCACCGACCTATTGGTATTAGACTCTCAAACCCACTCTTCGTACTTTATATGATTTTTTATAAAGCTTTTTTTTTATTATAGAGAAGGCGAGGTTCGCTTGAAAATGGTTGAAATACCACGCCAAGGTATAAAACATCTAAACAAGATGCGCAGTCAATCTACTTTGGTATTGGATATTCGGAAATCCACAGGATGAAACCAAAAAGTGAATTACGGCTTTTTGAACTATGGTCAGCGGCATCGATAGGAATAGCGAATTTGCGTCCACAGATGTTAAGCCGTGAAGTTTAATCGCGTTTCGATTTTAGTCTGTGGATTTCCGAATATCCAATACCAAAATAGGTTGATAGCACATCTTGTTTAGATATTATATGGCTGGGTCATTTAACCTTGTCTGTACTCCTCTATCATTAAAAAAAACTACTATTTCTGTCCCTATGTACGCTTAAATCTTTGAAACTACGCGACGGATTTTGATGCGTTTTTTTTTAATAGATAGAGTGACTCAAGAAGAAGGTTTTTATATACAACGTTCACCGTTTTTTTTATAGTGTATTTAGTGTCATTGCACTCGAGCGAAGCCGGAGCGGATCGCTAGTTATAGTATAAAACGTACATATTAAGTAAACTTGGTAATATATCAAGACTTTCCTTTTATAACAAGAGATGTACGTCTTAAAATTAAGTTTGTGAACTCTAGAAACTTACATCAACTTCAATTCCAGGTAATGGAAACACCCGCGTATGCGGAAGCTCTTTAGGTATATACCTATAGAACTCCTCTCTTCCTCTGTACCACTTCACGCTGTACAACGCTTCCTCGTCCTCTAACTGCCAAGTGCATTCGAGAGTCACCGTTTCGCCCACAAGAACGGCATTTGGCACATTTATCTCCAAGTTGTGCAGACCACGAACACCTGCAAAAACAACATTCATATTATGATATTTGAAGATAGACAGCCATAGAGTTTACTTGAGAATCTTTTATTTAGCATCTAATTAAGATGTGCCGTTAAGCTATTATTCAGAAGTTTCAGAAATCCACAGACTAAAATCGAAACCGCAAAATAAACTAAGCTCTATGGTTTCTTTATTTATGGTCCTTCGTAATCCGGACGGATTTTTGTATCTGTACTGGTATTATAAAGCTGAAGAGGGTGTTTATTTAAACACGCTAATCTCAGAAACTACGGGTTTGAATTGAAAAAAAAATGTGTTGTTTGGACCATTTATCTAAGAAGGCTTTAAAGCTAATACATATTAGGCTACGACTAATAGGAGCGAAGAAACAAGGGGACTGGGGGTTGCGTGCGCTTTTAAAACGGTTTAAGAAACCGTATATATATGAAATAATGATTTTTCTTTAAAGAATAAAAAAATCTTTGACAATATATGTCATATTTTTTAATTAACTCACGGAGCGGGCACGGCTTGTCTTATATAAAATACTAACTGTGCCAGCGAGTTCGCCCTCGTAGATTTTGGATATCCAAATTTGTATTTGCAAACCTTCTCTTTATCTTTATAAATTTAAGCTGTTATTTACGACGTCGGTCGCGTCCCTTAGTTTTTACACGTAAATCTTCCAAGATAAACATAGAGAGTCGCAGACATTTTTTAAAACATTTAAAAAAGAAACATTCTTTTATACATATTTTTTGGGTATCTTGAACCGTTTTTGCAATGTCCGTAATAGACACTCACAAGAGTGAATAATTTACCCCCGTTTTTTTCGACATTTACCGCTGCTATTCGTCGCTTATATAGCTTGGTCTTTTAGCCTATTGCTTTCCTCAATAAATGGTCTAACCAACACAAAAATAATTTTTCAATTCGACCCGTAGTTCCCGAGAAAGCGCATTCAAACAAACAAATTCTTCAGCTTTATATATTAGTATAGATCCATGTATTAAACTGAGTTTTCTAAACGTTGGTTGTTACTACTCACTCCTAACATTTTGTACAAGCCAATAAGCTCGCCGAAATGCATATACGATACGTATTTTATACTAGAGAAAGTTAATATCAACGTTACATTATTAAAACGCTGAAACTGAAAAAATGTTAAGTTTGTTTCGAGCAACGAAAACCAACGTTATATTTATTTCGACGTTCAACTACGTAGAAAATTGTGTAAATTATATTTTTCAGCTGTAGTATTTCATGGTTCGCAGCGTACCTATACGTTAAATTTTGTAATATAAATCACATTTGGGGCATAGGGCGAATACATTTCTGTACATGAATCGTTTATATACAAGTGTGTAGTTCTTAACATTGTTTGTGGGGCATGGGGCTCTTACATTACGTTCATTTGGCGTATTGATTTAAATACGGTCTGTAGCTTACGGGAGCTATATAAATTTAAATAAAACACTTTAACGGTTTAAAACGCGAAATATACTGCTCCAAAGCATCCGAAACGTGGGGCCGTAGTTACAATAATTTTCAAATATGTTTAAATAATACATTTTGTGTTTTAAACCGTTAAAGTGTTTCAATAAAGTTAAAGGTTTGTGGCCCAGCTATTGGTTAGTTTTTTTATGATAGAGGAGGACAGATAAACATGGGTTCACTTCATGGTAGACGAAACATTTAAACAAGATATTTTTATTCTTTGGATATTCGGAAATCCACAGACTGAAACCGGAACGCGAATAAACTTAACGGCTTTCCATCTAAAATTAAACGGAATGCTAGGCAATGATGGACATAATCGATTAAAAGACAGAGTTAGACTTCGTTCGTTGGTTGATCTAACCGATGGAGCAAATAATTTTAATTTTCGAATAAAAGCTTGCAAATATTATTATAACTATTTTCTGAAGCTGTGTAAATGAGGTTAAAAATAAAACGCTTAACCATAACCATTTAATACTATATTACTTTAATGAACTAGACTACTGATCTCGAGGCACCAAATTTAAATTCCGGTTCTTTAAGAAGAAAAAATCTAGTGCTTGCCTAGCCTCCACCGACCACCAATTACACAACCATCGTGTCTCGGAGTGTATTAATTTAAGTTTAAATCTGCCTAGCCACACTGAAGCAGTATGGTGGGTCTAGGCCTTAACTATTGAAGACCTATGTCTAGTAGTGGATCATAAATAGTTGAAATTAGATTTGATTCGACACCTACCGGTTGTCTAGTATTGTCTATAGTTTACGCTACTAGTAGACATTCAAATAATACACTCTTAACTACGGCCCGACGTTTCAAAAGTATATGTAAAACTGTTTTAACGGTTTAAAACGCGGAACATATTGGTTAAATCTTTGCGATTTACTTTGCCTGAGGCCCGACGTTTCTGATGTATAAATTAAATACTTTTAAAATTTATTTTGGCTTTAAACGGCTCAATGTTTCGGATGCTGGTAGTCACTTCTACGCATAGTATAACAGCTGCTTTAGGGCAATATTGAGAACATCACGTCGCGAAGCAATTGATTAAAGTAGTCTTTAAGTGCTATTGTTACGTGTCAGGATTCTATTTAGCCTGAAGGAACGTGCTTTATCTCCTCTCAGTCAAGATGACTGCCTAATTGAGGAACCATTTTTACGTCGGGAAACACGCAGCTCGTCGTTCTATAGTCTCTAAAATTTCCCATCTTTCTTTAACATTTGACATAAACGATGTGTTACAGAATTATATTTATCGAAGGTATTTAATTATTGATATTATTAGACCTTCGTAGTGCCGAAAATATGAGGAAATAAATGTGTGTATACTCGGTGAGTTAAAAGTAATTTAAAGTATGGCAAGAACATTATATGTATATAGTTTCGTAAATATGTATAAAGTTAAAAAATATATATATAAATTAAAGAGGTTATATTTTTGGATTAGCATTTGTGTAAAGGGAATTAGTTTATCCCTGCGGGGTATTATAGGGCGACACTCTATGGCCGTTTCTCTGATGAATTTTATTTACAGGATGTGAATTTTCTATAGTATCGCGTCTATGTAAGACTGTAGTAATTGTGCTAGATAACTCTTATTGTAGATGTATACTGTTCTTTACAGGAATTGTGAAGTTAAAATATATTATAAATATTTTCTATAGTATCGCGTTATTAAGACTGTAGTAATTGTGCTAGATAACTCTTATTGTAGATGTATACTGTTCTTTACAGGAATTGTGAAGCTAATTGCGTTGCTGTGTAAATAAAGTTTTATTTTATCGTTAACATAAACATTTTACCTTACAATTACAGTTATTAATAATTACTTGTAAATAACGACATTTAGAGTTTTTTTTAATCATCACTTCCTTTTTATAAGTTTATGTTATAACTAAATGATACACAATGAATTGTATATTTAAACTTCTAATTTAAGATTAAAGAAGAATTAAGATGTCTCTTTATGTAGATATGTTTGATCTCAAGTTTAAAGTGTTTAATATTACGCTCCATATAACACGTAGTAGACTAGACTACCTGCATGGCTTTCAAAAACCACTCCGAGATACGAACCCAGGATTGATGCAATGCTTGGCAACGTGTTTAACCATCAAGCTACGGAAACGATGAATATTTATTTTTAAATAATAATAATTGTTACTTTAATAAACGCACCCTAAATGTAAATGTACTAGTCTAAAATGGCCGACCCGATGGCTAAGAGATTTCCAACATTTTAATCTTTTTTCGACTGAGCAATAAAAGCTGTTTAATTACTTTACTTTGTCCCTTCTCTACTCTCCTTTTTTTCCGCCAACTTGAGTTTTATCTAATTGAAACGTTTCTTTAGAGAGAGTTAACTAAAGATAGCAAGTGATATTTCCCGAAACGGAAAATATAAAATTAATGAGAGAGTTTTTCACGAGTTCGTCAGAGTAACAATTAATTATAAAGGAGGTCATCCGCAACACTTCATACTGTCACGAATGATTAAATAATAAGTCAACGCTTAATAAAATGTGTTGAGCTGTATCTGATATTCACATATTAATGACGCTTTTTCAAAAGCTGGCATGGCAAACGTTTTATTGCCTTACGAAGTATTTCGACTAAATGTGATGACCTGTTATGTGTGAATTGGTTATCGTAAGTTAATCTTAATAGAAAGACATATACAGTTTTTCGTAATCATGAACAATTTTCGTAGCGCACACAACGGAATCCCTAAAAATGTTTTTTTTTCCCCTTTCACATTTTGCGCTGTTTCTTTGTTTGTTTCTCTCTTCTATGTTTATGTGCGATCTTTTTTAGCCTTCCTCCTTCACCTTCCTCGATAAACTAACACAAAAATCATTTTTCAACTTCCACCAGTACTTCCTGAGATTTGCGCATTCAAACAAACAAACTAAATACTGTCTATAGTTTATAGGAGTAGTACACATTTAAATAAAACACTTTAACGGTTTAAAACGCGATATATTAGTTACGGGAGACGTGTTTAGCCGTGACCACGGCTGCTGCAAAGCATCCGAAACGTAGAGCCGAAGTAAAAATCATTTTTAAATAAGTTTAACTAATATATCGCGTTTTCAACCGTTAAATTGCTTTATTAAAAAAAAAGAACAAACAAACTTTTCAGCTTTATAATATTAGTATAGATAACACTTGCAGAGTATATATAAGTAAAAATATGTTGTGCGATCTGCAGCGAAGAAGCTAAAACATCTGGCATGCCTAAAAATGTATCAAGATCTCGGCCAAGGAGAAACGTTGAAACCACACCAAAGCTCGGCTGAGCGGGTACCTACACATCACCTGAGTTTTTATTAAAACCTTCGAAACGTATATATCAATCTTAGGCTTGTATATATACCAAAAAGATTTTACTTTGATTTTATTTCTAAATTAAACGATTTGAATGTTCGCTTTGGCGAATTTGTTTTACAGAATTAAAAAAAAAAAATTATGTTTCCATTTTTTTAAAACCTTGTTGTGTGGGCTTATAATCGACGGGTTGTGGGGTTCGATGCCCTCTAAAGAATCAAGAAAAAAAAAATGTATCTGCCATTTAATAATGTATAAAGCAAAATCATGAAAATGTCTGTCACTGTCCTCTAGCGTTATAATAGACGTATTGCGTATTAAAACTTTTCCGTTAAGTATGCCTAGAACTTGAATACATCGATCAATCACTTCCACTTAAGCTAAATATCGATGAGTTTCGGCTCAAAGCAGCGCTACGTCAGCTTACATGACCCGTCAATGTTTACTTTATGAAACATATATAACATACTTCGCTTATTGCTTAGGGGTGAGGTACCTTCCAAGATAGCGCACACATAACTATGTTATACGCGTTATTGGGTAATATCGAAACGATGTTAGGTTATCGTAATATCGCTTACTGTGTTATGCACATCATATAAGTGGTATTTGTATACGCGTAACTTAGGTACACATTTAATAAAACGCTTTTAACTGGTTCAAGAAGTTTTCAGTTTATCTTATAACTCGGTGATAAATTAAAATAACGAATAGTTCGTGTTTTGAACTGTTAAAATAGTCTTAGTTCCCGAATTGTAAAAGATTTTCAAATATGTATAAAATTTTGACAGTACTTAGAAAGTACTTTTTAGGTGCATTTTTCTAAGTAATATATAGTTTAAATAAAACACTTTAACGGTTTAAAACGCGATATATTAGTTTAATATATAGTTTCTAACTTTTATGACGATAAAAGCTTGAAATACAGGTATATAACACACGAGAACAAAACCTCGTCTGCATATCTGAGATATGTAGCAGACTTTTTTTCTATATATTAAAATAAACATTATTTGCCTCCCTTATGAAAACAATACATATTGTGTGGGTAGGTAGGGTAGGTATATAAAAGTAAACATTTTGGCAGTGTACATTGAATTTTATTATGCATATTGGGTATGAATGATAGCCAACTTCTTATAATTTTGGTTTCATTAAACTTGTAAATAAATTTAGCCACCGAGCCCCTCGGTTGCATTCAAAATACTTCATTTGTGAGCTACGAGTATGATTAAAAATATTATTGCGATTTTAATTAATAGCGAAAAATACCAGCTTCTGAATGATCCGTTGAGAGTGATAAGTCGTCAAAGAGGTTGCTTTAATAAAATCTTTGGTACTAACTTGAATAAAAATATTTAATATACATTTTATATTACTTTTAAATTTAATTACGAAGGTCGTCTAAAATGTTACAGAAATGAAATTACACGGTTGAATGTGTAATGATTGGAATGGGCTTTCATGTATAAGGCTCGTTACAGACTATAATATAATAGATCTAAGAATTGACTACACGTGTTATTATACTGTGGTATAAGGTGGGAGAATTCATATTGGCTATTTAAGATAAATTAACAGAGAAGCATAGACAACTGATCCCCCTTGGTAGATGTTGAAATTCCGGAGCCAACTAAATGTTACGTCATCTAAACTGTGTCAACCAGTTTTGACATACTATCCACAGACAATAATTACTTTGCGACATTTTTCATCTGTGGATCATCGCAGTTTGTGATTCAGACGGAATTTCAATATTCTAAATTATTAAGAAGTAAATAATAGGAATACATTGTATTTTATATGAGAATCAAACTCCTCAAGAAGATTATTTGACAGTGTCATGTTAAATGAAAAAAGTTTTATTAATTTTAGAAAGTTTAGATAATGACGTCATGTTACAATTAAATGAAACTTATTTTGTTTGCTTTTCGGTAGATTTTGCAGTCTGTTAGCTGATGTTGCCGCAGTAATCAACAAAACAAATATGGTTATCGGGTTCCATTTGTACACCGGTACATTTCAATAGTCTACCAGAATATCATGGACAAACTTATTTGTCGCCACTCACACACTCCCCACATTTAGACTTTAACTAAAGGCTTTTATCGCTAAAAGAATCTAGCCATTTTAATGACTAGTGAATATATATGCCATTTATTATTTTGTTACGTTTTGTTATTTCTGTATTTTCCCCCACTAGCTGACCCGGCAAACGTTTTTTTTCCATTTCGACCAAAACTTTATTACTGTAAAAACGGTTCTTGTGTGTTAATCTTGAAATATACTTATACTAACGCGGACAATTTTTTTAAATTATGTAAAGAATAATTCTTGAAACATATTTTCAGGATTTATTAAACCTTTTTGGGAGTCCCTGGAACAGAAACCCTAAAAGACGAATAATTTTCCCCATTTTTTCAATAAACTCTTTAGCTTTATAAAGTCAAACTTATATGTAACATTTCGTTGAAAACTTCTTAGGCACACGATATTACCTACTATAACTGTAACTCCATTGCTTAGAGTAGTAGCACGACACGCTGTAAATGCCGGTTCAAGTCCTGTGTCGCCAATTTTCTACTCTGGTTTAAAAATCATATCTTGATTATTGAAATATCTGCAGTAATTTTAGAAATAAAGAATCGTTCTCTCGTATGAGTGTGAAAAGAATTAATTATCTGATGGAGGCAAAGCAAGGCCACAACACAATGGTGTTCGGCTTAAAATTGTTGAAAGTTTACGTAAGCTGTGACATAACACAGAAAGCCAGCACAACGACGGCGCTCTGAAAAAAGTTAAATGAAATCCACAAAGTGCGCCACGTGTTTGACGGAACTTTTTCTACGGGACTACGACTTTTATTACTTATTTGAAAATAATTATTACTTGAAAATCCTTTCAGCGTCCCGTCGTACGTCTTAGCAGTAAGAGTTGAATCGGTGCGGCATTATAGAACCGTAGCTGCGTACACAATTTCGCGTTACAAACGAAGAAATAACGAGCAGAAAAAGATCTTTCATAAAAGCTGGAAAGCTCGATGTACCGCGAAAGCTAACTAATAACTTTTTTATATAGGAACATATAAATGAGTGAATGAGTTTACAACAATTGCCACTTAAGAGGAGAAATTGCTAGTTCCTGCCTATGAGTGGAACAAATGTCGGAGTAACGACTATAAGCGGGACAAATATTGCGTCATTTGTTTCAAGACTGGCCATCTATACTTCTATCGTAAGCTATAAATAACTATAGGTTTAACTGATTTCATTAAACTAAACAAGGGCGCAAGTATTTAAACTAATAGTTTGGCTATTAATTACCGCTGTCTATATATTACACGAGTTATACACATTTAAGTAAAATACTTTTAACGGTTTAAAACATGAAATGTATTACTTAAACTAATTTAATGTATCTACGGATTTTAAGGGTGCCTCGATTCACGGCAAGACGGTATTAAGTAATTTGTATATAGGTTTAACTAATACATTTCGCGTTTTAAACCAGTAATAGTGTTTTATTTAAATAATCCTACAGAAAGCTTTCTAATATATGGGAGTTGTAATCGTTACATTTGTTAGGATATATACGACATCCCGTATTTATTTATGAATTCATTGTAATGCAACGATAATTAAAATAAAATATGTGGGAAAACTGTATATCTAAACTTGGGTAACATATTTATAATGAGCCTATGTTTCTCTTCTGTTCTCTCTCGAACTTTATTTATGTCTTTTAATTTAATAGTAAATCTACCGCCTTTCCCCTTTATATGTGTAAGCTCAAAATAGCTCTATATTCAGAACAAATTTTACCAAATAAATATGTCAAAGTACACAAAGCGATATTGTTGTGATAGTAACTGTAGGATATGATAGGACTGATTTTGACATACCGTCAGATATATAATTGAATCAACATCTCAAAGAAGCATTGTTTACGAGCTTCAAAGTCTATCTTGTTTATCATTAAAACAATAACATGACGTGAATAACATTTTGCTACCAATAAAACAACGAATTCTTTTTTCTCTTTGTGACATTCTCAATTCATAGTTGTTACGTAAGTAGTATACATTTTAATAAATTACTTTAACGGTTTAAAACGCGATATATATCTATACTAATATAAGCTGAAGAGTTTGTTTATTTGTATGTTTGAACGCGCTAATCTTAGGAACTACGGGACGCGGAGGAAGCCGTGGGTTAACACCTTAAACTTATTGAGTTCAACAGGAGATTTGCAAAAACGAAAAATTTACACCCAAAATTACCATTCTACGCTTACGAAGTCGCTAACTTAGCTAGTATTAGTTAAACCGGCCTGCTGCAAAGCTGCTATATATCATTCAAATAAGTTTAACTAATATATATCGCGTTCTAAACCGTTAAAATGTTTTAAACATTCTCAATTTGTTTTCTTTGTTGCTTAGGCGCTATTCGTTTTCAATTTATCGTTCGATGAAGTATTATGCAAATATTAACGGAAAGTATTTAATCATATTCGCTAAACAAATAACTTTGCTGCGAGGCATGTGACGTTATTGTTATTTTGTAGCAAATTGGAAGTGATATTACAATATTTTTTCCTATGTGATATGATTGGAAATAGTTTTGGTTATTAGGTATACTTTTCCTAACCGATGTTAACTGTATCTAAAGTGTTAAAATACTGATTTAACTGTCTGTAGTTTACGCAAGTAATACACATATAAATAAAACATATCCAACACGTCGGGCCGAAGTTAAAAATCATTTTCAAATAAGTTTAACTAATATATATCGTGTTTTAAACCGTTAAAGTATTTTGTATACATGTGTACTCCTCGCGTAACTTCAGACAGTTAAACATTTAAATTAGGTATGTCGAAATATAAAATTAATGTATTTCTTACATTAAAATTGTATTACATTAGTCCTAATAAAACAAAACGAATCGCGCGCGAAGTTTCAGTCTTATCTTTAAACAATGTAATTAATTTGATGTTATTAATTAGATTTTGAAACTCTTGATGTAAAATGTCTGTTGGAATATTTACACGGTAATTACAAAACTTAATATAAAACGCAAAGTGGGTACTAAAAATAGTCTCTTTGATGTAGCACGAGTGTGCTTAGGTTCCAGTTTATTTTTTTTAATATGGTAACTATTTACAGGCAATTTTTCCTCTTGTCATCTCTACGCGTTTCATTTTATAAAGTAAGATCTCCTTCTGGCATGGGACACTCTAATTTCCGCCTCTGCTCCTCTCATTTGATGTAAATAAATAAGTGTACTTTAGAATTTCTTTATATTTAATGATAAAAAAACAAACCATGGTTTTATTTTACATTAATTATAAAGACTAGTAGATATTCCACGGTTATAGCGTATAGGTACTAAAATGTCTAGATTGAATCTCAGAAAACAGATGACGAATATATAGTATAGGAATATAGGAAGTTAAAGTATAAAATAACATTTATTTTGAATTAACATCCTTAATGACAGTTAATTTTTACTGTAGTGTGTGTCTTTGAAATGAAAGAAAGAAAACAGTTACAATTTAAGTCGGTAAATTATTTGCTTAAATAAAATTCAATGAAACGGACACAGGAATATATCTCCTCCAGGCCACAGGAGAATGGTATTGAAAATACATATTATGTAGTGAAAGCCGTCTCATGATCTTGTAATAAAAAATATCTAGCCTGGATTAAAAGTATTCTACGTGAAGCCGTCCCAAGTCGAAAAGTCGTGAATAACCTCGCTCAGACAGGGTTATTTAATCTTTGTTTCATTATACAGTCCTCTGTCTTGCATGTCAACGTCTGGAAAATGAGATCTCTCGTCCAATTGCTAGGATATTTCGTTTCATTATTTTCGAGATTTGATCACTCTACAGTAGTTATGTGACATAAAAGGAGAGTTCTGCGAATTAGTTTGTAGTTAAAACCTTATGAATATATCAAATAATTACAATGCGCGAGAGTTGCATGTATCAATAGGTTAAAACAATTCGACGACGACGTATAGGAAACGGTAGCTTAATTGTTAGAGAGTGTCTCCAAATTTTTTAGTCTGCGGCACCTAACTGATGATTTTTTTTTCCGCGGCACACTAAGCTAAATTACATTATTAAATACGTTGAGTGGGGGAAAAACCACGCCCAGTGCTTTTCTAACCAATTCGCCTCTCCTTGTGCATCTTGTTGTTACGAGTACCTGCGTTCTGGGTTATTTAGTTAAAGTTAAATTATTACTTTTTAGGTAATTTTATAGTTATCTGAAATTGGTTTATAGATTAATCTCAGAATATCTAGTGCAACTTGGAAAATCTTTTGCGGCACACTTAACATTCTCCCGCGGCACACCAGTGTGCCGCGGCATACAGTTTGCGAGACACTGGTTTAGAGCAACAGCACGGAACGCTGTGGATGCCGGTTTCAAGTCCTGCCCGTGCCGTAATTCCTCTTTTCAATGTATAATCGTGAACTTCATAGATAAATATTTTTATTATATGATAGATTTGCAATAATTACAATAACGTTGAGTCAATGTAATTTTTATAAATAAATACTTATTAGTCAGTTAAAAGAGGTATAACAATGCACGGATGATGGAAAATTATTAAAGCGGGTTTTAGATGCACATCTTAAAACTCCACAATACTAAGCTGACATAAATTTCGCATTCGTTTGTTGTATTCTATTTAAGCCATTTTCAACAGGGATTTATGTAAAAATATGCACAACACATACCTACAGTTTTGCAATTTAAATTTCGGATAATTCACATATCTTACTCATTGTGTGTTATAAAACAGTTTAACTATATAAAGTGCTACATATTATACCATTTTAGTTTATAATTCTCAGAAATCTCATGTGAATTAGTAATACTTAATTAAATGTGTAATACTAATTAAATTCAATGTTAAATTTGATTTACATTTGTGTTCATTAAATAAAACATTTTTATGATAGAGGAAGACAGACAAGCAAAGGTGGAGTACCTTTGCTTGTCAGTCGTATCACTTGACGATAGGTAAAATACCCCAACTATATGTATAACATATCATATAGTGGAGTTGGGGGCAACGTCAACCTCTTTTGTATCTGTGGACGTCGGGCCTGGCCAGATTTGCAATATACATCGGGTATCGAATTCACGAGCCATCGATTATTGGGCCCGATTACGATCCTGTCAAATTATGACCCATAAATATATCTCGCGTTTTAGCGGTTCAACAGTATTTTATAGAGTGTGTACGTTCTTTGTTCCCGACTCTACCGTTTTTTCTTTTATTTTCCCAAAATTCGAACGCAATACTTCTTTTGCCTATTGGAATCATTGTCAAATAATAACAAATTCACGGAGGCGTTTTAGGCGAATACCGAATTAAACTGTAATTAATTAATTGTGTATGAATTATAACCTAATATGCTGAGTATGACACCGCAATTAATTTCTGAACGATGATCGCTTTGCTGTTACAACCGTATAAGTGCTATACTGTGTATTAATATTCGTACCTTATCTAAAATCTACATAAGGAGTGAAAAGATATTAGAAATGGATATCCCTATGTTGAAAAATATGTCCTCAATGTTATGGGTTTAATGCGATTTAGCAACGGAAAGGTTATATACATATATTTTATGTGTGTAGGGTTCTTTGTAAAATAGTTATAAGTTTGTCTACAATTTTACTATTACTCCTTGTCCTTATACTCTCGTCTCGGTTTTACAGATAGATTTTGAAAACAAGCATGTATTAAACGAATGTAATTGCAAATATCAACTTGTTTCACCGAGATTGAAACAGAATCTGCGTTTAACGACGTGCTCTACAAAAACCTACAAACAGTTATATAAGAAGTATTGACAAATCGATTAACTTTACAATTTCCTCACTTACATAAAATGATTTATATATCCTAATCCTACATTCCGACATAATTTTTACGACTACCGCCAATGAATTAGTGGCGGTAGTCGAACATTTCGCTCGATCCGGACCTAAACTGCATGCATTCACTAGACTTATTTACACTCAAAAGTATTAACCAAAAAAAAACAATTGCTCACCCATTCCCCAAAAGACGGTCGCAAAGAAGGCCACAAAAATGCGGCCCCCCGTTGACAGAGGAGACTCCATGCCACCTTCGTTATCCGATACGCGTCGAACGTCTCATATAGCACTCACTTCCTTGCCGGCGTTACTTTAATCCCTACTTTTTAAGCACTGTAAATGCGATAGTTCGCCACTCACACACGCACATCCTATTAAGTTAATCCCGTGATTGGGGTACCTGGAAAGGAAAAATCTTTTTAAGCAAATCAGGTTATCTTTAAAGTAATATATACGCCAGGTCGTCTTAAGCCACATTAAACTACGAGTATCTATTCTTCGTTTCAGCGTAACCAACTCTTCTCTCGTTAATCGATCTTCGCGTCTAGAGTTATAAAGTTAAAGTCAAAGTTAAAAGTTATTTATTTTTAGGTAACTAGGTACACTTACAAACGGAAACCAGTTAAAAACTAAAGGCTCTATATTAACATTTAGTATCAGTTCTTAAATCAATCGCGTAGAACGGACGACAAGAACTGGCAGGAAACTCGCCGCCACTCCTTTAATTGCCATGTTTTACTACATAATTTTTCTTGTTAGAGTGGGTTCCTCCAACCCCCAAGCATTTACAAGTATAAGGGTAGATTACAAAACTAGAGACCGATGTCTGCTCAAATATAAATTCAAAAAAATAATTATTATAATAATGTGTGCGCAATCATTGTAAATGTTGAGCATGCTATAAAAAAGCAACTTAATAGGTCTAAAAGCGATTAATCGAAGGATTACTTAATTGTATCTTGAAATTGGGGATTGTGTCATAAACCATTTCCACAAAGTATTTACATGATATATTACATGAATAGTTCAACTCGCTCTTGACCAACCTCACAGATTAAGGCCAATACGATCTAAACGTCCAAGTATCCAATATGGAAAGTTTCAAAGTGCTACAACATATCTTTATTTTATTTTTTCAAGTGCCAACGTAATTTGGAAAAGTCGACTTAACAATTCCAAATATAAGTACCAGATAACAAACTAACAAGCTCAATCAATGGATTGAATAGTGGCAGTTTTGACAAATAATAAACAGTGAAGTCAGCTTATTTATTAACAGTGCAAGGCAAGCTGAAATCGTATGTAAAGCAAAAACTTCTAAAAATGGTTATTATAAGCATAACGTGAATCAATATTTAAGCAGTAACAGAACAGCAGTTAGTCTTTTTGTCAAAGCCTGGTTTTCGTTCAACATGATAAAGGATGTTAAATTGGGGATAAAAGGAGTGGTGGCGAGTTTCTCGCCAGTTCTTCTCTTACAGTCTACGCCCTAAATTTGAAAACTGATCACTAATTCACGGATAGAAAGGCGCTTTTATTGCGTTTGTATAAGTCTGTGTGAGATTTCCGAATATGAGCATCTTAATTATACTGGGGTACTATCCAATAAACGAATATTATCTGTAGTCTGTTCAAAAAAGGCTGTCATATAAGTTCTGTACTTGAAATTTAATTAATTGTTTAGTTATGTATGTTGTAATATCCGTCCGGAGAAGTGGTTAATTTGGACAATATCGCGTTCATATTCAGCACTCAGCAATTGTGAATTTTATATTCTAACCCAACTACCGACGTAGTTACTACGTTTATCGAAATACTTTTATAAGTTGCGGAAGGAAGAGGAATTGTTGGAAAAAATGATATTCCCTTTGTGTAAGTATCTTAAGTATTCCGACAAGAAAAGTTTATGTAGCCGCAATTCAAGTTTTTGCTAAAGTTATCTGAAGTTTTTTCTATCGCTGTTTAAGTCATAAATAATATCACATTCTAAGATCCTAGCCGACCTCCACATTAGGGCTAAGATTTATTCTATTTTTATACATCTTTTCATTTTATATTGCACGTTGGGAACATAACCGTATACCATTACATAGCTTGGTACACCGGAAAAAAAAATTACTAATTCAAAAAAAAGTTGCAATTTTAGATGTATATCATAACCCATTAAAAAAGGAAGTGGACTATTTCAGCATATGGTTGTCTTACATCGCATATTATTGAAGAACTTTTAACGGTTTAAAACGTGAAATATTATTTTATTTAGTTAACTTTTTACTATTTATTTTAAGTTTCCGATGTGGTCCCTCTCCTCGTGTTTGAGTTTTGTTACCAGTGTTTTATTTTAATAATATGAAACGTTTATTATAAATTCACAAATACATACTAATTAACTTCAATTATGACAAAAACTCAACATTTAGAAAGCCGTGGTAAAAGTAAATCAACTATCATATCCCGCATTTCAGACCGTTAATTTTTTATGTAGTATGAACCATTTGCATAAACCCGAGACGATATATATTAGAGTATTATTCATCAAATTAATTAAATTATCTGTAAATCAGTACTTCACTGAATTTTGTGTGGAGTATTTACCATGAACATAAGATGCAAATGCTTTAATTCGAAAGCCATCTTCATGTTTATTTATAAGACGAACCCGACAAGAGCGAATACATAAGTAGTATCGTAAATGTTTTGTTCTATAGCCCTTTGGGTTGCAACAGCCGGACTCCGAAGTTTGTGGGAGACGAGAGAGAAACGGTCCGCAGATGTCGCCCCGATCGCATCTGACCAATCTACGAGGCACGCTTTGTTCTCTGTTTGCATTTTATGGAGCGGCCTTTCTCAGCCCTTATCATATTGACACAGTCAGCCTTAATCCTTCAATTCAACGCCTCCGTTCAGGGTACGTGCGCTTTAGAGTTAATGTACTGGTTTGAATAAAAATTCGTGTCTACAAATTGTTTGAAGAATCTGAATTAGACGCTAAGACTGTTTTTTTATAAAGACAAACGATATTAAATAGAAAAAAGATATTTAAATAAAGCACTTCTAACGGTTTAAAACGTGAATGTATTAGTTAAAATAACTTAAATATGCCAATACATTTCACGTTTTAAACCGTTAAAAGTGTTTTATTGAAATGTGTATTACTCGCGTAAATTACAGACAATATTTAGGAAATAGATAATTTATATATTTTAAAATTGGTGTAACTACCTGTAATGTTGAAGTAACATATAGTACACCACACGTTCTATATTTTTAACACAGAGAACTAATAAAGAATTCCTAAATTACAAACGCTCTTACACAATAACTTTGAATTGCTATAAGATTATTTTTCAGATTTTTTTTAAAGAGACGGCGTACTTTTTTTTAACACTAAGTAGATATTTCTCCGAAGAAATGTTAACTTATTTAAAGATAAATTATTCTAAAGTCATTTCTTAAAATTCCTTTAAATTCAATGGATTAACTACGCACAGTATTATGAGCATTATACGTGCATATATATATAATATTAATTAACTTATCTGTATCTACTCAGTACCGCTGTCCGCAGATCCTTACATCACTAATGTAAAGATGATCCAGCATTTCTGTTACAATAATATTGAAAACCAAAGTCTTTGTATCAAATTATTTAATGGACTAGAATTGCTGTCTCATTATTTTCACACAGTTTTAAGCAAATTACACGAACTTCAACTGTAAGCGAGCTCTTTTCAAGCGATCTCGGGTATTATTTAGCAAAGTATTTTTCATACACCCAATTTATATGATAATTCTTTGTCGGTGTAATTCAAAAGTGAATCTAAAAGATTATAAAGTAAACCGAATTCCACCCTTGAAGCTTTCAACGGCTTTCATTATTATTCAAAAGCTCGCCGAAACCACTAATGTTTCCCTTTTATAAATTAAAATAATACTTAATAATTGACTATATTTCTTAACAATTACAACTTCTGGCTGAAAATACGGTAAGGCTCTGGTCTCCTATAAACGTCCATAATATAGCATCCGACGTTGCGATTACTTGCTATTTTACATGTACGTACGTAACTACGGCCCGAGGTTTTGGATGCTTTGCAGCAGCCGTGGTCAGGGGAAACTCCGGCCCGTAGTTAAAATATTTTTTAAGTAAGCTTAACTAATATATGTATATCGCGTTTAAACCCGTTAAAATATTTTATTAAAATGTGTAGACACTATTTACGCGTTCGAATGCTTTACGTTTTCTCTCTCTCGTCTCTTAGCATTGTAAATAATTGCATTGTCAATATTTTTTTTGATCGGAGTTTTAACAGAGACTTGAATTTGTATAAGACCAGTGCCGGCGCATAGTAAACAACAACACGTGAAGCAGTATTTTTTGTCTTCTTATGAGTATGAGTCGTATTTAGGCAATCTGTAGCCGCTAATAATACGAGTGACTGTCATCAAATATAAGCTTTTAAAATTGATTATTATTTGTGTATAATGCTATAATATTATAAACGGTGTTTTTAGACTGCGGCTTTTATATAAAACCACAGCCTTAGATCGTGAAATTAAAAGGAACAATAGTGGTAGTAGATAATATTACTACACAAACGTGTGAAACAATCGTTTGGGTAAGAAGTGTCAAAGTGGAGATCTCAGGACATTTTGCCGCTATGGTGTAAAGTCGTCGCGCGTAAAAGCACGCTGGCGTATCATATCATTAGAAAATATGGGACACGGTGCGAAGCGCTCAGCGAAATGTGTTCCATTGCTCTTTGTGTTGTCTCCTTTTGTTCGCTGATCTATCTGCTAGCAAGTAATATTTACATTCGCAATACTTACAGACCTAAACAACGACTTTTGTCGACACAACGGCGAGAATAAGAACTGAGCTTAGAACTTTTTTATTATACTTTTTCCTCTTTAAAACGACGCTTTACAAAAGACGATGTAAATATTGTACATTCTTTCGTTTGTCAAATTCTTCTTTCCCCAGCACGAGACGGGCACGTTTCTAGGTCTGTATCTGTTTCTATGTCTATTTCCGTTCCTGTCTGTTTCCGCTCCTATGTCTGTTTCCGTTCCTATGTATGTTTCCGGTCCTATGTCTGTTTCCGGTTCTATGTGTTTTTCCGTTTCTGTCTGTTTTCGTTTCTACGTCTGTTTTCGTTTCTATGTCTGTTTTCGTTTCTATGTCTGTTTTTGTTTCTATGTCTGTTTCCGTTCCTATGTCTTCCGTCCTATTCTGTTCCGGTTCTATGTCTGTTTCCGGTTCTATGTGTTTTTCCGTTTCTGTCTGTTTTCGTTTCTATATCTGTTTCAATTTTCGATTGAATTAAAAGTCAGTTGTTGAAACATAGTAGTTGGCTACTTTTTTTGTGTCCTACTCGACCGAAAATGTTTTATTTTATGTGAATGGAATCCAATGTTTTTATTATAGAGGAGGACAGACAAACATGGGACACTTGATGATTGATTAAAATCTAAACAAGATGCGTGTCGACCTATTTTGGCTTTGATTATTCGGAAATCTACAGACTGAAACCGAAACGATTAAACTTCACGGTTTTTCATTTGTGGCCGGGGGTTCGTGATCCGGACGGGGGTTTTGAATTTCCTACCACCCATTAACTCTTGTAATCGACGCAAGTCCACATAGGCGACAATGTCAAACAGTTTAAATATTAACGTGACTTGCGCCCATATTTATCGAGTAATCAAAACAGAAGAGACAATAGAATGCCATTTATCCCAGAGGGGACCGAGGATAGCCGGAGCAAGCGCTCATTAGCAAGAGGACAATTAAAATAGAAGTTCTCATACACTGTATATATCTTGTATTTTTCGCTAGTCTCCAATTATTTACATACATCATTTTTTACTTTTCATACAGCTTTTTCGTTTCTGATCCATCATGCATTGGGGATAAAGATTCATCTTCATTATTCAGTGTCGCCTTTGCTAAAATATCAGGCCCTTTTTCAAATAATTCTCGAGACGGATTCGATATTAAAGATCATATCTAAGTCGCACTGATAATTGTGTAAGGAAATCGGAATTCGGAAAAAGAGTACCCTTTGTTTTATTAAAAAGTATTTGCTTTAAATGCTTTTTTATAATATAGTGTTGTTTTTCCTGAAACCCAAAACTTCAATATTTACCAGGGATTTTCACGATATTTTAGCCACGTAAAAATTGTAAATTAAGGTTTCTTTCTAGAAAGTTCTCTGTCAGAACAATATAAGTATTGGAAAGTTAGGTGTCTTCCATTTGTGAATAAAATTGAAACCGTTAAGCTATTTCAAATTAAAGTAATTAAAATAATTAAAGTAAGTATATTAGATTTAAAATAAAGCCATTGTTTAAACTGGACACAATAAATAATTAAGCTTAAATAGCTGCTGATCACAAATTTTGCTGATAAGCACGAATTGTTCCCACAGTATTAAAGTTTGTAATTAATAATTTGTTAATCCATAAACAGTTCCGAATCTATGTTTCAGCTTGTTTGATATTTTAAAAGTAAAGTTTTCACAAATTAATTTATTACAAAGACCTAAAATCACAGAACTGGAAATCCAACTAAAATATAATCTAAAATGAATTATGCTCACGGGACTTTCGCTTTGTGCTTTTTCATAAAGTCTTTGTTAGGAGCAAAATAACTTAATAGAAATTTTGTCGGCTTCAATTGAGAGGTTAGTACTTTGTAATAGATGCAGCAATTTTAAAATCGCGAAGTATATAAATACATTTATTTTTCACTAAGACTACTACTGCGATAACTCTTTGACTGTAGAGATCAACTACAGTATAGCACAAGATACTGTATACTATTGTAATATAACAAGCACTTCTTTTAATATGTATATATTACTTAACGTAATATAAGATTTGTAAATTGATTGTTGATAATAATTGTATATGACCGTGTTAACTCGTCCTACTGTTTAAAAATAGTTTATTTAAAAAAACAAATATATGTAGGAAAGTTAAAATAAAAGACTACACAAAGTGCGAGAAATAAGGCAACAAGAATTGGCGAGAAACTCGCCGCTTGCTTTTATAGTAAAATTTTCATTTGAAAACTGTAATATTTTTACATGTTATTGCACATAAAGGCACTATATAATTCAAAAATCGAAAATAAATTGAAAAAAAATTCGACTCGGGCAGGAGTTGAACCGGCATCGTCAGCGTTCCGGGCTTAATATTATTCACGTTGATCTACCAATTGAGCTACCGAGTTCCTATCGAAAATATTTTTTCATTTTTAAATTAAAATTTTTTTTTTAAAAACTTTTCTACTTTAAATAAACTAATTTACAAAGCAAATGACGATTTCAATTTAAAAATGTCTTTGGATAACATTTATAGTTTTTGTGGGAAATACTCCATTGTCGTGAGTCTCCAGGCATTCTTATCAATTTATTATTTCCAATAAGACAAAACGAAAAGTATTTTTGAACCAAGTTTGCGTCGACCCGACGTCGAAGAAAATTGCGTCGTAACATCTTTTGGTAACTTTTTATTGGAGCAATAAAAATAATATTATAATTTTACGACCTTCTAAAAACAATCTCGTCTCAAGTTTTTAAGGAGACTTAGGCGGTTTTGTATTTATATCCGTATGTAAAGGGATTATAGCTTAAAATGAAACATATACCTGGAAAAAATGATACCAAATTATTTTTATATAATGTGCCTCCGAAAAGAATAGAGAAAGACAGACAAATATGGGGTTCCCTTGATGGAATATGAAGTACCCCACCCATATAATATCACAAAATTCGCAGTCAACCTACTTTGGCCTTGGATATTCGGAAATACATCGACTGAAACTGAAACGGGATTACACTTCAGGGCTTTTTCATTTCGAGTTCGGGACCCGATCGGATTTTATTCCTACCACCGATTTAAAGTATATGAAATTATATTATGATTATTATATATTTAAGTTATATTTCCAGAATAGGCCCAGTTTTATAAAAATTATATATTGTCTAGAAACATGTTAGACCCCTGGGGGTCTAACCCACGACTCTGTTGATTATAAGACATACACTGTCTTCATTAGACCAATAAGCCCGTCTAGCCACGACCCGACATTCTACTACTAGTCACTACTAGTTAATTAGTTCAGAAATTAGATTTCTACTGACGCTTGTTACTCGATCAATCTTTAGTAGACGCACACAGAATTTAACTATTGCTTCCTATACTAACCTATTGGATTTTACCCCAAGCGGATACTAGAGCTGAATTTAGATTATGCCGTAAAAAATACCTGTTTTAGGATAAGGATAAGTGGATCGAAATAGGGTGTAATAGGGAGCCGCGGTCGGGCGACTAAAAGCCTACTCCAGTTTACCTATACCTTCGCTTATAACTTATAATCAAATATTTACGAATTACCATCTCAAGATATATACTACATACTATCTAAAAGCATATATTGGCTTATAGGAGACCGCAGTTACTAAAAATGAAATACCATGCAGAGGCAGACACAAATTTGTGTTTGAACATCATTAAAAATATTGTTTGCAATTTAACTCTGCCGTTTGTGCAACGCTCGATGGGAACTAATTTAAATATTGTCTGTAGTTTACACACTTCAAATTACACACTGTTAACGGTTTATAACGCGAAATATAACAGTTAACGGCGGGCTCGTTGGTGTAGATGTGTGGCTAATTATCATCGGATCGTCAATACGATCCTGACCGGATTCAACGTTTCAGGGCCTACTCAATTTATAATTTTTCTGAAACAACTAAAGGTAAAAATAACGAAATTCCATCCGGGCCACTAACCACCGTCCACTGATGAAAAAGCCGTAGTTTAATAATAAACGTATTAAACCGTCAAGAGAGATTTATTTAAATATGTTTAAGTGGATACGGTCCACATATAGAATACTCTAAATAATAAATGATTTAAAAATGTTTTATGTATTTATATATTATTTATTTATTAAAAAATATGAGTAGAAGTTGCATGTACCTACTTAATATTTCGTAAAAATTTATATTAGATTCGACGATACATCAACGAAAACATTTAAGCAAAGCTATGTGATCTTACTTTTTTTTTATTGAAACTCGAACTATTTTTGAAGTCAGGTGAAAATGACACGTCAAGCCGAAATGAATGTAAGGTCACATCACATTCTTCAGTCAAGTGTGGCATTTTCAGGTTCTTCAGAGGGTTTCATTTAATCATCTTTTAAAAACTGTTTACTTGCAAAAATTAAGCGTTTCTTATTATCGCACTTATAGCAATAGATAATGTTAACTGAAAATTACAATTTAATATTAATAAGTTATTTAATATAAAATACAGTTCAATTTAAAATGGTACTTACATTAAAAGCCTCCTTAGATATTAAAGTAATATGCACATCGATTTTAAAGTTTAATATTAACAACTAATTAAAGAAAACACGTCCAATAAACACCAGTAATCCAAATATTAATATTAAGCGAAAAGTTTTGCAAACTTCGAGCAAACTAATAACGCTCTCCGAGGCACGAACACAAGTATTTCAGCCTACTTCGTCGACGAGCATTTAATTAAATTCCCGCTTATTTATGTGATTGGCTTTTTAACAGGCGATTGACATAAACTCGAAGGGAAAACGTAGATCGCGGGACGCTGGACGAAATTCGTTCAACGCAGGCGGTCTCCGTCATACCACTGACAGCGTTCGCACTCGTCGCGCATCGCGCAGCGGCCTCACCACAGACTGCAATCGAACAGTAAGGCACTAGCATAATTAGCATAGCTGACAGTAGCAGTTACTTAAACCTATACCCAATTAATACACGGCTAAACTTAGATGGGCTATGACATGTTTGCTCATACGAAGTCGCGCGACCCTACTGCATGTTGCACGAACTGTGGCGTTGCTGTCGCCCTCCCGGACCGCTGCAAACTCCGCCGGAGCCAACTAAGCCGAAGCTTTCCTAGATTTTGTGGCCTTAGTGAACATTAATTATCCCTAACTTACTCTGATTAAACCTTGAGGAATTATCCGGATTGACAAAATTAACTTTTAACTTAGATTTATGTCATTTTGGGCGACGAGTGTGCAGACCGGGTCTCCCGACTCTCGAACTTTGCGGCACTTAAACTACTCGTGTTATGTTAATTGTTAATTTCTCTAACGAAGTGTCCTTATGCATTATTCCGGTGTATTTTAAAAGCTTATATAAGCTAACTAAATATTTATTTACTTATAAAATACTAGCTGTGCCCGCGACTTCGTCCGCGTCGAATAGTGACTTAGGGTAGATTTTTTTATTATTTAGGCTCTCAGAATCTATGTTTTAAATGCTACTTTGAAATAGCCTTATAACACCTAAAATAGTTGGAATCGAACCCACGATATGTCAATCAATGGCCTGTACCTTGCTATCATTGGCCCAACAAGTATGTTAAATACGATCATATTAAATTCAATCATTATTGTTTTTGAATTAAACATTTTTAACGGTTTGAAACCAGAAAATATATTAGTAAAATTATTTTTAAGTACGGCCCAACGTCTCGGACGCTGGTCACTAATCTGTTTCGCGTTTTAAACCGTTAAAAATGTTTTATTTATACTACTCGCTTAAACGACAAACATTACTTAAATTTTGCTTTATTAAGGTAATTTTGCTTAAAACGTTGGCTCTAATTACCGATTTAAAGAACGTTAATGAGTTAACACCTTTGTTTATCTTCATAACTTAATCAAACATTCATACCCTTTCCTTAACGTATTCCACGGGGTGCCGCAAATAACCGAAAACCTTAATTAAACAGTCATTATTTATCTTGTTTGCGTAATTATTGTTTACATTTATTTGAATAGCTGCTGTGCATTTAAATAACTTTTAAGGCGTAACTTTACTAAGTATCTATTTTAAAACAAACAATTTTCGATGTCATGTGCGGGACTCGAACTCACACAGCCAAACAGTGTTGTTGTTGCAACTGAACTTTTGTGTGTAGACTGACTGTGGTCGCTAGTTAGAGGACCGCCCTTGTTATATCTCGTATTAATTAAAAATAACTTATTTAAACAAATCCTAATGTGTATAACAAAAAATAATGTATTGTAGTTTACATTTAAATAAAACACTTTCAACGGTTTAAAACGTGAATAATATTAAGTCCGTCACGGAACGCTGACGAAGCCGGTTCAATTCCTGCCCGAGTCGAAATTTTTTTCAATTTATTTTCGACTTTTAAATTAGCTAATATATTTAACTTTTTAAATCGTTAATAATGTTTTGTTTTAATAATATTTCAGTTATAGAATGGAACTGTGCGTTTTTAAGGCTAATACAGTTTTTTTTTATATAACGACAAAAGGCTACGTAGTTATCTGATACGCTATTAGGTATAAACAACAGAAATATAGACTATCAGCAGAAAAGAAGATAAATTTTCTATTCTCTGTTTCAATAAGTTGACAATGGCAGCAATAAATGTATTTTAAGGAAAGTATCCAGGATTCAATAAATTAAATTTAGAGGACGAACCTTTAATAAGACTTGATTTGTTTTTTACTCCAATTACTATGTCTGTGTTTTGATTTTAACTTAACTTATATTCGTTGGTTTATTTGAAATGTATTTATCCATTCGTAATTTCTTTCCACTTTTTTTATATGGGCTATATAACATCTAAATAAGATGCACCGTCAAACTATTCTGGTTTTGGATATTCGGAAATCCACAGACTGAAACTGAAACGCGATTAAACATTACTGCTTTCTCATTTGTGGACGGTGGTTCGTGTCTCGGACGGGATTTCGATGTTCCTACCATCCCGTCAATATTTTGATTTCCAGACGAAGTACAACATGTTTAAATACTGTCTATAGTTTACGCGAGTAGTACACATTTAAATAAAACACTTTAACGGTTTAAAAAGCGATATATTCTTTAACTCGGCCCGACGTCGGGCCGAATTAAAATCATTTTCAAAAAGTTTACACTAATATATCGCGTTTCAAACCGTTAAAGTGTTTTATTTAAATACAACATGTTTCTGAAAAATTATAAATTCATTAAATGTTGGGTATCGACGACCCGTTGATTATTAACTATACCGTCATTATACGAATGATCCCATTAAAATTTCCTTATTTCTTTAATATTTTTTAAAACATTAGTCTAATAACACGCATTGGATAACGAAACGCGCATAATATAATACTCAGAATGGCTGTTACAGTAGTACCTAATAACCAGAAGGTTAATTAAATAACTTTCTTGTTACCGATGGAAAAATAAGTTAATGAATGTGACTATCCATATCTCGTATCCTAAGCTCCTATTGGTATAACTAATATTAGGGTAATGTTGTATATTCTTCCGTTTATGGGGATTTTACGACATATTATTATAGACAGTTCATAGTCTTCCCCTTTCGGATATATTCTCTTTATAAGGCTTTATTGAACTTATTCTATAATGCTACAAGATCCTCTCACTTGTCATTAGTTCACAGTTATTCTATATTTGAAAACTATATTATTTTTGCGAATTAGTTAGACACGGAAGCTTATGTGGTTGGAGCGCTGTGGATGTCGGTTCATGCCCCGCCGTTATTGTAATTTTTTTATCTAAATAGATTTTTTTATTAAGGTTTTTGTAACTTTTGAGGGTGTAATGTGTATAGTAATGGAGAAGATCAATTAAAGGGGGGAATATAATAGTTGACTTATTTTAAATACTTGCCTGGTGTTTGAGATGCGATCTTAGCAGCCGGAGTCCAGCAGTCCCCTCATGATGATTTTAAATATATATATTTAAAATAAATAAACTACAGAAAATACTACAAATATTTGCTAGATACATAGCTTATAATAAAGATAACAATATTATATAGAGTACAGATGAATTATCCTTGTGATGCGCACAATTTATCGTTTGCTCACGATATTCCTAGCTATTGCACGCACGTATGAGCTTTCTGTCAGTGATGTGAACATATGGTAATAAATGTTTGTGTGGCTCCGTAAAACGTTTATTACATGGCTATAACTATAACTAACGTTCACATTATATAGAGGTAAATGTGCTAAGTAGATTCGGGCCATCTTCGCGGTTATAAATATAAATAAACATTACGTCCCGACCGCCTTTGTCATGGTGAAACGTGTTGCCTAGCATTCAGTGCGAGAAGTCCTGGGTTTAAATCACGGTAACGCTAAGATCACATCAATTATTTGCCTGCTGAAGAATTTTATTTATTTTTTTCTGAAACGTCTTTATTTTTCACTTGTTGTTTAATGGTAGCTTTATATAAATAAAACATGTTATATTAATACGTTAAAGTGTTCTATTAAATAAAACATGTTATATTAATTAAACACTTTGGGTCTCCCCGTGACCACGGCTGCTGCTAAGCATCCGAAACGTCGGGCCGAAGTTAAATAATTTTTCAAATAAGTTTAACTATTATATCGCGTTTTAAACCGTAAAAGTGTTTTTATTTAAATGTGTACTACTCGCGTAAACTATAGACAGTAGTTATTTCCCTCTTCTAAACTTTTGTCTTACAAGAATGTATTTTCTATTTTAAAATCATTCTATGAATGGTCAAAGTGATTTAGAAGTGTTATCTTTCAAAACGAAAAATAATTCAATTAATGTTATGTTTCCTCGTAGTTGTTTAATAGTAGGTATGCTTTTCAGTTGAAATGTCTAGCGTAAATGGAGATTTTAATTATAGATATTTAATTATATAACGACGGTAATAATAGTTACAAAATATCAAATAATCTTTCTACTTGTTTATTATTATAATACGTCACGCCAACGTCAACATATTTCGGTGTCCATTTTACTAATCGGTTTTATTTGCAGGCTAGTAATTCATCAGGCTTCTACACCCTGCGTGACCAAAATAGTTTTCGTTTTTCCGAGATTCGAACCCTGAACCTATCGCTTAACCCAATGCGCTAACACGTTTAATTATTAAGCTACAGAGGCGGTCAAACCCCAATTTAAAACTGTGTTAATTAGTTGTACCACATTGCTCTCAAAACATTGTCTTAGCATGCGATACGATAAACCCAAATAAGCTTTTCTCATTTCCGTGTTTAGATGAAAATTTAGACGACAATCGGAGTCACCTTCTTGAAGCGTAATCTTGCAAAACGAAGGACCTTATTGGCTATTCCGTAGAGCGGATTAGAATTGTTCCCAAAAGTTTCTGCCGAAACCGTCTCGCTATATTTACCTAATTATAATTTCATCAGTGATGTTATTTTTTGACGGGTTCATTAGTGTAATATAGGCTATGTGTGACTAATAACGGATCGAAGGGACGATCCCCGCGGGGACCACCCACATTTTATCATATTATATTTTTTCTGAAACCTGTAAGACTTCATCTCGAAATCTAAATATTAAATGCGTGGTAGGAATGTCGAAATTCTGTCCGGGTCACGAACCACCGTCCACAGAAGCCGTGAAAGTTTATTTTAATCGCGTTTCTGTTTCAGTCTGTGGACTTCTATATATTCAAAACCCAAATAGGCCAACAGTGCATCTTGTTTACATGTTATTATAATATAATATGGCTGATGTATTTTACCAACTACCAAGTGATCTCCGTGCTGTCAACGTTTACCTGATAAATTAGTCTGGTTTTAACGCCATTTTTGTTTACAAACGAACGTTACGACCCCTGTATTAGAGACAACTATAATTTTAAACCTGCTTAATTGGAAAACTGGATTATTGAGAACTCTCGATGATTGGTACATATGTCTTGGTCCCTTGAGATCCCAATTAACCAGGTTTCAATGTCTATTAGAATAATGCGTCTGTAAATATTAAAAAATGGTTAGGACATCTCTTTTAATTAACTTACTAGAACTATTTTTATAATCATCATCAAATTTCGAAATACATCCAACGATACTTGTTCAGATATGGCTGACCTAACATCAAGATTATCTTCCATTGTATTAATTATAATAAGCCTTTTTTATTTCTTGTTTCACATAAGTTTTTGTTGATATATTGTTCCCGGTTTGGAAATCTCTTCTCCAAAGATGCCCTTTTTTGTCTGGCTTGTGCTATGCATCACCAGGCTATGCTAGCAGATCGTCTTTCCAGCGTACCATGGGTTTCCCTCTTCTCCTCATGTTTAGAGGTCACTTCCGCTGGTTTACTCGTCAAGCCCATCTTAAATCAGACATTCTCGCTACATGACCAGCTAAATGCCATTTCAGTTTTTCAAAAAAAATCTGTCCTTTATCTTAATAAAATTGACTTCAAGCCATTTCTGTCTCGAACCGCTGGATTTGAATATTAAACTCCATAAAAGAGTTGCGTGAACATTAAATATGTTCATGATTAACTCGGCTCCCGTAATAAAGCTTAGATTAATGGCGTGACGGCGGTCTGACGCATCCTCTGTCCCGTATGCTCGTTAGATTTTTATACAGCCAACGCCCCTTTATTTGGAAGCGAGTCTCACATGCCTCGCGCGTTTTATTGCTTTTCACCCAAGCCGAGTATAAAAAATCAAATGCTTTTATTCCCTTCTGAAACGGGGAACGGTACAATAAACTGTAAATTGCCCCCATTATATATGAGGGGCACTGTAGGTAAATGATTACGTGTAGTGTTGCGTTAGGCGCATGAGGTCCTGGATTCGAATCCCACGAAAACATTAGATTGAACTCATCAACTACTTGTACATAAAACCTATCATTGAAATGGATACATAAGTGTGTCCGCCCAATGCCCCACGGGGTAAACGGAATTGCACTTGTATATGAGAGGGTATATAAATTAAACGCCTCCGTGGCTCAATAGTATCAGTTTTCTTTAGATTTGAATCACGGGGAATCATTATATTTTCGGTGAAATTAGGCACATATTTCTACTGCTTGTGTGTGAGGAATATAACACGAGAGGTTTTTCGGACACGTTATAATTTCGGTCAAGCATGTCACAGATGTATGTGGTTAAAAATGACGTTGCGTTAAGCACGTAAGGAACTGGGACCCTTTTGAATACTCTCTGTAGATAACGCGAATACCGCTCGAGTACCCATTTAAATACAATACTTTAACGGTTTAAAACGCGATATATAGTTAAACTAATTAGAAAACGACTTTTAACTACGGCCCCATTCGGGATATAGAACAAAAACTTATGATCGATTCGAGTGAAGGCGGAAGTTTACAAAGTTATGGAAGAGGTGTTTGTTCGCTTTCAGAGCGGGTCACGGTGGTTCGTCCGTGGACGGGCGAGCGCGGGGCGCATAACAACGGGAACCGTTACTTTAATGTTGGCATATTGACAAACACAGTTCTTAGTTCTCACGCAAACGCTATTTCCACTAAACGAAACAAAAGGAAGGAAAGCGCTTCTTAATACCTACCGAGTACAAGAGCGGGCGTTACAACGATATAAATATACTAGTTGTATCAGCGAGTTCGTGCGCGTAGAATAGTTATTTTGGACGTCCAATTTGTTTTTGCAAAACTAGATAGATAACTAATTTTCCCCGCTTTTTTCACATTTCTCGATGTACCTTCGCTTGTATTACCTTCCATGATAAATGCTCTAACACATTTTTTTTTAATTCGAACCTGTAGTTCGCGAACAAACAAACAAACTCTTCAACTTTATGAATTAGTTTATATTACCCGTTCGCTCATGCTGAGTCGACTGTGCTTCGGTGCATTTCATTTCATGAAGTGGAATTGGCACTGGAATGTCTTCCTTTTGTAAGAAATAATACTAAATACTGATTGTCTTTTAGAGTAAGGGGTAACGACTCGAACATTGAAACTTTTAAGGCTTTAAACTTAATGGCTAACAATTGTAGATTCTACTTAACTATTCACAAGATGCAAAATTGTATGGTTTTTAACAAAATACTTTTATATTTTAACTACACTTAACTACAGCCATAGTTTAAATTGTTTTCAAAGTTAACTAATATATAACGCGTTTTAAACCATTATAGTGTTTTATTTATATGTTTACTACTCGGTAACTACAGACAGTATTGTATGTTGTGTCAGTAATTTTGAATAAAAGCTTAATGTTTAATTGTTGTAGTTTTAAATTTGAGGGGCTCATTGGCTGCAAAGTGGTAGTAACGGCTCGTGGGATGGGTCCCCACCACCATCGCAAAAAAACTTAGCATTTTGGATTTTGTCTGGAAATCTTGATATTAAATGGGCGTTAAGAATATCAAAATTCCGTCCAGATCACGAACCACAGTCCACAGATGAAAAAACCGTCAATAATTTCAAATGGAGAAGAAGGGAGAGGAGATGTATGCACGTATATGATTCCTAGATCGACGTTTTAGACAGAAGCAGCATTTCAGATTCTATTTTCATTATTTAAAATGTAATGATACAGCAGGAAACACCAAGAGGCGCTTCTAGTAGCCACAAAAGTGAATATTGAGGAAGCACAAACAAGGTAATTTGCCGTTTCAAAGTTATGAAGAGCAGTCATTAGCAAGCAACCTTACATAAGTTACATTCCTGAAATGTCGTTCCAGACATAAATCCCTTCATATACGATTCCGCCGCAAAATTTCCCCTCAGGAGCAATTTCATAAAGCACAGTATGTTTTATTAGCTTTAGCGATGTACACCTTGCGTGTAAAATGCCTTTTCAGATGGGAAATACTCACTAGTCTATCGGAATAAAAAACTTTTAAGAGATAAATTGAGAAAAGAAAAAAGAGAAAAACGATCCGCATTTCTATCTGTAAATTAAGTATTGTTCGTAGTTCATGTGTATTGCTCATTCAAGTAAAACCTTTTTTTTTACGGTTGAAGATACGAAATGTATTAGTGAATTTATTTAAAATTTCTTTTAACTACATAGTAATACATTTCGCGTTTTAAGCGGTTAAAAGTGTTGTACTTAAACATCATTATGAATTTAAATGTAACTGATGAGATTCGATTTAGCCGTTCGGTGTCCAGTGCTGGACATAAGCCTCCCCCATATACTTCAATAAATAAATTCATAAATCTTAAAAAATGTTTGTTTTTACAATACTCCGTTCGTAGACAACAAAGCCGTCGTCAAGTTCAGTCTGCAGATTTACGAATATCTAAAGTTCAAAAATTTCGACATCGCAGCTCGTTAAAATGTTATTTATTGTTCATGTGAAGCCGCAGTTTCTCCTCCTGTATCAAAAACTATTAAAAAAGTATTATTACTGGGGAAAAGTAAACTTAAGACAAAGCACACCCTTTAGTTGGCCGGCTATATTTTAAATGTTATTTATTGTTCTTACGTTCACAGGACCGCGCAAAGGTTTATACGAAAACTTGTTGTTAATACCGTTTAGTTTGCCGCTGTGTATCACTGTACGAGTCGCGTCCTTCGCAGTTCACTCGTGGCTCCGGAGTCCCGACATCTAGTTACAACTTGGAAAACAGTCGTTATCTAAACGCAGGCAACACACCCGCATTATTTAACTTTAAGAGGAAAACGCTATTAACTATCTTTTGAAAAGCGATGAGGGTAAGCACTACGTATATCTTATTACTAGCTGTGTCAGCGACTTCGTCCGCGTAGAACAGTTATTTTGAGGCATCCAAACGTGTTTTTGAACACCTCTTTATCTTTACAAATTTAGGCTTTATTACATCACCCATAACGTCAGTCGCGTCCCGTCGTTCTTGCAAGTCAATATTGAAAGGTCCAAATATACTGTCGCGGACATTGTTTTAGATCATTTAATTCATTAAAGAGGAAAAATGCTTTCATACTTATTTTTTGGGTATATTGGACTGTTGGACCAGCGTAAGAATCGGAAACTCACAAAGTTGAATAACTTCCCATTTTTTTTTACATTCCCTTTGTTTCTTCGCTCTTATTAGTCACAGCTCAATGTTTTATATTGATTGTCTTCCTCGATAAATGCTCTAAATAACACATAAATATTTTTTCACTTCGAATCACTAGTTCCTGAGTTTGATTGAGCGCTTTCAAACAAACAAACTCAGTTTTTTACAGTACGGAACCCTTCCCGTACGAGTCCAGCTCAAACTAGCCGGATGTAATATTAACTATATAACGTCTCTGAGGCTCGAGTACACTTATAAGACACATGAGGTCTCCTACATTCGAAAAATTAGAAATATTTTTGGATATATCAGGTACAGTAGTCTCCTCGCTTATTATCAGTAATCAATCCATTACAAGGACACAGTGAGACACATCTTTATTAACATTTAATAAATTGTATATGTAAACACTATACACGGATGAAATTTTAAGATTGCAGCCTCCGTTAAAATTTGTTTTAAAATCATTTGCTTTTTTAAACTAGAAATATGTTTTTCAATGTGCGAAACATTCGCCGGATATTGGAAAATTTGAAACGCCTGTGAAAATCCGTCAATTACTGTAACTTTTTTGAGTTTTCCCACTCCGTTATTGTTTTCAAATGGCATATAGTATTGTGACGTCATAAGTTATTAATACATAATATATGTGTCATTTATACAAATGTTACACAGTATTTATGATTTTCAAAAAGTTATGTTTGATCTTTATTTGTTTGCATTACCGTCTTTAAGTATTTGTTAATTTAAGATTTTGTTTATCAAGAAGATTCCGTCATTTTGAAAACTATATCGGTTACATATTGAACCACAGACAATGGCCAAATACAGAACGCGGCAAAATTCAAATTCAGAAAAGTTTAAATATTAATGTAATTTGACGTTTCAACTCTTTCAAATATAATCCTATTTTAATTGGTAATAATGGTTTTTACAAAACACGATATCTAAAGCTAGCCCTAAGAAAGCATAATTATCCATATTTCCATTTATGGTACGAAAAGTTACCTTAAGCGATAATCAGACACTTGAACGACGTGAGATAATTTTTACAGTCATTTAAACTCGCCACAAGTTGATTGCACTCTCCTCAATGAATCAAGCGAGTTAATATTAGACGCTGCCAAGCACTTCCCGAGAGCACTAGTTTACGGTCGGTGGATCCCACGATCTTCCCCACTTTAATTACGTAAAGGATGATGCATGTTTCAAACTGGCACCTGTGAAGTATGTACGTTATTTCTGGCGCATCCGGCGTTGGCCAGCTGTCCGGTGTGTTAATATGACGACAGCCGTTCGCCCTGTCACTTCCATATAATCTCCAAAAGTATAAATTAAACGTCACTTTCCCCAAATGGACGACTTACATTCAATATTCAGACGGGTTTATTGGTTTTCGTCTTTATGACTTCGCTTCCTCAATACAGCGATGCCATTTTCAATGTTATAGGGTTTAGGTAAATATTTTACTTTCATTTGTTAGAGTTAGGAAGCTTTGATCAACTTAGATTTCTATTGATTTTGAATATTAAATAACGAAGTGTAAGAGAACATGTTTAAGTTTGCGATTTATTGCCGACTTATTTGAAAACAAGCTCGAAGAATTGAACGCTGAAAACGATCTTGTTTTCTTTTTTCAGCACGTAAAATAGGAATATTTGGAGTTGCTTTCCCCAAACTCTACCCGAATTTGTGTTTTCAACCGACTGTATGCCAAAATCAAGTGCATTTTTTAAAGGAGAATCATACAAACACGATTTAACTAGTAGGAATTGTTAAACAAGTGCGCTGATTATAAATTGTCTAAATTAACAAGCTTATATTGTTATATTCTACGTTAAATAAATATCAGATAAACCAACTGTTATTTATATCACATAATTAAATCACTTCTTTAATGCAAAACTAAAATAAAATACCTAAAGCAACACATGTGATTAGCGTTTTTAAAAATCACCTTCTTATTTCATTATAAAAAGAATACAAGATTTATTTTATATTGTGTTGCATTGAACAGTGTTGTTCTTCATACTAAAATAGTTGACGAATTATAACCATCTTTATACAGTTAGCTAAAGCCGAACAATAAGCTATAGGTATAAATGTATTAGAAAGTGCACTTTCATGTCAAACGTATAAAGTAATCGAGTGCGACGGTTTCATGTGAGTGAAAAGTGTTATTTATAGTTTTCAAACAGTATTTCTAACGTTAATTTCACGAACTATAATGCTTAACCTCGAATGAAACATCTAGGATGGAATGCACATTTCGTTGAATCATACGGCTGTGTATATTCACGGGAACATGATGAATGAAATCTGGTACAAAATAAGAGATATAAATATGACAAAGTTATTCTAGCAGCCCAGTTGCGAGTTGAAATGAAATATTAGAAAAACGGTATAAAAACGTGGACGGTTTACTTTTTAGGTTACCGAGCGGCGAGTGGGTGTATTTGTGTGTTGAAATTTTAAATGTATTTATTCGCGAAAGCTATTGGAAAATAAATATCCAATGAATATAATAAATTTAAAGAAAAAAAAACTATATATTGAATCACGCCTTTCGCGTTAGTTGCAAAAATATTTCATTCAGAATGAAAGCTCACGAAAGGCTAAACAAATTACGACTTGCAAGCAATTCAATTGTTTTTGTTCTTATTTCGAATCTACGATGTACAGTGTTAAATTTATCGGAATATATATGCTCGAATCAGGCGAGGGTGCGATGTTTACCTCGGCATAAAAGTTTGCTCAAATCCAATGATAATAGAGTACAGTAACCGCTCTTTGAAATAAGAATACGGGTATCTCGTATGGGACCGTGAATTTAGATAGCATCGAAAAATAAGTTTTATAAACAAAAATGGTAAATACAGATATTATGGTTGTGATGCGGCAAGGGAAATTCATATGAAATAATACTTTGTAGGCAAAGCGATCGGGCTGGCCCCGCGGGACGAATAAAACTGCTAAGCCTTCGTCTAAATTGAGAAACTTGCTGAAAAATCTCACATGAGGGATACAAACAGTTTTACGTATTAAATTCACATCAATAATAACATTGTAATGGCATTAAAAGAGAATGCTTAATTTAAATGCAAATCAGTATAGACCACCTCCGTGGGTAAATAATTAAACGCGTTGCTTTTCCTTAGACGCGGGTCGTCCAAGGTTCGAATCTTAGGGGAAAATAATTTCGTAAATAGAATGTGATCATCGACACGTACGCAGAAATACGCCTATCACAACCCCCAGATGTGAGAAATGGGACTTTATTTTGCTTAATCCAAACGCTACGTTAGCAATAGGAAAATTTAAAAAGCTTGTGCAAAAACGGTAAGTTGCATTGCAGTTTTAAATTCCTAAGTCCCTTTTCACAATCGATATTACGTTCAAACTTACTGCGGGATTCGAATACTTTAATATTTCTACGTGTTTTGCACACGATAGCATTAAATAAATTAAAAATTCTAAATAGATTGGAAAAAATAGACACGAGCCGGAAATGAAGCGGCATCCACAATGGTCTGGGCTGCTGTAACCAATTGAGTAGGCGTAGATGAGATATTGAGATTGGATTAAAGAGGTTCGTCGCTAGTTAAGCAGCACGTAACGCCGTGGATGCAGGTTCAGGTCACTCCCGTGTCGTAAAAAAAGATTTTCAATGTAGTGGGAAGTGTAATGTGGAACGATTAATAATATTAAGATACCTTCATAAATCTTCGAATATTGTAATTTCAAGTTTTAACCCCAAAAAGGAATAATTAAACGTGTAGTAGTAGACAAAGAAGTAAGTTGAAGTAAGTAGTAAGTGCAAGCTCGTACCAGTACAAAACTGTATATGTACCGTATGTTATCTACGCAAACGTAGCTACAATGTAAAGTAAATCCGCTGAAATCCCGGATTTGTTTACAGTAATACACATTTCAAGTCATGTAGTTAGTTACCGTTGTAGATCCGAAGCTTTCAGAGAAAGCCCCTACCGGAAAATCCTGTCTCCTTTTGTCTGTAAAATCCATAAAAAATGTTTACACATTTCGTTATATACACACAATTTCTAGCGAGGCTTTTTAAAAATTCAACAAGGAATCGCGTTACTGAGCTCAATTTTGTTCTAAGGCACCGTCTGCAGAACTAAGTCTATATAGGGTTTATACACGAGATCCTACTATTCACTTAAGTTATTACAAAATACCTACTCAGAAACACAATAATTTAGTGGTTTCTTAGATCTAAGACCAATTTCCTTTATTACAAGCGATGTTAACGGTAAAACGTTTTTATATTAATAGAAAATAAGCAAATACATTTTAAAACTATTTAAATTGGGCAAAATAACGTATCTTTAATATTTTTGTATATAATGCAATTATTTCACATTTAAAATAACATCCATTTTAACACTGTCTTAGTGTTAAAATAGATGTTCTTTATAATAGATGTGTAGCCGTGGTCACGGGTGCTGCAAAGCATCCGAAACGTCGGGCCGAAGTTAAAAATCGTTTCCAAATAAGTTTAACTAATATATCGCGTTTTAAACTGTTATTATTTAAATGTGTACTTCTCGCGTAAACTATAGACAGTATTGTATTATATTATTTGATGGCTTCTTGACCTTTTCAGGTGCTAAATGTCGTGTTAAATATATACTGAATTTTGCTACATTTGTATATTTTCCGACACAGTTTACATCTTCATACATTGCGTTTACATAAAGCTGTTCTATAATAATGATTAATTATCTAAATGCTTGAATAACAAACGCTCGTAGTGTAATATGATTTATGTCATAATTACGTTATGATTTTAAGACCTCTAGAAGCTTTGGAAACGTAACATAAGCAAACTTATGAAGCATCGCTAATGAATTACAAATAAAAAACCTTACAATAGCACGCCACATAATTCTTACCCCAGATGTTCTGCGGCAAGAAACTAATTAACCACTTCCCCTTTCCGTGGTAAAATAAACTTGAACGGGGGCGCTGGGGTAGAGCGCGTGAAATCGCTTTTAAAAATACATCCGTATAACACTTTAGTGGTGCGTCGTGATCGATGACGTCGAAATAGTTCAAAATGTTTACAGATTTGTCTTGCGCGGCGCCTGTGTATCGGATAACAGATGAAGGTTTGAAAAATCTCTTTATTTGGAGATGTAGCTTCTTTAAATGGATCCAGAAGATGTCAATGTAATCTTATTTTAAAACAAGTTATATTATAAAAAAAACGTTTAACGTTACAAAACACTATTTATTAATTTTTAACGTTTCAACACCAGTTTTTGTTAAATATTAGAAACTTTTTTCGTATTTAGAAAGTAATTAACGTATATATATAGTTCGAGTTTGTAACTGTTGAAAATGTTTTATTTGATTGACAAAGTCCACAAATTATATTCATTTTTTTATATTGACATTACATTTGAAAACTTTTATATTTATTACATGTTATTACACATGAAGGCACTATATAATTAAAAAATCGAAATTTAAAAATTTTCGACTCGGGCAGGACTTGAACCGGCATCGTCAGCCCGTTAAGTAGGAATTGATGCCGTTTCAATTTGTCAAATTGAAATAACATATTAATAATTAAATGTGAAGTTACACCAATCATCATACAATCCATTAGCTCTTATTAAGAATCTAGTTTTACAGTCGTTAAACCATAAATTCTACCAAAACTGATTAAAACATCCGAAAAGAGATTTATGAAAAAACTAATCCCCTACAGATCGGATTAAACTATAAATCTGTTAGTAGCGACAAATATCGAATAATCGAAGCGTATATTTATTTCACACGACATATATCGAACAATTACGGTAGTCACGCATCTCTAACGTAGTTTGCTGAAATATGCGATGCAGTACTCTCATGACACATGACCTGACATCGCCCTCAGAGATTCCCCAGCGAGAGGGGTTATTATGTAAATACCAGTAAGTAATAGCCCATTACTCTCCTACTGTGGACAGAGACTGCTATCATTGGAGCTATTTCGCCAAACAATGGACGACGTAATTCCTATCCGTATTAAATTATTAAGACATCGTGCGTACCCCAATGCACATACATATCTCAATACTGAATTGTAATTCTGTTTGCTTAAATTAACATTAGTCGTCTGTGGTTCCAAGGCTTCGTGTGTCTGGCGAAATAGTTATTTCGGACTTTTGAGCAAAAAAATCTAATACGATGAAAATAAGTTAATGAATCTCGAAATGTATTAATTAACTTATTTTAAATGTATTAATGTATGTTTTCCAGCAGCCGTGGTTACAGGGGGACCGACGATGGAGGGTGAAATTTAAATCCAAATACCAACTACGAGGAAACAGACGGTGCTAGCAGCGTGCGCTTTTGACGGCATCCATCTACAGTCCCCTATGACCACGGCTGGTGCAAAGCAACCGAAACGTTGGTCGTAGTTAAAATAAATTGCAAATAACCTAACTAATAATTTTTGTGTTTTAAACCGTTATTTTATTTATAGGCAGGAGATATCATGCTCACAAGTCACAACCTTGAGCTCGTGGCCACTCCCGGTTATCATCAATTTAGTTACGGTCATCACTGCCCGCCAACCCGTTTATGATGTGTCTAAGCTTTAAATCTCTACCTCCTATAAGATAATAAAACACTTGAATGGTTCAAAACGTGAAATATTATAGCAGTGGTCACGGGGAGACCACGTTAAAACCGTTAGTGTTTACTTGCAATGTGTACTTAACTACTCGCGTAAACAACGGAGAGTATTTTTTTCCACGGTAGCATTTATTAATTTAAAATTGTCCATGAGCGAAATAATGCGGTTGAAAAATCGGTTCAGTTTTAAAATATGCGGTTCAGTTTAATTAGCGCCGCTGATCCGTTTAAGCGCCTTGCGCTTGTCACGCGGTCTCAATGCGGATCGGTTCAAATTAAAAGTAACACATTAATTATCCTTCCCCGACGGAGATGGATTTATCATGTAACAGCTGTCCGATTCTGCTATTTACACTGGCCTCTCGGTGACGCGACTCATTTGATATTTTAGTAGAGTTATACTCACTTCTTACAGGCGATTGACTTGTCATGTCGCTGTCCTGTCGTCGGTTTCTCACTATCCGTGAGTTACCAGAATCAGGGCGCTGGAAGTGGAGGCTAAGGAAAGCGATATCAAAACAAACCTAATTAAAAGCACCCGCTTTCGCCTACGTCATGCCTCTTACCTCGTTACACTAACCTAAATAAATTATACTTGTTTTTAAATTTTATATTGACAGTCACGTTCAATGTTAATTAACGGATTTCTTTAAAACTTCAACGTCTGGGAACGGCGGGAGAAATACTTTTTAATTAATTGTTTCATTTTTATAAAAAGAGATGTTTCATTTAAGTACTGGTACAATTAAAAAGAGGTCCCGCGGCCTCCGCCCGGGGCATCGTGCAAAACCATTTTTGTATCTGTTTCATCGCACGACAGGCGTTCTGAAAGAACGGACCCGATTCGCTTACTAAAAGAAGGACAATTCAATTGTTTGACTTTTGCCTATAAATCGATCAGCGGAAGAAACACTAACATAATTTTTCACACACGTGAGTGCTAAATTAATAAAAAGATTTATTTATTACGATACATTTTTTTTTAATCAAAATACTACGAATATACCAAACATATTTTCTATGATTTCAATAATGTTGAAATTTAAATGTCTAATCGACAGACATCGTGTTTACTTCATAGAAGGTGAAATATCCTCCCAACAATCAACCTACCATTGACCAAATTCAGCTTTGGTGATTCGGAAATATAGATTTCTGTCAGTGGAGATCCCTACCACCCACACTTAATATAAAAATAATTATCCAGACGAAGTTAAACATGTTTCAGAAATATTGTTAATTAAGAAACAGTTGGAACTAATAAAACTAGTTTTGTAATTTGCAACACTGCACTGACTTTAATGCATTGTCTAAAATACGAGATTTACAAGAACCCATAGATGGCGTTGGTATTAAAATATTATATTATAAAGTTACAATTTATTTATAACTGACGCCCGTGTGTTATTCACTTTCTATACATGTAACTTATAATCCTGCCTGTCAACACAGGTGGGTTTAAATAGTATTTCACATTAGTCTAGCTAAGAATTCCTAATATTCAAACAAAAGTGGAATATAATTCCTATCGTTATGTCGCAGCTAAAGCCGCAGTAGTTTCAACGGGCTTACAAAGCGCTATGTTACGGCTAAAAGGCAAATTGTTATAACTAATACCTAAAGCTTGTAATTACCATAAAGATTCAGGATATTGTGTAGAATATGTCTCATTATATTAAACTAGCTGTGTCAGCGATTTCGTCCATGTAAAATAGTTGTTTTGGGCGTCCAAATTTGTTTTTGCAAATATTTATACATTTAAGGTGTTACCCCACGACGTCGTCCGCGTCCCATCGTTCTTGCAAGTTAATCTTACAAGATAAACATATAGTGTCGTTTTTTTAGATCATTTAAAGGGAAATCATTCTTTCTTACATCTTTTTAGCTATCTTAAACCGTTTTCCTAGCCTAGCCTAGAGCCTTCATCGATAAATTCTGTAACCAACACAAAATAATTTTTCAATTCAAACCAGTAGTTCTAACAAACAAACAAACTCTTCATCTTTTTATATTAGTATAGATATGTTTCAGGGTTATGTGATAATGTAAAATTCGTAGATAGTATAGAATTTTTGAAACAGAAGCATCACTTTCGTAGATTAATTTCATAAGATTTTTTGTGACTTCTCATAAATTAAACTTACTAGCTGTAGCATTTACATAGCAAACGCGTCAAGTTTGTTTGCCATACGAAATTTGGTGTATGGCTTTACTTGAAGTGCATCTGAAGGCTGTAGGTGTGTAGTTTAAATATTTAAAAGTAACCGCTACATGCGGACTTTTTACATTTGTTTTCAGAAAGATGCAGTGAAAACTTTCTTACTTTAATTTCTTTAGAATACTAACTCATGTTAGTTTGTTATGTCAGATGTAGTGGTAATTATCTTAAATATATCTATGTAGTTATTAAATAAATCCTTCATAGGATTAGACTATTCTTAGTTGAGCTTAGTTCATTAATCATAGACTATACCGTAAACATTTTCAAAGTGTTCGTTATTTTAGCAATATCTTTTTATAGTAGAGAAATCCGTAGAGGTACCGTTACGGCGCCAGTCGCAGGGCCATAGACCCATGCATATTCTTCTTAATCATAATAGTTAAATATTGTCTGTACGCGTACTGTTTACACGAATAGTACACATTTAAATAAATCACTTAACAGTTTAAAATGCGGTTTATTCATTAACATATTTTAACTTGCTTTAACTGCGACCTAACGTTTTGAAATATATTTAAAATAATTCAACGAATATATTTCTCGTTTTAAATCGTTAATAGCTTTATAATATAACAAAGTCGTCATGTTTAAAATTCTATCAGCCCAAAAATGATTTGTAGTAAAATATAAACTAGAGAAACTAAAGGAGCGTTAGCTGTATAACTAGGGGAGGTTTAACAGCTGAACTTATGGGTGCGAGGTTTTCCTTTGGTATGATCTAATTTTGTCTCAGTAGGAAGGCGGTAAAACGGTGTAATGGGCCCGAACAAAACGGCTCTGATTTATTGAGGGCACGCCACCCAACTCGCACTGACATAAATAGAAAGTGGCAGATAGAAAAGGGTTAGGGATTCAATTAATACATTGCAATATTAATATTTTATAGTCCCACCTGTAAAATTACGGTTTTGATTACGACACCCAAATTTCGTTGTCTGCCATTTAATAATTTTTTTCTATTTATATTATTTACACAAACTTATTTATTTTAATTATTTCAAATAATATTCGGGTGTAGTTAAAAATTCTAGTATATTTGGTTTTAAACCATTAAAGTTTTTTCAAAATTCCCCAAAACAACCAGCTTTTTGGTTACACATTTTGTCTTGTCGTCTTTAAAGACGAAACTAGTTTGTTGTAAGGAAAACGAACACGTTTCAACAAATAATGTGAAATTTATTAGTCAATCTATCTATTTACATGGAGACTGAAGACTAGGCGACCGCGAATGCTGGAAAGCATCTGAAATGCCGGATCCTAGTTAAACGAATAAGTTTCGCGTTCTAAACTCTTAAATTTTTTTCATTTCATGTGTGTGCATAGAATATACCTACTACAGTGTATACATTTCAACAGGGTCTATATTTGTGTATTTTTTTAGCTATATCTAAGCTATTCGCTGTCATTCTTGAAGCGTGATTTTTAGTTTTAAACTAAGCTGTAATTATCGTTCCAGTTAAATATGTATTGACATTTAATTCCAAATTAAACTACGTAATTCGGGAATCGTCATATCTTTTTTGGCTTGAGACCAATGCATTGTGGTTCGTGTGATAATAACAGATCGAAATATTTGCATTAAGATATTGTTATCATTTCCCCTCGTATAAAGCGAAGTTGGCACAACACGAAACTACACAGAATCGTTTAATGGCGGCAGATTCGCAACTAAGAAATTTGCATAACAGCTAAGCAGGGACGGAATTTGGTGAGAAATCTCAGAACGACTTCAAACACACGTTCACTATATAATCATAAGATACACTGTTCAGTGGGTATACGAATATATTACATTTCTGATATGCTAATAGAATAAACGGAAATGAAATCTTATTTTTGAATTTGAACAAGTGCTTTTATAAGCTAAGTTGTTTATATTGAAAACGAAACAACTTCTAACTTTTTGACGTATGCTAAAACATAATAACAATTATTGTATATTATATTACTTTATTTTGTGACGATTGAGTTTAGATTAGTAGGATGGTGTTATCAGAAAATTTCAAACAAACCTTTTATATTTAAAATGTTCTTTATTATTTCGTGGTTTTACCCCCCTATGGCCTTTGTGATCATGGCGAGATGACAACAGATTACCTCTTATAGCCTATAGAATGACTAAAATATCATATTTTTCGATTCAGTATCGTTCGCGTTTAACACAATGTTTCAACACGCTTAGAACTGAGCGACGAAGTGTACACAACGAGAAAACAAATGAACTATCGCCACCAACCATTTAAAACAAGATTTAGCTTTGTTTGTTATAAATCTTATTACATATTAGGATTCCTTTGATTTTCACATAAAAGCGGAAAACTTTTTATGGTCCGTAAACCCAATTGATCTTATGAATTGACCTTGTCTCCTTTCGGTCCGGAGGCTCCGTAATAAATAATATCGCGCAACGCTCTGATTTTTTGCTTTATTGGGGCTACGTTTATGTTTTTTATAACTTTATGAGATACTTGCCGAGATATTTTTATTTCCAATCCATCACAGATGTTGCGAACGCAGACCGGCTGAGGTCATGGCTAAATCTCACTTGGCTAGGTGGGATTCTCTGTTTAACATGTAGCGCTAAAAATACACAAAGAATGGTAAATAATAATGTGTCTGTATCCAGCATCTTTCAAACATTATGTGTTATTAGTGTGATTATATTTCAATGTTGGCATTACGTATGATCTCTGTGTTATAGCGCGATAAGTAATTTTAAGTGTCTATGACTTTCCAATGTTGTCTGTATTCAATGTGTTGTAAAGGCGGGAAACTTAAAGCTATTTGAAACCACTCTTTCAATGTTGGCATGTTATTATGTCGTTATAGCGGGAAAATTACTATTGTATCTATATCTGTAACTTCAGAATGTTATCTGTAATTAATGTGCTGACATGAAAATTTAAATCTAAACAAGAATATTCTTATTTATCATTGAATGTTGGCATTATTTACGATCTGCATGGTATGGCGGTAAAAGTAATTTTAAATGTTTGTTACTTTCCAATATAAACAATTATCTCAAGTGTATCTTTCACTTCTTTGGCGGGAACTTAGATATTACGTAGAAGTACTTTTAAGTGTCTATGACCTTTTCAATATTGTCATTATCTGTGATCCATGTTTTTTTTTTTGCTTTATATAGATATGAACAGATTAAATCACCATTGTCGTTCGTTCTGTGACATAGCCGTGACCTCGCGCGGCCTGTGATTGCAGCATCTGTGATGAATCGAAATTAAAAATAAATTAAAAGTGTTAAATGTTAAATTTGTTTCATCCAATCTGATACTGACGTCACACATACAGGCAATATTAAACAAACAGTCGACAAATTGACGAACTTCAACGTAACGCCTTTTGATAGAATTAATTCTGATTTAACTTGATTAGACCGAACACATTAATAACTTGATTAGAACCAAGGGTTGAGCAAGTTTAAGAAAACGTCTAAAAGGGTATTATTGGAAAACAGGCGAAGCAAGAAACTTGTATAACTTAGTTAAATCAAACTTGAACAACGCCTCTGCTTGAATAGCTGTTACAAACAGTTTTATGTTAAATTTAATTTAGCATTTCGTTTATAAACATATATAATGCCTTGGCCTATTTATACTGTAGACTCCACCTTCAGATCGCATAAGGAAATTTGACTAATCTTAAATAATTTAACACTGCTAATTTCAGGAGTTTAAACCCCTGTAGGCGAGTTGGAGTGGAGCTTCAGAGCTTTTCTCTTTATTTGTAAACGGTGGTTTGAAAAGGGAATTTGTGAAAAACACGTGTCTATAAAAAATAATAAATTCTAAGTTAACTTTACATGCTATTTTTGACATATCAATAATAATTTGATGTAGGTAACAGTTAATCTACCAATAGAATTGCATACTTTCATATATTAATCACGTCTCCCATGAAAAAATGTTATGTCACAAAATTGGAAAGATATTTTCAAAGTTGGTATAACTTTCTATATTGATAAAATTGAGTTCGTAACTTTGTCAAACGTATTGACACAAAGTCGCCGAATAACAAGGAAAAATGCATATTTCCCTTGTTAGATCTACGCTATAAAATTACCTTTAACTTTTTTGACGAATAAAAGATAGCGGTTCTTATTTGATATCAAAAGTTTTTTTTTTCTTAGGTTAGCACTAAAACTCATAATTAAATTATTTGATGTGAAGATACAAATTATTGTGTAACAGACATTGCATATAAGTTTATTCCAACGTTATAAAACCCCTTCCTAACTTTGTAAATGGTTTCCAACTCGTTCAATCATATTAGCTAGCTTTTAGATAAACTAGGTACGCGGTGGAAATATACGAATAATGAATAGTGAGTAAAACCACTAACATTCAAAGTGAACTTCAAGTTATTAGTATAATAGTTAATTAATAAGCTTACCCAATAAAAGTAATAATAAAGTCGGTGTCAAGAAAGATACATGAGCAAAATAGAGCCAGGTACGGAAATTACTACGAAAATGATGGCAAAATGACTTTAGGTAGAATGTTAATTTGTAATAATGTAGGTAACATTAAATAAAGAAAATTTGATATTGCTTATTAAGTTCAAACATTTTATACTCAGAGAGACAAGAGAGACTAATTGAAGGTATGTATGGCTTGGCTGAATAAATTGAAAAAACTTAAGACTCGGACAGGAACCGGTATCGTCAGCCTTTCGTGCAGGACAACACTCTAACCAATTGAGTTACCGAGTCCGACACGTCATTGTCTAATTTTTTTAACCTATTGTATATATTATATATGCATCTCACGCATCAATGTAAAATTGGCGATATGGTGAAACGCTTTGCCTGTCATAGCATAAACGAAAGAAGTCCTAGCTTTGAACTCCAGAGTTTCCGTCAGGATCACAAATGACCGATCAACTTGCAACCTAAATATTAAAGCGATCACTGAAACAGACACAGACCTGCACCATATACCTGCGCCATCAGAATAAATCGAATATCAAATTTAATTGTCATATTTTAAGGTCGCTCACAGTCATCTTTTGACATTTTTAATACTCGAACAGACAAACAATTTCTATTTCTATCGAGTATAGTACAAGTACTTCGCGACTAAGTTACATAAAATATCATAACACGATATGCGGGGGTGAGTGACGCCTATTGAATACAACTTTCAAGCGTCGTCGGAAAATAGCTTTTTGAAAGCCATACATTTTCAGCGAGGTTGCTTTAAAATCGGTCTTGTTAAATAACTTCAGTTACAGTATATACGTTTGATACTGTATGCTTCGGGACTTACTTATTACGTCACTGGAGTTTAACTTACGTAGCTTTTAAATAAAACACTTTAACGGTTTAAAACGCGATATATTAGTTAAACTTATTTGAAAATGATTTTTAACTTCGGCCCGACGTTTCGGATGCTTTGCAGCAGCCGTGGTCACGGGGAGCCCGTCTCCCCGTGACCACGGCATTAAAAATCATTTTCAAATAAGTTTAACTAATATATCGCGTTTTAAACCGGTAAAGTGTTTTATTTAAATGTGTACTACTCGCGTAAACTATAGACAGTATTTTACGTAGCTTACCTTATTTATTTTCTATAAAAGTAAATGAATGGACAGACACATAAAAATATAAGGATATAACGGCTGTTTTATCTTCTGCTGTATGTAAATAATCGTTTTAGACCAGCTAGGTTCAGAGAAACCACACATGCTGTTGTATATATTAATATTTTTTTTTGTTTGTAATTAAATTATAGCCCCTAATTATATATTATATACCATTTCCCAGCTTTTCTTTTAGATTTAATATCTTTGGTATGGCTTTCAACAAACGAATTGTGCGTGTTAACATGTTTCTTATTATCATTGAATCTCTGAAACTTGTTAGACTTCGTGCAAATATTGAAAATTAATATAGGTCGACAACACATCTCGTTTATGTGTTATAACACTGCGGTATTTTTCATCCATTTAATTAACTGTGTGTTGCCTGTCTGCCCTCTCCTAGTAAAAAAAAGGAAAAGATAAGCTCTATTCTAAATTTAAAACAATTTGTTTCTATGCCTCCGATATCGAACAAAATGTTGCGTAAAAAACATATAGTTACTTTAATCAAACTAAAAATTATATTTCTATTACAGGTATAATACAGTGTATGTAACAACATAAGTTAATAATGCTTTTTGTGATATCTAGGGAAAATATTGCTGGGATCAGCCACATCACTTTCGTCGGATCACAGGTGGACGCAAAGCTTGCTTCTGAATATTTGATATATTGCCTTCACGTTTTACTGGTATTATAATGTGCCTCCAGTAAACAAGGGGATTAATACCATTACCACAACGAATTTTATAACTTGAATACATAAATTATATTTCTCTAAAGAGTTTGCATTTTTTAACGCAATAAAAACAACAAACAACAACAAAATTAAATCGGAACATTTTTTGTCAGATCACTGATCCACGCTGTAATTACGTTAGTTGATAAGTAAAGTAAGGAACCCCCGTGACCACGGCTGCTGCAATGCATGGGAACCGTTGTCAGGACGTAGTTTAAATAAATAAATTAATATATTTCGTGTTTTACGCCGATGAAAGCGTTTTATTCCAATGGGTTGATAACAGATAAAGTAACAATAATATATTAAATACTGTCTATAGTTTACGCGAGTAGTACACATTAAAAAAAAACCCTTAACGGTTTAAACCTATTAGTTATATTACGTGGTCACGGGGAGACAGCCCCCCCGCGCCCACGGCTCCAAAAAAGCCCCAAAAGCCCGGCCGCAGAGTTGAAATTCAAGTTTTTTTTATTAAGTGTTTTTTATTATATTATTAGATTCAGGAGCACTTTAATTGCTTCCCACGCTTGGGAAACTGGGCCTCCAATCTATAATAACTGTGCACTAATTGTAAGATTTACAATTAGTGCACAGTTGAATACCAAACCCCCGACCTCAGGAATGTTAGTTACAAAATGAAGCTTACATTAAAATATAAGTGCGATATAAAAATAAATAAAACATCATTTGAATCCTCAGATTGATATAACTCAAAGACTAATCTCGGAGTTCCGTAGTAAAGAGAATCCTTAGTTGCAATTTGTGGTTTGAAATTGCAAACAATTGTTTGCTGAGCTTTCTCAACCTTGATGAGCTAAGTCTTAGATTAGCCAATGTAAAAGAGATTAGATAGTTTTATTAGAATCTGTAGGAGATCTAGGAGTAAAGTGTCTTGCGAAAGTAGCAGAATACAATTTAAATGGTTCTCATGGTTGTCTTCTTAATACACCTTTAGTTACATTTTTATATTAAGCAAACTTACCATAGGTGCATCCATACTCCAGCCATTGACATCTTGACAAGTTGTGCTGTCGCACTACTTTGGCTTTCGAAATCCACAGACTGAACCCGAAAGCGAAACGCTCGCGGGAACGTTTTGTTCATCTGCGGAGGGCGGTTTCTGATCCGGACGGAATGTCGATATTCCTACCATCTATTTAATATCTAGAATTACCATAACACTAAAGTGCCCGTTAAAATTGGTTTGTTTTTTGTTTTGATGAGTACTGACAAGCATCCCCATGCTTGCTTCATAGAAGGTAAAATAAAACTGCCCTTCAACATCTAAACATAATACGCTATTTTTAATTTGGATATTTAATAATGTATAATCTTATTAATAGTTTAAACAAACGATGCCAACATCATTTGTGAAACATCATTTCAATTACATTTATATGTACAAATATTTAAGCTAAAATCCTCTTTTAATAGAAGGCGTGATCTCCTGAATTTTATCTATCTCTAAAGACCGTCATAATTTTCTATATAAGATCGTTTTGAAAATCCTAGGAGCCCGGAAAGTATAAACATTTTATGCACAGGTAAAATAAAGTGTTCTTTCTCCGGGGGAAATCTAGCTATCTTTGAAGACAGCGAGTGCATTCAAATATGAACAGGGTAATGCTCAATATCGGATGTTCGCTGAAGCAAGTGTTTATACAACAATCGGTAGTCTAGCGATTGTAAAATATATAGTTATTATCTTAGTGTCTTATACCTATAGGATGAGACTACTTACAAAATAATTATTTTCAGGAGAGTACTAAAAATAATATGAGGTCGCTAGAGGCAGAGTAGCCTAACTGCAATTTTTATGACTTGAGTCATTTATATTTTATAGTCTGAAAATGTTAGTATAATATAATATACAAGAGCACAGTGACCGAAAATTGGTAGCAAATTTTTACACAAATAATTGCAGCAGCCGTGGTCACGGGGAGACGTGCTGCAAAGCATCCGAAACGTCGGGCCGAAGTTAAAAATCATTTTCAAATAAGTTTAACTAATATATCGCGTTTTAAACCGTTAAAGTGTTTTATTTAAATGTGTACTACTCGCGTAAACTATAGACAGTATTTAGTTTTCATCTTGCATTTAAAAACATTAGTTTTAAAAGCCAATAATTCAAAATAGTTTTAAAGGATCAAGTTGTAATCTAAATAAATACACAAGTGTGTTGTTAAACAAACTTAAGCGAATATTTCTCTTGCAGGATTACATAATTTCGTTGCTTATATGAAAATGATAATTGGTGCAATGTGATGGAACACTGACTTTATTATAATCGAATATCCATCAAATGTGGTTATGCGCTTAATTGTATGGATGGTTGATGTATGTCGTGTAACTCGTTATACTTCACTTTTTAATTGAAAAAATTGAAGTCCCATACCTCTTCGCGGGACACGTGCGAACACATTTCTGTGTCCGTTTCATATCTATTTTACTTGACGGCAAGTAGTTGATCAGACTTCTGTGCCCTGCCCGAGTGAAAACATCTATTATTTCCCCGGGTTTCGACCCCAGAACGCAACGCTAAGCAACACGCTTAACTATATAACTACAGAAGCGGTTTGTTTTTTTTATGCATACGTATAAAAAACCTTTTAAATGCTATACCTAACTTACTCCCCCAACTCAATCGTAAAATATACTAACATTGAAAACTAAGCGAATAAAATGTGAAAAAGAGCTTCCCTCATCTACTTATTCTTTATCGAATAGGGAAGAAGTGAAAACGTGTCTCCCCTTTATAATGGCTGGAAGTTTAAAACTTCTTTGGTGCTCGACCGCTATCTAAATATTAATTTATACTGCTCTTCGTCTGAATACCATTCAGTATACATTACTATGTGTATTCAGTATATATGCTGCTAGAGGCAGAGTGGCCTAATAACAAGAAACATTATTTTCAATAAGGACGATGTTATATTATTTGTGTAAGAATTATGTCAACAATTTTCGGTCACTGTGCTCTTGTAGAAATGTGAATTTTTTAGACTATAGAAATATAAAATTGAAGTTAGGCTACTCTGCCTCTAACGGCCTTATACCATATATTATGCTATGCGTTACAGCAAAAAACATAGGTTGGAATGTGGTTCACAATATTTCTAGCAATTGTACCGGCTTGTGGTGACATTATAACAGATTTTTTCCCAGAAACATTATTATATTCTAAAACGAAGCAATAAATATGCCACGTACTGTAATATTATTATATCTTATTATCGCCGAGTTATAAGGGCTGAGGGAATGCTATATTCTATTTCCGTGTAGCGACATGGGTGGCACGCCCGTAAATCAACACAATTTGTTCCGAGAATTTGACTGACGCTCTGTAAATTATGAAAATATAGCATAATATTAAAAGGACGGATACTGTCGATTTATATCTCGCTTCAGGCGTAAATATCGCTGTGTTTACACATAAAAAGATTCGTTTAAACTAAGGATGCTAACACATTCTGGCCATTAGTGGAATAATATTTATTTCGTCACCACGTTAATAAAGGATCTATATACATACTTCAATCATATGCTAAGAATGAGAAACGATCTACTTTACAGACAACCTGTCCCTTCGATTTCAAATATAGAAATAAAAAAAATGGTAAGTACGTAAAGAAATAATGATTTTTATTGATATGAGATAATTTCTTTTTATCACTCTCTTGTGCTTTGTTTTTAGATAATTTATACTTAAACTCCCTCTTTGACAAAACTTATTTAGACGAGGTTGTCGATGTAATGGTAGCAATATATGGCTTATAATCAACAGGACTAGGGTTCGAGCCCCACCGGGCCCAACATTTTTTGAATAACTTTATAATTTATCTGAAACATGTTGGACTTCGTCTGAAAATCTGGATATTACGGTGGTGGTTTTGTGGTAGGTATCGAATTTCAGTTCGGGTCACAAACCGCCGTCCACAGATTAAATAGCCGCCAATTTTAATCGAGTTTCATCTGTAGATTTCATCCAAATACAAAGAATATTCAAAGCTAAAATAGGTCAACAGCGATTATTTCGATCAAATACTATCAAGTGAACTTTATGCTTGTCTGTCTTCCTCTATTATTAAAAAAGTCAAATCTAAACTTATATTATACCATGTTATAGTGAGAGTATGTTTAGATAGCAATAAGAACAGAACCTTAGTGGATTTGTACGCCAATCACCTTTCGTTAGGAGCTATCTAAATTTTTCTAAGCGAGGAAAATATTAGTCCTGGTAGTAAACTATGGGGCTGTCAGTTCATTTTCGTTCCCAGATTAGTCCTACTGGAACTATTCACACGCTCGTTAACGTAATGGCCCCCAGCCGAAGATAAATACTTGCGACTACGACAAACCCGAGTACCCCCAGAAAAACGGCTCGTTGTAAAAGTCTTGACCTAATAATTATATTACTAATCCTTGAGGCACTTCATTTAAACATTTTCCCTATATTCCAAAAAGAAATACGTAAACGCTACAGCCCAGTGGTTAACTAGGTTATATCCTAGGTTCAAATCCATAGATAGCAATATTTTAGATTAAAAGGGAACAGAGGTCTGATCTACTGTAAAAAACTCCTTTGTTAATAATTTTTATGCGGATAACAAAACCCTTATACATACTAAAACAAGGTGTAAAGGTTTTAGTGAAAGGGGGAATTGTATTATATAATAATAGCGTTCCTCCCAGAAGTACGGACGGAATTTCGATATTGTTACCTCCCATTTTGTTTCCAGTTTTCCATACGAAATACAACATGTTTTAGAAAAAATATTTAGTCAAATTTTGGACCCTAGATGGGTCGAACCCGTTGAATAACATTACACCAACGATCTTGTCCACTCGGTTAGGTAGACTATATAACAGCGACAAATGTTGGTAAAATTCTGTGAAGTTCCCCACTAGAATCATTTTAGATAAAACACCACGGGGCGCAGCTAGTATTTTATCATAATTCCGGAACGGAGATAATAAAAGCCTTCAAAGTTATCGTCCTCAAGTGACTAAGTTCCGAGTAGATATTTCCCTAATCTCATCTGCATTTAGATAATTTGGCAATTTAAAAGATCTCAATCTTCCTAATTCAATCTGTACTGGATTCTCAGCGTCTTACTGTAAATTTTTAAATTCGTTATATGATCATCTCTAGAGAGTAATCGAGTTCTTGGTATTTTTTTGTCCTTTTTTGGGTTTTTTTTCCGCTTTTACACAAGTACTTATCTGCGAGTGTAATTATTCACTTTTTAAAAGTGTATCTATTTAAAGACTTCTTGTGTTTTCTTTATGCCATGGTCGAAAATATAAATGCAATAATACAATTGTAATAGTAAAAATACTTTAGTGTTTCCACACAAAAAAAAAAGATTAATACAACCTTGTAAAAATAACAGTAGAACAGTAGATAAATTAACATCAGTGTGCGATGTGTTTGTTCCCGATTAACATGAAAAGAGCTTAACTAATTTAAATAAAATACTTTAACGGTTTAAAACGCGACACACATTTGTTAAACCGAAATGTCGGGCCGTCTTAGAATAATTTTCAAATGAGTTTAACTAATATGTCACGTTTTAAACTGTTAAAATGTTTTACTTAAATGTGTACTACTCGCGTAAACTTCAGACTGTATTTAGGTAAACTTATTGTATTATTATATTAATGGTAAAGATCTAGTATCTGATTAATATGAAAAAGTAAAAGATGTTTATATAAATTACTCCTACAGTATAGTAAAACCTTCTTCCCGCGTCAAGATTACATATCTGTTATTAATTGATATGTTTTATACAGGAAGTATGTATATGGCAGAAAGTGTCTGCTTAGAAGTGTATCCTTGGGCCGAATTATTACGAAATACATAAGTGCCACTTCCAATATCCAATTTATTCTAGGTAAGCTGACGCTGAGATGCCCGGCTACCTGGTTCGTTATTACATTTAGAACGTTTTCCTACCCCTCAGAATTATATCGCTCCCCAGATTTATAATGTCAAAAGATTAAACGGAAGTTAATTAATAAGAATTCTTGAAATTGACAAATTTTTAACATCTAATTTCTTTATATATAGACTTAGGGCATGTTTACAAAGCGAGTTAATATAATAAATTATACATTTTTCTCTAATCGTCAGCATTGCTTACATCAGTTATATAAATGTTTATAAACGCATTTAAATAGAAAACTTATTCGAAATCTAAGTACTAACTTTTCAAATAAGTTTAACTAATATATGTCGCGTTTTAAACCGTTAAAGTGTTTTATTTAAATGTGTACTATCGCGTAAACTATAGACAGTATTTTTATCTGTATTAGTAAAACTACAGTTTTATATGCGATTCATTTTAAACTCGAAATTCTAGGTACGCTAAAATAACAAAACTGTTACTAACCTAACATACAAATGTACCATTGAACACATATTACCTGCACGAAGTTTTAGCTTTTACCTGAGCTAACAATTATTTCCTGGAATATTTCTACTTGGAGTATTCCACAGAGGTTCCTATTTTGCATATTATATGTGACATACAAGAGCGATCTGAAAAACTAGCCGTAGATAATTCGTGCAGTCCGCCGTCGCTGCTTATCTACAAATGATTTATAATCAAGCCTTTTAACCTGTTTGGAAAATATTAAACGGTGTTTGAGAAATATGGGAGTTATTCATTATTTTTTTATACCCACCAGTAATTTATTTCGCGGCTATCCGAGTGTATTTTCACTCTTCTAATGGAATGTTTTCAGTAGTTTGTAGTTTTAACTACTTATAATTAGTTTAGTTTTAAAATATTGTTGTGACGTGATTATGTACATGTATGGATATATGATATCAACAGTTATTAGCGACGGAAAACACTGCCAAAAAAACCGTACTACGGCATTAATTCAGCTAGTCAGCCTAAGTAAAATAATATTAACTACTTGACGGTTTGTACACACAACACAATTCAGCATTCGTTACAATAATAAATTTAAGACAAGCAGATCTATCTGTAATATTTTTGTGTACTATACGGTTTTGAACCACATTTTTGTATATTCTACGGTTTTGAAGCTAGGGTATCAAGACCATAACGCTACGCTAAATAAACTCGTTTTCTTTCTAAGAAAGATGGTCTATAATATTGTTCGGTTGTAGGTTATACTTCGTTCCATTTTCAAATATGTTTTTACGTAAAAATCAATATATTCTCTATGCCAAAGTTAAACTGACCGTCCCTCGGCCCCACATTCATTCGTTTCTGTATTTTTACTTGATCAAAAGTGGAATTGGCAAGCCGCCGCCCGCAGGACATGCTTCATTTGTATGACTTTCACGCGGAAATGGAGGGCAATAATTTTATTACTTTTACGAACTAATTTCCTGATGAGAGGTCACTACAGTGTAATAAAATCATTGTTCAAGCTCCCACTAGAGATTAACATAACGAGAGAACGAGTTAGGAAAAGTTACAGTGTTCAGGAATCCCTCGGGATGAGCTGACTTGGAAATAATGAGGAACACACCAACTTTTATCGTTTACTGAGATTAAGTCGTTCGCGGTTTGCCTTAATATCTTAATACTTACGCAGTGATCATTATTAAAACGCCTTCTATTTTATAACTAGTTCTACCCCGCTGTGTTACCTATTTTTCAGTAAGCTACAAACATTAGTAAACCTGTAAAAATCGGTTTATATGTTCATAGGACTATTCGGCGAAGCGAAATTTCGTGCAATGCGAACTCCGTTGCGTCTAGCGACTCAAACCTACGAGTACTAAGCAATCCGTTACCAGTGGCGAACGGTGAATGATTAATTCGACCTTTGTGTCGCCGATATGTGATCTTTCTGGCCAGGCGGGTTAACGTTTTAGGTAAGTAGATCTTTAATAAGAAACAATTTAAAGTTAACGCAGCGCAAGTTACGTAGTTTTTAGATAAAATAATGTTTTTGATCCTAATTCTATATGGCAATAGTGATGGGTAGTTTTTTATAACAGCTTTTTTAAGGTAGCTGTAATGTTCCAGCCATATAAAATCTAAACAAGATGCACCGTCCACGTCCTATTTTGGCTTTAGATATTAAGACAACAAACAAACAAACAAACAAAGATAAAACTATTATATCTATTAAATACTGTCTGTAGTTTACGCGAGTAGTACACATATAAATAAAACTCTGTAACGGGGAGACCGGGACGGAATGTCTCCCCGTGACCACGGCTGCTGCAAAGTATCCGAAACGACGGGCCGTAGTTAATAATAATATTCAAATTAGTTTAACTAAAATATTAATTGTTAATATTGCGTTTTAAACCGTTAAATTGTTTAATTATTCATATACCAGACCGAACCAGTAGCTCCATTATAAACATATTAAATAATATAATTATTGTATATGTTTATTCAACAGAGAACCCAGTAGAATTCGTTAGGAAAAAACAATAAAAGTCCAATGAAAAAAGACAATTTGTTACACTAATAAAGTCGGCAATTGGACAAATGGAGATATTCTCAAAATTTCCTTCTGAGTGGAAACCGGCACTAAGATTGAAACATTGCTAATTGCGTGTAATTAAACTAATTGATGGCATTGCAGATGTTAAGTTGCGTGTTAATGAACGCTGCTTTTGCTCATTAATTAACTTTTTTGGGGACAATTTGGTTACGCGTCGAGATAATTTTGCGTGGTTAATTGCTTAATGATCAGTTGGCTGCAGTTCTATCTCCCTGGTTGGTCTAGTAGGTGACCTAGTTGAAATCGGCTGCAGATCACGAGCAAAGATTGACGGTCTCGTTGGTCTAGTGGTAGCAAGTATGGCTTATAATCAACGGGTCGTGGGTCTCTACCGGGTCCATTGTGTATCTAATTTTTCAATTTATAATGGACAATTCTGAAACATGTTGGACTGGAAATCTGGATACTAAATGTGTGAATTCCCATTTCCCCCTCGTGGGGCATGGGGCGAACACATTTCTGTGTTCGTTCCACTGATCTGTTCTTTAATAGGCAAGTAGTTGATCCGACTTCTGTACCCCGCCTGACCGAATCAATTTTTTTGTTTCCCTAAGATTCGAACCCAGGACCTCTCGGGCAATATGTTTAACCATTCGGCTATAGAGATTACTAAATGGGTGGTGGAATATAATAATTTCGTCCGGCTCACGACCACTGTCCACAGATAAAAAAAACTGTGAAGCCTAATCGCGTTTAGGTTTCAGTCGAATTTAGAATATTCAAAGCCAAAATAGGTCAGTGCATCTTGTTTAAATGCCGGCTGGGGTATATCACCCATCATCAGGTGAATCCCAATCCATGTCTACCATTAAAAAAAAAAAGAAAAAGGCTACCGGGTTCAGCGGACAAAGCGATTTGTGTTGTGATGTTGTGTTTTTTAAAAAGTTAGAAATTTGTTCTATTATATCTATATTTAGAATTCATTAGAAGAAGATTCATGTAAATGTGTTTGCATTTTTTTAGAATTGAACAGAAACTTCAACGGTTTATGACGAGAAATATATTAGCCAACTTATTTACTATTCATTTTGCGGCCCAACGTTTTGCTCTGTAGCAGTCGGGTCACCGTTAAACGAAAAAACGTCGAGTTTAATTGTGTAAATAATGTCCTGGGGCTAGCAACATTTTACACAATTCTTAACTTTATCATGATTTTTTTCTTCCAAAGCCAATTTTTTCTACAACACATTTTGTTTAGATGTTATATGGCTCGAGTAATCACCTACCACTGGAGGTGATATTACTCCCGAAAAGGAACCCGATTCTTGTCTCCCTCTATACAAAAAAAAATTTTAGATTTTGTGATAGTTAAAATATTCAGTCGAAATTTTAATCTGTCAGTGAAATGGGGCATCTTTACAGCGTAATGATTTTACCAGGATGAGGAAATATATTATGGGGCCGCAGGTGACTTCCCAGGCAAGTACTCTCCTTTATTCCACGAATGCTATTAGAAATCTCATCATTCCTCGTAATGTAGACCAAGTTTTTACTTTACGATTTTTTAACGACATTGAAAGGCATAAAGCCGATATACTCGTTGCTATTGGAAAATGTTTTATGGAGCCGTCATTGAACGAAACGAGATACATTTTTTATAATAAGTGTTTTTCGTTTAAATAAAACACTTTTAACGGGGTCAAACGCGATACGTGTTACTTTGATTTAATGTAATGGTTTTAATGTGTGTCATTGTACCATTCGCATAAACTGCAGACATTCTTTATGTTACTTTTTACTTGCGCCATAATGTTGATACATTCTGATGAATGCGTACTTATTTATTCTAACATTACACCAACGACCACTACTGTAAGAGGAAAATAAGTATGTTGATAGAAAAAATCATCTTTCAAATCAATAAATTGTTGCCAACCGTCCCGTACGTAATGTAGAGCGTTAAGCTTTTGAATGGCCTTAAAGTGGGTCAAAAGTACCTGATAGCTGTCAAAGCAATTAATTCTTATCCTTCGTAACGACATTCATCATTAGTGGTACGAGTTTTCTATGAATGAAAACGTAATTATTAACCCGTGTTTCACACTAGTAGAAAAGGGAATAAGGACTTATCTCCTAATTATACTTTTTCACCTGGAAAGAAGTTTTTTGTCGCGCTTTAGTGTCAAACTCGCAAAAATTCGTTATACGAAGGGAGATCAGACGAGACGTGGCGAGAAAAAATATTAATTGTTAGATTTCGATCAAATCCATCGTACTTGACGAATAGATTCATAAGTACTCATTAAAGATGTTTCAATATTTAAAAAGTGTTTAATTTTATATGTTATATAAATTTTCATGTATTATATAGGTATGTATAATATCGCAATTAATAAATACTGTATTATACCATGTAAATTACAGTACTTTAATACGCACAGTGAATACATCAATTAGTGCAAAAGTATTTCTTAACCATCTTGAAATATCAAATAATGCACCTCTTATTATGGATTTACTTACCAGATTTTTTTCAGAGGAGGCTGGCATGTGGTTAACTTGTTCGAAGGTTAAATGAGATCTGATTATTTATGATTCTACCACATTTGTAGGCATAATGGCAGATTTTTAAACACTTCTCAGAGAACCTCTTAGATATTCAGATTAGAATAAAAAATAACAGAACCATGAGCTGACTTAAAACAAAGTTTTAAAATGTTTTAATTAAGGCACGTTCTAAATCTAAGAATGTTATGACAAGAACAATTCTTTTTGAAGACGACTTAGCTTGGAGGACTGTTTTTCATGCTGAGCTGTAGTTACGAGCGCGGAGTGGGACATTTCTTTGTCCACACAACAAAAAGCAGCGCATTCTGCCACTGCATTACATGTAATATCTTCCTGAGCTCGTCGCCATAATAGGGTATAACCACGGCTCGAGTTCCTCACACGTTAGTCTTAAAAACGTAACACAAAGAGTTGTTTACTGTGCCAACATACACATAGCGCGTGTTTTCTTTTGAACATGCAATTATAAAGAAACACCCAGATATGACGGAACTGTTTCCTTTAAAAAATACCATGTCTACTGAGAAATTACTAGCCCACTTCTAATTTATTTATATCCTATTAAACAACAACATTATGAATCTAAAACTTTGGATGTGTGTTATTGCGAGTTAAATAAGAATTTAATTAAACAATTTATTGTTAGAATTGCTATAAAGGAACGCAACCATTTTTTAGTTTTTTTATTATGAAACTTATGGCGCTGCTCTCTTGCTTGAACTATTATACAAAATTGATCTTATAGTAATAAGTATATTTGATTATATAAGTAAATACTTGAAATCTGTGTCTTTGAACTTTTGATTATAGGTTATTTTCAATTAACAATAAAAATCGCCTTACGATATTACATTGATAGTCAAATAAAAAGGAAGGATTATGCGTGGTTGTGGTAAATAAATATTTACTTTGTTAACTAGCTGAGCCGGCAAACGTTGTTTTGCCATATAAATAATTTTACTAAAATGTCTATTAAAAAATAAGGGTTGATCGTAGAAGGGTGAAAATTGAGGATTTTTGTATGTTGTATCATAAAAAAATAGAAATTAAAAATTTGGTCTAAAAAAAAAATTTAAGGGTGAACAACCCTTATCACTTAGGGGGATGAAAAATTCCGCCGTTTCGGAGGAGTTCAAGTTCGAACACCGTGACACGAGAATTTTATATATTAGATTGAAAATAAACTATAATCAAAAGTTCAAAGAGACCATGTAATGGAAGATGAAAGAAGGGAGAAAATGGAAGATTCCTTCTACCAGCAACTTCACAGAATTTAGGATTATTATATTATTCTGTTTAACATCTCGACAACGTATTCATCTCAATAAAACATAAGATGGTAATATTTCAATAAAATTCATGTGAATAATGCATATTACGTTAACTTAAAGCTACATCCGCGGATTCAATCCATTAGAAATATTGCGTTTACTCAACATTGGATTGTATAATCTCAAATCCACCATTGAAGATTAAAAAGTAAGCGATAAACATAATTCTAATTGTATAGCGAGATTGCTCATATTGTATTAATATAATGGAATTTATAGCAATGGTCGGTCGTATTTTCTAAGCTCTGGGGAGTTCACTTGTTCTGTTTTTCGCGTTTTTCGTGGGTAATTGGAGCGGATGAAATTTATATAGATTAATGTTTTCCACCCTTGCTTTTGCCAATTGCTGACGTTCTGTTACTCGGGCGAATGTTTTAGGTCTTTCGACGGCAATAACATGTATTTTACGTCTATAACATTAATATAGAAAACAACATTATATTCACATGATGGCGTTACATATTAATTCGACTTCCCATTTTAAAAATGGTACTACTGATAGATTATAATCTTATGTCTTTAGTCTGTGGGCATTATAGACAAAAATATTTTTGACTAATCTGTCACTGTGCAAAATTTCTATTGCTTTTATTATAGTGTAGATATTATGTAACACAATTAAATGTCTTTTAACTTCATAAGCGTCTAGATGTTTGTCTAGATTATATAGTAACTACTTGGAAGATAGTTTGTCTTTATCTTTAGTCTACGTTACGATAAGACATACATGTACTACGGTTTAAGTGCCATAAATTGAGTTCTCTCTGGTTCTGGTTTATTACAAGCACAGACCGAGTGGGCATTAATTCTAGATCCGCCATAAACCAGCAGCCCTCCAGAGACTGTCAATTGAAACACAAAATATATTATTGCGCCATGTTTAACTGCATATCTCAACGAATTGGAAAACGAGTGTCATCTATCATGTCATGACATTTTTCGAACGGATTCCGGCAGTGTTACAAATGAGGGCAAATTGGTTACATCAAACCAAAACCTCGAATCAATCAAATAATTTAAATGCCGTTTTATCGTTGCCATCCGCGTTTAATTGAACAAAATATTATGTAGCAGTTTTAATAACAGCGATGATAATCATATCGTAAAATATTTATTAATCGCTTAGTTTATCAGCAATTCCATTTTCCCGTGTGAGTTTGTTTTTTTTTAATAAAAAAATATTTAATACTGGTTTATTAGTATTAATTATGGTTAATCAACGGGTCGTGGATTTCATTCCCACCAATTCCAAGATGTGATATCAGATGTTTTATGTGTTTCATTCTGTGGACTTACGTATGACCTAAGTCATAATAATTGTCAGCAGCTGGGTATTTTACAAGTGAAATGAGATAGATCTCACTCTGTATCTGCGTCATAAATATACAGGTAAGTAAGAAGGTGAATCCAGGAACTATTTGTGAATTTAATAACAAATATCAAAGTACCTACTAATTTGATAAGTCTTCTAATAAGTAAAGTCATAGTAGTAGTCTTACTTTATTCGTTAAATATATAATAAAAAACATTAAATAATCTGCTTAAGACATTATATATTAATTTAAAATATTATGTAAATTGTCAAGCTTATTTTAAAAAAGTAAAATTTTCCTGCACGAATGCTGCAAAAGAAAGCTAAAATTCTTGGTTATCATTTGAAATTAAAAAGTGCAATCTTTCTCAAGCGTTCCGGGTTTAAACTGATCTTACAAAGAAATTCGAGAATTTCGAGGACGAGTTTTCAAAGTTACTTTATCACATTACAAAAATAAAATTGTATTATACATTTCCATTTTTGTACTACTATGGTGGTTTAAAAATTATTAAAAAATGTGAAATCAGACACTTTTAATATCTAAACTATCAGTATTTATAGTTGATTGTTCTTATGCCCTGCCCGACCGAAACTTTATAATATGTTTCCACGCTAAATGCGAAATAAGACAAGGTATTTATATAATTTTTCTTATGATATCAAAGGTCAGATAAACATGGCCTTCGCTTGATGGAAGGTAAAATAACCCAGCTACATAACATCAACAGCTGTCAACCTATCTTGGCTGGCTATTCGGAAAACCGGAGACTGGCACCAAAACGCGATTCAACTTTACCGCTTTTTAATCTGTGGACGGCGGTTCGTGGACCCGGACGAAATTTATTACTACCACCCATCTAATATCCAGATTTCCAGACGTCGTCGAATATGTCAAAAGTCAAAATTAAAAAAAAACATGTAGGTACACTTATGAACGTCACAAACCTAAAGAATCTAACTTTACATTTACTACCAGTTCTCAAATAAAAGGCGTAGAATGAACGAATAGAAGAAGAGTTTCAGAAGAAGTAGAAATTGATTAGAGATGTTAGACTTAAATACTGTCTATAGTTTACGCGAGTAGTACACATTTAAATAAAACACTTTAACGGTTTAAAACGCGATATATTAGATAAACCTATTTGAAAATGATTTTTAACTTCGGCCCGACATTTCTCCCCGTGACCACGGCTGCTGCAAAGCATCCGAAACGTCGGGCCGAAGTTGAAAATCATTTTCAAATAAGTTAATCTAATATATCGCGTTTTAAACCGTTAAAGTGTTTTATTTAGATGTTAGACTTGGTGGGAAACCCGTTTATAATAAGCCAGTCATTGCTACCATTAGACGAACGAACCCGTCGTATTTTATTGATATAATTTATTTTAACTGTAAAATATTCGGCGTGTTCGTCCCTTCAGTTGGCAGTCTGTGCTTTTACCGCACATTAGTCACTGCTCAAGGCCCGACGCGTTGAGGGATCGACGTAACTTTATTCACATGATCCGTGATTCAATTAGGAACTCAGTCTTTTCTAGCAGCTGTTTCTAGCTCCCATAAAGCTCCGTAGCTGGTGATTGTTTAGTGGTTCTGGTCGGCTATTGTCTCCGAGGAGGTTGCAGTACGATTTAACACACTCCTCACGTTACTATTGCCCGACGTGGGCGTGCATTAGGCACTCACACCATCAGTTAATAAAAGACTTTCTTAGGAGTACTAGAGATTTTAGTGCAACCGAATATCAAAAATTGGTCGCCAGCGCTTTGTTTATATGTTAAATGGCTGAGCTATCATTAAGAAGACGCATGCAATGCCAATGCATTGCTGCAGATATAGAGGTATGGGCATCAGGTCCATCATGTTTTGAAAAGTAAGTTGTATTTGAAAACTTTAATATTTTTCACGTTTTGCACATGACGGCATTATATAAATAAAAGCCCGTGGCGAAAGATGTATTTAGTCTAAAATAGATTTTTAATTAGCTTGTATTTTTTTAACACCAAATTTATTATTATTATTTTTTAAAATTCCATCTGGATCATTACTGTACATAATATATAAATAGCCGTGAAGTAAATTTCCGAATGTCCAAAGTCAGAATTAACTATTTATGCCTTGAAAGTCTCTTCTTCTTCTTCTTCTTAGTTCTTCATTACTTATTCATTTTGATAGTATAGATTAGAGCTTCGAAAATAGTCGTTGATTTGTTTCGTGTTACTTTTTTCATTGGCGTCGTTTATAAGAGTCATTGGAAAACATTAACCCTTTTTATATTATCAAATATAAAGTCACGCTTATAAGCTCAGCACATGAATCACAAGACTGTAATGCTTACAGTGCTCTCGGAAAGTCTATAAAATACAGACGATGTTTCAAACACGCTCATGACTCTGTACAGTTTACAATACACTAAAATTCGTGAGGTATTCGCTAAAGCTCTTATCGCCGGCTCTCGTGCGACTGAAAGTGTCACAAATAAGGATCCAAGATGGGTCGGAACGCAAATTGCAGGAAATCGGGTAAGTTCTTTCATTGCGATCTCACGCCGGCGGCCAACGGCTGACTCTCAATTTCCGGACGAGTCCCACAGGAAACGATCGGTGATTTGCCACCTCCGGTCAAACGCATCATCCTTATTAACGAATGTCCCTGTTTCTTTTTTTGAAAATGTAAAAATAAATATTGATATTTATTTTTTTATAATACCACTGGTTTTCTCGTACTCAAATTTTGTATCTATAATACTTTATAGTAGTATAAAGCTGGGGAATTTGTTTGTTTGTTAATCACAGGAAGAACTGGTTTGAATTATTTTTTTTTTGCGTTAGATGGAACATTTATCAAGAAAGGTTTATAAAACATCAGGCTATGATTAGTAGGAGCGCAAAAACAGTAGGTAACAAAACGGGAGGGAAATGTGCCTCTATAATTTATAGAGGTTGTCTGATTTGAATATGATGTCCGCAATAACTATTTCGCGAATAAAGTGGGCACAGCTAGTCAAAAATGTTTATAAATTAAATAGAATACAAGTATTAATAATAATATAAGTAATAGTTATTATTTCAAACTTTTTGAACATTTCTTAGGCGAGGTCCCCCCGTGACCACGGCTGCAGCAAAGCATTCGGGCCATAGTTAAAAATAAACCTTAAATAAGTTTAACTTAATGAAATCGCGTTTTAAACCGTTTTAGTGTTTTATTTAAATTTCTGAGGCGTTCCACAATTAAATAAAAAATATATTTATATTCACATCTTTACTACCGTATTAAAACCGCCTAAAAGTTTTTTCATAACCTGTCGCTGAATGAATAGAATATCCTTTTTAGTGTGAGAAGAGCTCTAAATTTCAGCTGGGTAACATCCGTTGCCGGTGACATTCTTTGTGGTCTGACAGTTTATTATGAGAACAAAGGACGTCGCTTTTAGTCAGGTTTATTTAGAATGTTTAGTAACTTAGGAGGTAACTTGATTTTATTTTAACATACACTTATAAATATTATACATCCATTCCCCTCCGTTCTCACAACTCGTTGACAAATTATCTTTTCATTTTCCAAATTAATTTTTGAAAATGCAGTTGAAGTGTGAACATTTTTTGTTGCAAATAAGAGATTACCTATAACTGAACTCACCACAGTCGGGCGCTTACAAAACTAAACCAACTTTCTATTTACTATCATTATCACATTTAAAACGCGATATATTATAATAGTAAAACCCTTAAAGTGTTTTATTTAAATGTGTACTACTCGCGTAAACTATAGACAGTATTGTATATCATTGTGTAAGTTTTGGGAATATTTACTTACTTACTACTATTTACATATTATAGTTATGTATTACATATTAGAGAAAAGATCCCGCCCATAGCTTCAAATTCTTCCCATGCGATATCGACTTTTAATTGATATAATTAGTAAATATAAATCCATTTAATTAAAGCTTACATATCGTAGAAACTTTATATCTCTATTATGAACATAAAATTCGGGTCTCGGGTCCCTTATTCAAGGGAGTTCGTTAATTATTTACAATATATTTGGGCCAGGCTGAGAGGCAGTGTATCCGTTGTAATTGCTTAAGCCTACACTTTGTACCCATCAACACTAATAGTCCTCCTTAGCTTAATACCTTGCACCAACAGCCTATTCAAATATTGTTGTATGTCTTCTGTTATCGTTGACGAAATATCACTCACAGCTAATCTGTACTCTTGACATGGTAATGTCGCTATTTAATCACAGCTTGGGTCTTATGATATTCAATTTCAGGACAGAACCTCTAGCATTTTACGCAATGCTAGGGAGTGTTGTGTATTGAGACACGGAGGTAATAATATAAAACTTCGTTAAGATACCGTATTTATAGTAATGTTGTTAACATGCCTTTTGTAAGAACGTCGTAAGTTTGTTCGTCGTTGTCGTAACTATCTAGCTATTTTCCCCTTTTACTACAATGTTTATAATTTAATGTTTTTTAAAAAATATAGCAAATATTTTAATCGTAACGTTACATTTCACAAGACGCATCGCTGATTGATCGCCTCTGTCGCTAAATGGTTAAGAGCGTTTCACGCCGATCTCGTATTGCCGACCCTTAGTCGGTACTTCAAAGAAACGTTGGAACGCTTTAAAAAAGCCGCACCGCATCCGAACCCGCTGGTGAACCCGGGCCGCCAACTACATCCGATTTGGTAAGAAACCGATACAGCAATAATTTTTGAAGACACACAATATTTGATTTATAGCTTACAATTAACGGTATTTACTTATTTTAATGTTATGGTATAACCGCGATGTTGAAAATTATCTATACCAACACATAAAGCTGAAGAATTTGTTTGTCTGAACCCGCTGATCTCAGGATCTACTGTTTCTGTACTGAACTGAAGGCTTATAGCAACGCCGCAATATAACAACGCCTGTGACTAATACAAGCGAAGATACAACAAGAAATGTGAACTTTATTGATATGATTAACTTGCAAGAACGACGGGAAGGGACGCGACCGACGTCGTGGGTATCAGCTTAAGTTTATAAAGATGAAGGGGGCTTACAAAAACTAATTTGGATGCCCCAAATAACTATTCTACGCGGAAATCGCTGACACAGCTAGTTTTAGATATACATAGTTCTCTTCGACATTTCTAACTTGGCCCCTGTTTAATATTTAAAGCTCCTGTAATGCATGCATAATAATTCAGGAATGTTTTAGAACCTGCAGACTTAGTTCCCCTCTCCAAGCACTTTACTTCTCTACAAACAGCACTTCAAGATGATGGCATCGTTAAGCTTCAACGTGTTCAGAACAACCAGTTTTGCACTTCGTATGTTTAGTTTTATTGCTCTAAACGCTGGTTCGAGTGCCAACTGACGTGAAATTTGCGATATCTCTTGTTTCGTTACTCTTCTTTAGTCTTGGCCAGAAGCGTACAACGACACGAATGACGATGTTAGTGCTGCCTTAAGAGTACGCGAGTAGTACACATTTAAATAAAACACTTTAACGGTTTAAAACGCGATATATAGATAGTTAAACTTATTTATTTTGACTATCATGCCCGACGTATCGGATGTTTTCCAGCAGCCAGCTGATGCAATCGCGATATCGCGTTTTAAACCGTTAAAGTGTTTTATTTATTATTATTTACACGAGTTTAGGGTTTTTTACTTGATTACGCGTAGCGGCTATGCTAACGTTGCCTCTAGAGGATGCTCCTCTCCTCGGATGATGTCATGGCTTGCACCATTTGGAATCGGTTGTTTCTTAAAGAGCTAAAGGGATGCTTGAACACGTCTTTAGAATCTAAGCCACGGTATCCTTGAAGAATGTCTCAAATAAAGGATCACAGAGAACACAAATATTCTGATCACAAAAAATTACTTAAAATAGTTTCAAGTAAATATCGATACTTTACTCAACCAGCTAATTCAAACGAGAAAGACTAACTAATACAACTTAATATTATCAAAACTCTGCATCAGCATTTTAAATCGCAATTTATTCTCAAAGAAAAATAGACCAAAATCAAAATATGTATACTAGTTAATCAAAATAGTAATTATAAGAATATATAGCTAGGTGACATCGTGGGACATGAGGCGAACACATTTCTGTGCTTGGTGTTTTATTTACTTGCAAGTAGTTGATCAGACTTTTGTGCCCTATTATGTATAGCAATGTACTTACATCCTACTACTCTTTTCATCAAGCCAATTTTATTACTACTAATCAAGCTACGCCCAGCAGCATCCGCCGATACAAACGGCGAGCCAAACAAAAGTATAAATCAGTACTCCGAGAAACACTTGGTCGCGCGAATATTCGCGTCGCCGTTCGCACTGCCGATCTTCGTGGCCACACGGTTAACTTCAATTGTGGATAATGCACAGTATTGGGCCAGTAACAATATAGAACATAGTTGGATAACAAACGAGTGCTGTCATTCTCACACAGCGCGCTGGGCAGTGTTTGTTGAGAATTAATGAGTTGAGCGGGCTGCCCGACGCACGAACAACGATTCTTGCTAGCCACTAAGTTACCCTAATAACTTACTATATTAGACGTGGTGGAAAAAATCTGGGTCTATTTTAAGTTTAGTCGATCTGCCCCCTTTTCGTCATATGAAACAGTGTAACACAAAATTAATTTTGATGATTTTTTAACTTATCAGATCTCAATCACCAACAATATAAGTAAGTGGTCGGACTTAAAAATCGATTGAAGATTTAAATAAAACACTTTAACGGTTTAAAACGCGATATATTAGTTAAACTTATTTGAAAATGATTTTTAACTTCGGCCCGACGTTTCGGATGCTTTGCAGCAGCCGTGGTCACGGGGATTTTTAACTTCGGCACGAAACGTCGGGCCGAAGTTAAAAATCATTTTCAAATAAGTTTAACTAATATATCGCGTTTTAAACCGTTAAAGTGTTTTATTTAAATGTATACTACTCGCGTAAACTATAGACAGTATTCGATTGAAGATTGTAAAAATGTACGACACTGGCAGGACTTGAACCGGCATTCACAGCGTTCCGTGCTCTAACCAATTGAGCTCACCATTTTCACATGTTAATGCAGATAATATATAACTGCTATTATCTGCATTAACATGTGAAAAATATTTCAAAGTTATGTAATTTGTAAATAATGAAAATAATGGTGGAATACAGAAAGAATCTACGAAATGAACTCGGTAACGCTAGAACGTCCGCAGTGGGAAGTGATATCTCTCAAATTGTTCCCAATATCTTTTACGAGCGTTTGACAGTACAGTGAAAAATTACCAAGGAATTTCGTGGGATATTGTTATTTTCGCGCTGATGTTATTTATTTGGCTAGCGCAGATATCTTTCTAAGAGAGTATTAGATACTTATTTGATTTGTTCGATATAAAAAATTGTACCACTTTATCTTTTATCATTTGTTATACTTACTGATTCGTTTCGTAATAACATTCTTATAATTCAATTCGTGATACCTATGAGCTTATTATTTATATAATTTCCTTTAATATATAATATTTAATGGTAGAATAAAACGGGCTAAAAATATTAAATTATGGTTTTATTTAACATTAAATAACAAGTAGCGAACAAGAGAAAAATCATAAGAAACGGAAAGGTTTTTGACGTTGACAATTGACAAATCAATGACATTTTGAGAAGGCGGGAATTTTACATTTAACACGTACTTCAAACTAATTACTTTAGCTTTAGACAAAGGCTTAAAAAATCCCTTCCACACGGCGAACTCATTGATGTTTCCGTTTCAATGATCGATTTAATTTACAGACAGCTAATCAGACTTATGTGCCCCGAACGTAACAATTTATTGTTTCCTTGGGACTCGAACAGAACGAAAATGCTTATTGCAATGCTGGGCGACACGTTTTACCAGAGCTAGAGAGACCCGGGATATAGGTATTAATATAAGCTAACATATTTTTGTTTAGATATAAAATTCATTAGTTTATTTCACTATTTCAATTTCAGTTTTATATTATTGTTTTACATCTATAGTTTGTTTTTACTTTTTCGTGAAACTTTTAAATAAATGATTTTTTCATCATATTCGTCTCCCTTTCAAATGTATTATTATAAAGCGACGTGCAGGTTTCAGACTTGGAATGTCCTTAAATTAATGTCGTTACAGTGTAAAATTCCATTCGCTCAAATGCTATTTACGCGATATTGAAAATAACACAAACAAGAGCATTATTTCAAGAACGCGGACTTGTACGAATATTTGTTGTTATTTATGTTCGCCGCTAGCTCAGCTGCACATTTGTTAGTGCGATACTTTGGTGTATTTCAGATTAAATGTTTTGTGAAATATCCAGTCATAAATTGGAAATAGTTTGCACTATTTGTTCTGGCTTGCGGTTAGTGCTACGGGCGTGCTACCTGGAAGACAAAACAAATTGGCCCCAATATTTTTTGATTTAGTACATGAAGACAGACAAGCATAAGGTTCGCTTGATCTAAACAAGATATTCTGTCGACCTATTCTCGCTTTGGATATTCGGAATTCCACAGACTGCAACCGAAACGCGATTGAACTTGACAGCTTTTTCACCTGTGGACGATATCCAGATTTCCCGACGAAGGCTCACAGGTTTCAGAAAACTCATAAACGAATTTGGGGGGGATCAATCCCCCGTTGATTAATAGTCATGCTTTGCTACCATTACACCGACGAACCCGTTAAACATTTTCTGCATTTGTTGGTTTATTTTATCCCTTGGTTATAACTAAGTGGTGAGAGGCTCCGTATAACCATTATGATATCCTCTAAATTGGCTTTGGGCGATCAAACGCGCAGTCGGTTCACCTAAAACCTATTACCTCCATACTAACTGGATGACGGTTACGTTAATAGCATAATTGCATCGTAACATCAATTGGCTGACGTTTATTTGTGAAACTGCAGTTACAACAAGAATTTTTAACGTCCAAGATAAAGGAATGAGAAGATAAATTAAGTACTGTCTGTAGTTCACGCGAGTATAAATCTAAAGACATTCATAGATAAAAATATTTATTGAAAAAAAAAATTAAAACTAATTTGAAATAATTTAAATTTTAAGAAAATGTATTATTATAAATTAAATAAAATTACATTTAAATCCACTTTCCAATTATTATTGCAAATTTATTTTCCATTTATTTTATTATATTGTAATCTATCTTAATTTAATTATAATTTAGTACAAATTTAGGCAAAACACTTTTGACGGTTTAACACACGAACTATATCACTTAACTTATTTATTAAACCTGCCCCGTGACCACGACCGCTGCAAATCATCCGCAACGTAAACGGGCCGTAGTTATAATAATTTGTAAGTAAGTATAACAAATACATTTCGCTTTTTAGATCGTTAGAAGTGTTTTATTTAAAAGAAAATAATGTCGATACTGATTCTAATATTATGTGTTTTTCGATACCGTAAATCGAATTGCTAAAATATCGTCGTAATCAAGTAAACCACATGATAGGTGAAATATATTAGTAAAATTATTTTTAACCCCGACGTTTTCTATTCTTTGCAACAGCCATGATCAGGTGGGAGGTTATTCGCGTTTTGAACCAATAAAAGTATTTTAATTAAATATATTATACTCTCGTAAACTACTGACAATACTTAAATATCATCGTATTACAGTTTTCAATAACTCATATCTGTTATAGTTTTTAGTGTAGACTTAGCGTGCGTTTTTGCTGCTTTAGTTGAAGGATCTATAATAATACACAAACGTATAGTACGGCTGCCTTTTTAACTCAATTGTTAGACTCAAATAATTACATCTACGAATCCCAAATGTTAATTTTGTTTTGCTAGCACAGCACACAAAAGTCAGATTGAGATTAAGAGACTTTACAAACGGACACACAACTATGTCGGCTTTACACCTGGTTAACGAAATTCACACTACATATTATATAAATTCGACGTTTTTTACGTAAATTCATGCGACTCGATTATATGAAACGTGAGAAGCGTAAATGGATACGCTACCTCCTTATTAAATATAAAAATTCTGAAACATCGTAAAAATGTCGCGTATCATGCTCCTTCACGCTTTTTTATACATAGACGAAAACATTTATATTAAAACACTAGCTGATCTGGAAAACGTTATTGTTACAAGATTATTACGTTGATACAACTGTCACAAATAAAACGTTTATTTCGAGTTCATCAAGACAAACATATACTGTCGTGGACATTTTTTTAAAATCGTTTATAGAGGAATCATTCTTGTATCCATATTTTTGTCTTGAATAGTTTTCGCAGCCCACGCTTCGGATGCCCTCAAAGATGAATATTTTTTTCGTTTCACATTTTCCACTGTTTCTTTGCTCCTGTTGGTCACAGCGTGGTGTTTTAGCTAAAGCCTGATAAATGGTCTATATAACAGAAAAAAAATCAAACCAATAGTAATTAAGACTAGCGCGTTTAACAAACAATCTCTTCAGCTTTATTAGTATACATTACCTTATATTAGTATAACATTAATCGTATACGTATTTACTTTAGTGGTTTTCAACGTTCATGGCGGTGAGCTAGTTTGGGAAACCAGAACAGATTATATACAATAAGTAAATAATAGGGTATATTTATCAGAAGCACTGGTATGAGGTAATCATAGGTCAACAACAAATCTTAATAAAATATTTTAAGGTTACCTTTTCTGTAAATCATAATCAAAATAGACTAAGCCAATGTCAGTAGAAATATAACGTAATAAGAATTTAATTAAAAATATATAAAATAAAAATATTGAGTTGCTATAAAGATATTTTAAGGTATCTTTATTATATAAAATTAACTAACTTATTCGACAAGGAATAAATTAAAAACGCAAGTTCTTTTTACGATATTAAGTTGAGATAAAATTTAACATTGCGAGTGCTTTTCAGAAGCCATAAAAATATACATAAGTTTAATTTACGTCACGATCATTATTTACTTATAGTAATAACTTTCAAAGTGGCTTAGGTGCTAGCTATATTCATGGGTGCCTCATTTTTCTAAATTATAAATAATCTTATTATATCTTGAACTACATATTTCATTTTAGAAAGTCACCCATATAACTAAAATAGTTTTACGGATTAAAACACGATAAATATTACTCCGATTCGTACCAGACCGTAGCTAATATAAGTTAATAATAAACGAGAATAAGTAAACCAAACCAAACGTTTTCTTGGTTAAAATTATAAAACGACATAACGCATAGTTATTGCATTTGTTCTGCAACCTCGAAGGACTTTCTTAAACGTTTAACATTTAATAAGCTTATCTTGAAAAGCCGTCGCCAAGTTACATTCTGATTTCGGTTTGGTTATGTAGTCTCAACTATCAACAGATTACCGCGCTTTAAGCTCAAGATGTTGAACAATGGAAGCTGCCAGCAAGCCGCTAGTGCTATTGTAGAGAAACTAATCCTATAGGTGTACAGCAGTAACTGGCTAAGCTCATTTCCTTGCTGATACCTCATATACTGTTTATTTATAATGAATATTTGAGGATTTGGAAAGGTTTAATATTTTTCACATGTTACTGCATATGATGACAATATATAAATTAGATTAGATTAAGAATTGAAAAATTACGACTCGAGCAGTACTTGAAACGGCATCCACAGCGTTCGTGATGTTGCGACTCGGTAGCTCAATTGGTTACCCGTTATAACAACAGCACGAAACGTTGTGGATGGCGGTGGTTTATTCAATTTGAAATCGATTTTTAAAGAAAATATTTGACTACTTACTTATTAATATTATTTTCGATATTTGTAAATTGAAAACAATGTCTCATCTTTCTTGACTGTTACTTAGCACAAGTATGAACATCAATCGACAGTTAAACTACATTGTATAACTTGTACATTACGTAAAGATCACATAAAAAAGATCATAAGCCTTTTAGGTCAAACATAGAGCTTTTAATACAAAAACAATGAGACGGGCTAAGCTTATCTTGTCTGACCAAAGCCTTTGTCAAAGAAAAAATGACATAAACATCTCTTTACCTTACTTCAACTTTACCTTTGTGTTAACACAATGATAGTTATAAAGTGTTTATCTTTAAATGTAATCCACTATTGTACATAAATAAACATTGGTAATTTTCCTTTTAACAAAGAAAAGCTATACTATTTCAAATATCACTTACGTAATAAAAACATTACATTAAACGTTTAACGGGTTTAAAACGTAAATTGTACAATAATAATTAGTAAACTTAATTTAACTACGGCCGGACGCTTTGAAAGAGGCGTGGCTACGAACTATTAACAATAAGTGAACGCTTCACTTTTTTAAAGTTATAAGTGTACTACTCACGTAAATTAAAAATATTAAGAGAAAAAAAATGTCTTAATGTTAAAATACTTTAAATTATAACTTAATTTTCAAAAGTACAAAGGAGAATCATAAGTTAACGACCACCTTGCTATTTTCAGTTCTGCTAGACGTTTGCTTAAATGTAATGAGTACTTCTTCTGTCATTTCAGGTTGGAGATGGCTTAAAACAAACGTGTCGTGACTGTACCGAGATTAAGTACACTTTTCGCTGCATACCTTGTTGCGCATAAAAGCACAATTACTTGATATTTCGTAATATAATCTCTCTGCTTGAATTTATATACATGTTACGTTTAATAAACAAATGTTATTTGCTTTATTAAATAATAATTACTTATCACCCCGGTTTTAATAAATTGACTTTCCTTTTTATTTTTTAATATAATCATTCTATTTTTATAAACGGTTTGAGGGAACGAATACATTTTTTTTTAATATCTAAGACATCCAAAATACACGTGTTGTCCTAATTTTTTAAGGATCGTTTACGTGTTTATTATCACTTGCACTCCAATTTTAATTATGAACATATATAGTGAGTTTGTGTTTGCGGAAAATATACAATTACAGATTTAAAGGACGTGTACATTTTCAGAAAAGGACACAATATATACTTTTATTATAAGTAATATACACTAAAACATATTTGAAACCAGAATAGGTATATAATATGCAATAACCAAGCATCTTAAGATGTAACAAGAATATAAAGGAATAGATGAAGGGAGGAATTGAATATGTATTATGAGCGAGCAAGCTGAGTTTTCTTTATGGAAATCATTATGTGCACTACTTTAATAAATGGGATTTTTTCATTTATCAACGTCAGGGTCCTATTTTAAGTTGAATGAGATCTCTGTTCAATTATATAATTTTGTTCTTTTCTAAACGGAAATCTGAGACGGAAATTCAAATCGTATTCTTTTTTTTCGTCTATGTTTTTGGTTTTAATATTATTATTTAAGACTCACTTGTAACTTGCTACTCGTTGGTATTATAATATTTGTAAGCCATCTATCAACATGTAAACATTTTTATGTTAAATTTTCTCTTAATTTCTTCATTTAACATAAGTGAGAAAAAAGTAATTCTCCCTGTCGCACGACAATATCTACTCACAGTTAATTATCATGGTTAAATAAGTAATTATTAATTTTATCGACAATATTTTTTTTTATTAAAAATTTGACGTTTCATTTGTAACAGGCGTCGTCAAAACCTAATTCGAGTGTTTCCGTAACGCCCTTAATACGATTATGATTTATACTTAAAATAATATAATCTATGAATGATTGATTAATCAAGGTTTTCTGTGGTCTGTAGTTTGACAGTTAATTGTAAACTGTCAGTAAACGTCAGCGAGACAGCAGTGATAGTACTCAAATATCAGTAACTCAGTAATTAAATAGACATTTTTTGTTTATAAATATAATACTTTGTGTTGGATCTATTTAATTTAGCTTCTGCATAGTGCGAAGTATTGAAATTATTAAAATGAGTATGAGGCCTGATGATCATCGTAGAAAGTGGGATAAGGATGAGTTTGAAAAGATTGCTGCAGAAAGACTGCAAGCAGAGCTAGAGGAAGAGGAACATTCAAAAATAAAAGGTATCTATTGTCACTAAACAGTAAAAAACAACAATAATTTTTACTTAAACGGGTACTAACTATACACACCGAATCACTAAATTCGTAACCTACATTCATATTGTGATAATTTCAGCTCCACCTGTTAAGCGAGAACTTCTTAAACAACGCGAATACAAAGTTGATTTGGATTCTAAATTAGGTAAAAGTGTGGTAATCACAAAGAACACACCAACTTCACAGTCGGGGGGCTATTACTGTAATGTATGTGATTGTGTTGTTAAGGACTCCATAAATTTTCTTGATCACATCAATGGAAAGAAACATCAAAGGAATCTTGGAATGTCCATGAAAATTGAAAGAAGCTCTTTAGATCAGGTAATATAAAAAGTTGCTTATTTACAAGATCTATATAAAAATATTAGTAATAAATTATACAGTATACCTTTTAGGAAGAATTAATTTAATGATGACGTAAAAAACTTCTTTAAGAACATTATTCCGAATATCCAAAGCCAAAATAGTTCAACAGTGTGAACCTTGCTTAGATGCTATATAGACTGGGGTATTTTACCTACCATCAATTCATCCATTTAGTTAAAGTTGTGCACACCTTTAAGTTAGATACATAAGTAGCATTAACTATTCTTAGAAATAGATTTTGTAAGTTTAATTATGTATGTAGTTGGTGAGCCTTGTATAAATAAATAAATCAAGTCAACCCCAAAGTTGTTTGTCATACTCAAACATGAAAAAAACTTCTCTAAACTTCTTCTTCTTCTTCATAATTACTAAAATAGATATACTTAATTGTACAACTTAAGGTATAAAAAATATTAACTTTTCATTACTGTATTTTAGGTCAAGGCAAGGTTTGCAATGAACAAACGGAAGTTAGAGGAAAAAAAGAAGGAATATGAATTAGACACCCGTCTGAAGGAAGCAGCTGAAGAAGAGGCACGACTGAAGGAGTTGAGGCGTGAACGTCGCCGTGATAAGAAACGTAAGGTGCAGGAAGACGATGACAATGAAGATGGCCCTGCTGAGTCTGAATTGGCGCAGATTATGGGTTTCTCTGGATTTGGTGCAACAAAAAAATAATTTATGCAAAAACTTAGTTTAATAAATAAATTTTACTCATTTAATTTTTTTTTATTTTTACCGTTATGTATATTTTTTATTAACTATGCTAAGTTACTTATTAGAGAGGCCAAATGGATTTTTACTTACAATTAGTGTCAGCGACTTCGTCCGCATAGAATAGTTATATTATATACCTTTTTAAATTAAAGCTATTGCCCACGACGTCGGTGTGTCCCGTTTTTCTTGTTCTGTAGTATAATCTTAACAGATAGACATATAGGTAGTGTCGCAGACATTTTTTTTTAATCTTTTAAAAAGAAATCAATCTTTCTATACAATATATTATTTGGGTTAATCTTGAAACGTTGTCGCAGCGCAGAACTTCCTACATTGTTACATACAACAATCTGCTTGTGTATGTAATAACATAGTATCTAAAATTGTAAAGGTACGTACTGACCAAATGGTTGCATTGTAATGTTACATATTACACATTTAACACTGTTAGTACGTTTTTGCCTTAATTCTGATACGAATGCATGATTCATCACGTTTAATTACACTGCGAGGGTTTGGTCAGTACCCACCTGACTATATATAAGCAGTTGTTAAATTATACATATTACAGTGCCTACTGATTACCCTCTCCACGCTGGAAATAAGGTACATAAAATTGTTATTTCTAACACATTATCAACGCTCATCAGATCCGTATCAGAAATACCAACTAACAGATTATATATTTACCTACCATCCATTGTGTTGAAGCTATGATGTGTGACAAAGGTCACCACGGGAACTCTAATATCCGTTATGCATTGAGTTAACCCGCCATCACTAAGAGAAGTAATTTTTTATCGCGGGTTCCGTCGCATTCTTTTCTTATTTTTTTAGTGGTTGAATTTTAACTACGCTAACGGCAGGCATACTTACAAAGCTTTGAATTTATTTATTTTTTATATATTGAACCAAGTGAAATCTTTTCTTAATATTTAATGATTGAATGAGAATTTAATTTTACCAATGCTGATGGCAGGCATACTTGATATGTTATTTTTATAATACTTAACCAATCCAAGTAATCTTTTGAATGTACGGACTCTTAAATTAAAAAAAAAGGATTCTTTCCATGGGTGAAACATTTTTGATAGATACCATGGATGCATCTAAGATTTAAAGACTAGAAAACAAGGTACATGTAACGGCTTAACAATCCAACATAGATATTACCTTAAAAACATAACAAACATATTTATATTTTGCCCCATTAACCTGGTTTTGGAGACTGAAATAAACCAGAATAAAATATCTCTATGGGATGGCAGAATGCATGGTCCCAACAGTAATTAAGCTATGATTTCCGCTACAAGCGCGCCACGCCTTCCTATAAAGCCTAAGTTCAATGTCGAATGGACCACTGTTACATTGGACTGCTATCAGGTAATCAGCCAGTATGTTAAGGAATATTGTTATTTTTATTCTCGTCTTTCTCAGCATCTCATGTTTGGCTTCTCAGGTAAACACTGCATATTACTGCTGTAATATTTTTAAAGATTAATTTAGTATGAAGATTATAAAAGTATATTATTTTTATTTCATTTCAGATACCAACTTATGACTCATCTAGTAAGTACTGAGTGACAGTAACAAATATACTATATATACAATACTATAAGAAATATACTATATATAACTATTTGTTGTAGGTTTGATTTCATGTGTTCTGAAATAATTTTTAAATTTTCATGTAATGTGTATAACCCACACGTATGCAACACAATATCTACTTTACCTGTAGTACCTTAAATAATTGTAATGTTTCACCTATTTCAATATACTCAACTATTATATTAGATACTAGTTGCAATGTAGTAAACAAACTTCTATTATATTTACAGGTGAATCAGATGAAGTTGATAGACTAATACGGGACAAACGCCAACTAGAAGATTTAAGTGCTGAATCTCCATTACCAGTAAATAATCAGCAAGATACAGGTTTTTGGGAAAAGGTTGTCAGGGTGGCTTTAAGCATATTTAATAAATTTATGGAATGGTTAAATTCCTAATTTTATCAAATAAAATTATTTAAATTTAGTTGTTATGCTAATACTTGATAGAGAACTAGTAAAGTATTAAAACTTTGAGTGAGAGTACAACATATTTTAATTTCAAGATTATTTAAGCTCAACAGATTCCCATCTATTTTTCAAATAAGACATCCAATATAAAAATAACTACTACTTATTTCAATTTCTGATGTATATCATTAAATGTTAAATTTAAGGGATTATATTCTCGCTGTTGTATCAAATAACTTAAATTCATTTCTTCTGGTGATTCGCCTAACTCAGGGGGTAGATAAACATCACTTTCCGAAAATGTAACATTACTTAAGATACCTTTAATAAATGTAGGTTTCTTATATGTCGTACTGAAATATGCAGTGTCTATAACACACTTATCCACAAGACTTTTCGATTTAATATCATTTGGTAATACTTTACCATCCAAAGCATTGGCCAGAATTTGATATGCACTTTTAAAATCATATTTGTCTGTGGACACTAATGGGGGTTTATCTTCGAAATCTGCTATTAATCGCAAAGCAGTGGCAGTGTCTGTTTGCAGCTCTTCAAAACTGCGACTATCTGAAAGTGCTGAAGCCCAGTTTGTTAATGGAGCAGTAGATTTACTTGCTATACGCCGGTTTCGTTTCCTGATAACTTCAGGATTTTGTAAGGCTTTTGATTTGTAGTATTCAATGGCTTGCTCAATTTCTTTTCTACTTTTAGTCGAAATATAATAATCAATTTGTTCAATATCGGAACCAAATTCTTGAAGAGCCCGTAAGAGTTCGAACTTCTCGCTCCTTGTCCAATTTTTCAGATTCTCAGCTTTAGGATTTGTTCGTTTACTCATGTTAATATAAACAAATAAATCAGTACCTAAATATCGAATATCAATAACACTCTCTTATGATTTAGTTTGACAACTTAACATTATCCTGATTATCACGGATTCCACAGATGAAATAAAGCCCGTATAGTATTTGTAACACAGATTACTTATTAGTTTGTACGTATATTGCGACACAATACCAGAGTATATTTACTCTTGCAATAATTCTATATCAGGATTCTTAAAAAGATAATGGTATAATATTAGATTATACACTTACTTACCTTTAAACTTACATACAATTTTAAATAGTATACCTACAGTGGATAATTGCGTAAAAGAATAATTACACCATCTACCTAAGAAGATGAAACTTATTTATGAATATTGTAAAATGCTCTAAGAATCTTTTCTAACCTTTATTTATCGATGGCTTAATTTTTTTTATTAGTATTAGTTAGATTATGAATTTATTAACGCTTTTATTTACCTATAGGATCTTTATATTTCGATCACATACCGTTCAAAGCAGTAATAAAAAAATAATTGTTGTTACTAATTGTTATACTATATATTTATTGTAAATGACTTTAAAGCGCTAAACGAAATAAAATGTTAAATGTGTCCCTTACTTGAGACATGGGGCAGAAATGTCTATTGCACTCGCGGCCTTCGACTTATGTTCCCGCGAAATTTTAACCCAAAAGCGCGCTAGTAGCACGACACTTTTTCAAAGACAAACAAAGACTTCTCAGTAGCGGCACGCAAGACGGCAAGACAGACCAGAAATAGTGATAGACATCGAATATATAAGATTTTCCAAAAAATACACCTTATATCAGATTATTATTAGATATCAGGTTAAATACTGTCTATAGTTTACGCGAGTAGTACACATTTAAATAAAACACTTTCACGGTTTAAAACGCGATATATTAGTTGTCACTGTTATTTGCCACAGCCGTGGCGGGGAGTCTCCCGTTGACTACGGCTGCTGCAAAGCATCCGAAACGTCGGGCCGAAGTTAAAAATCATTTTCAAATAAGTTTAACTAATATATCGCGTTTTAAACCGTTAAAGTGTTTTATTTAAATATACTAGTGGAAGATTAAATAAACGGAAATAATTACTAATGAATTTCCCACTTCTGTTCTTTTCATTAAACCTGCCTTCATGTCTACATACCTTTTTTTATGATGAGGACAGACATGGGGTGAAGTTTACAAATATATTTAACCAAAAGTTCTGAACTATTGCTTAAATACCAAAGCAGGTAGTATTAAAAATGCTAAATTTTAAAATGTAATATTGTAATAACCATATACATTATTTTATAGCTTTTTACATTAATCAGGAGCGAATATCATTTTTCTTTCACTTTAATAAAAACATGTATCAATATTACCAGCGCTGTAGATTTTATAAATGTCCAGAACTCAACAGCTAACACGTGTGATGACTAAATACAAATATTTAGATCACATTTCATATAAACATGTAACAACATGTAGCTTTAAAAATGTACTTCCAGAACACATCAATTGTTGCTTTACATTATACATAAATAAGTATACCAAGAGTAGCTTTACATGTTGTGCTTTGCAGGAGTGCATGAAAATGACATTCAACGTCCCAAATATAAAACAATATAGTCATTGTCTACTAAAAAAGAGTTAACTAATATTTACAAAAGTAATCTACTATACAAGTTATTAAATTAAGAATAATTTAATAGTGAAAAATTTTGAATCTAACATTCATTCTTCTTAAACTTTTTAATAGTTTCAGTCATTATATCTTCTAGTTTATTATTGATTCTTCTTGTCTTAAGAAATGAATTGTCACTATCACTAACACTTTGTCGAACACAGTTCATGTTGGAAACATTTTGATTATGTACACTATGCTTTTTATCACCGATAGTTTTACTTTTATTTACTATTAACGCGTTTATGTCATTGCTAGGGTGAAGTTTGATAGGTATAATTAATTGATTTTCATTGTCTCCTTTCTTAATAAAGTCTTGCTTTATTTGCATCACAGATCTATTTTCTGAGTCACTTGAAAGTCTTATCGTCTTTCTTAAATGAATCGTTTCTGTGGAGTCAGCAAAATTTCTCTTCACTAATAATTCTCCTGTTGGCATTTGCTTTACAAAAGTGAGTGTTGCTCCATCAGTACTCCTTAAGTCACATTTTTGTTCTTTACTTGAACTGCTTTTTTCACTTCCTGAACCATCGTCAGCATGATCTTCAGTTTCAATTAATTTTCCTGTAAAAAATCAGTAATGTAGCAATATTTTTTACAAGTTGTTTGAAGTAAAATTACACAAGAAAACTTTTTAATTTTTATTTACCATTTAATGTGGGGAATGTAATATCAGGTAGGTTTAAATGCGAATCTGGATTATATGTATTCATTAATGATTTCAATAAATTCGAGATTTCTTCACGCTTCCTTGTGACAACAATTTCATCAAACCAATTGGTCAATTGTTTTATAGGCAAACTGTAGTCTAGCACCGGATCCTAAAAACGATAATGATTATTTTATCTTCTTAGGCTAGCCTTATAAACCTAAACTCAAATAGGATTTTTACCTTAAAAAATTGTTCAACATATTGTAGTAAGTATAATCCACAATCTGTAAAATTATTCTGTTGTGGGATTTTTGGACAACTTCCTTTAATATTATCTTTATTAAACACTTTATTTTTTGATACCTGAAACAAAAGTTACGGTTTTTACTTGTCGTCATTTAGACAAAAGTAACAATAATAATTTAAATAATATTTCACACCTTTGCTTGATATTCACAGGTTAGGTAATCCCGCAATGTGGCTACAACTCTTGATCTTGATGTACCCGCCAGTGAGTCAAATATTAAAATACATGGCCTGAAAAGAAGGAAATACATATTAATAAAAAACAATAATTAAATATTATGTAAAAGATTCACGACATGTCCAATTCTTAAATTAGAAAACACCTGTTAACCTTAAAATAAAATGAAGTATTATTCACATCAAATTGAAACTTTTTTCTACAATTTATCTCTATGATAGTCCGTCTACTTGGACTATTATAGAAATATAATATTGTAATGCATGCAATCTTTATTGAGGTTTACAGATTACACAAGCCTATTGTCAGTATGGTCATTGTGGTGTGGTAGAATCATTACTCTGTTACAAGAGAGCAAGAAATATTAAGGGACTTACTGCTTAACTGGTTCAATTTTTCTAACAACAGGGACTTCTGGTTTTTTTTCAACAAGCTTCTCGGCTTCCTCTTCTTCAGAATCGCATTGCATATCCAAGTCGCTTTCCTGAGGTAAACATTTATGTATAATTATTAAAGATTTCAGACTTTTGTTCATAATCATATAAGGTAAAAAATATTAACCTCAGCCTCTGCTTCATCACGCTCGCTCAAATTATCTGAATCACAATTTAAAGTAACCTGTTCTTGTTTAGTTAATGGAGTTATTGTTGTGCTACCTATTTGCATTGAAGATTTACGTTCTGAAAGAAGAAAAAAAACATTAGCTAGTTGTCAGAATTAAATAAGGGCACGGATTATAAGTAATAATAACATATTATTTACCTTTTCTTTTACTTGCTTGTATTGTTACGATTCTATTATCAATCATGCTTCGACAACCATCTAAACTTGGAAAACAAATAATAGCAACAAACCAATGGCAGTTTTCATTAATAGGAACTACGATGAAGTCTTTATCAAAGATATTGACATTTTTCGTCCAAGTTTTGACTCTTGCGTGACGTTTTTGTGCTGGCGTTAAACTATTATCCCACTCCATGGGATTGGAACTTCTATTAACCTTACTTGGTTTTGTAGTTAACCTTTTATAGAAGAATGTGCTAAAAATATGAGTCTTATCCCTTTGTCTATCTGTTAACACATCATGAACTAGGTGCTTTAGATAAAAATCAATGATGACATCATTTAAAAATTGATCTTGTGCCAAACACATATAATCTTCTGTATTTATAGGTATTCCACCTTTGCCTGGTGGATAAATAAGTATTTGTCTGATTTGCTCAGCTGTATTAATACTGAAAATATAAATGAGTTCATATTATACCAATAACTGTGAATTTATAAAATACTAAAATAGTCTTTAGGAAATGGTCATACCTCTTTCCACACGTAGCACTGGAAGCACTTGTAGATCTTGTAGTAACTTTTGTAACATTGTTACTCTCTTTTGGACAAGTCCGTACTAAAATATCATTAGCTTCTTTTGTGGAGAGATCAACCATGACTTTATCAAACAAACTAACAAAAGCAGCTCTTGTTTCTTCTGTTATTACATCGGGTAATAAAGTTATTCTTTTATATGCATCTACTTTTGAGGTAGGATTGTAATATAGACCTAAGAAATAAAATATAATTTCATATAAATAAAGCGAATCAAAAGCTAAACATGAGGAAAAGATACATTTCACTTAAAATGTTATTGAACCTAATACCAATATAATATACATATACAATAACAAAAAGGTTGGCTTTAAATAATCTAGAGTGTAAATACATACCTGATTCATCAACCATGTCCAAGCTTTTCCTTATATAAATACCACATTTACTTGTAGTGTACAAGAAAATTACAGGCAGGCCTTTGCCAAAGTGAACCAATAACCTTACTATTTCTTTAGAATGTATTTGTAGGGCAACTTCTTTGGATTCATTCTTTAATGACGGAGCAACAATTTTAATTCCACGGGGTGATATGATAATCTATAATACAAACACTTTTTTGAGCATTTATGCCTTGAAATTATAAAGACATTTAAAACACTATAGTTTGACCACCTAAAGACAAATTATGTAATAGTGCCAACTATGAATAGAGTGGGGTTTGAATTGCAAAGAAAACAATTAGTGTTTAGATCAGGTCAAACACAGACGCTTGACCAAACACAAGTCTACATACAAATCTATTATTGAAACAGCATGCCTGTGTACGATGGTATTGTAGTCTACCTCATAGAAAGAGATAAGACTTCAATTCTTATTATGCTTAAATACAAGCTGGTCACCCAGAAAGCACAATGTAAAAAAAAAAACTATTGAGATGGAAAAAGAAATAGAGCAATCATGGTTTGTGACTGGCTGTAGATATCACATATTAAGAGTCCATGTTTTAAAGGACTGTTTTGAGAGTTTAGCTCAAGTAAATAAACTAAATAATTAAATAAAAAATTTATTACTTAGTTATTTTGTCATAATCATTTAATTTGAGAACTGAATTTGACTTTATAGTTGTTGATCTGTCTTCAGTGCGTTCAGAGCAAAATAATTTTTAGTTAAGCCCGGACTTCTTGCCTCATACAATACAACAACAAATTTCACCATTGAGCAATATTATTATTAAAAACTATTTACCTTTTCTTTAGGTGTGTACCTATATGATCCGATTCGAATTGTCCTACATTTAAATGATGAGAGGATAGTAGACATACTTTGGCTAATCGCTTCCCGGCTTTCATCTATAACAAAGTAAAATATAAAATCACTTAATTAAGTATTCTACAAGTAATTACTTGTTTTCATTTGGTACATAAAATTATTGGTAAAAAGTTATTGTAACAAAACCACATGTTGTTTTTGGTTCATTGTCTGTCTTCTCTTTTTAAATGGTATTGAGTTGTGTCTTTTTAAGCTTGCCTAGTATGCAACAAATAGTCATGTTCTTTATAAACATTTGGAGCAAATAGGCCTGTTTACATTCAAATTATTATTAGATGGTATTAGGAAGAACTACTTATTTACAATTTCACTATCAACATAGGCATATACAATATTCGGTTATTGATCGACAACTGCGATGTAGATTGTTAAGATTTAGCTATATTACAAACAACTCAGTGAAATACCTTCTAAATTGTTAGGTTGATTTATAGACATCTTGCTATTAACAATGTGTTCACCGATATATATTTTACAATTTAACGAAACAAGTACTTCACACGCCGCACGCTGGTGAACTTCATAGACAACATATTGTCAACTGTCAAAGTCAATACATCTACTCAAGAGATTCCAGAGATCGATTATAAATCGATTACTACCAAAGGCAAAATACAGATTATACCACATAATCTGTATTTTGCCTTTAGTAGGACCAAAATAAGAAATTCCAGAGATCAGAAATAATATCATCATAATTTTTTTTATAATATTTTATGATTACCAGAATCATACTATTGTTGTTATTGCCCATAGGCTAAATCAACTAATGCCCAGTATTTTGCTTGTTCAAAGACAATCTGTGTATAATTTTAAGATTATAAAACAGTCAAACAATAATAATTCATTACGAAGAGAAGTCTAAAAATCGCTTTAACTTATATTTAGCAATATTAAAAGCATATGTTTGTAGTTATTTTTTTCTAGAAGAGAGAATCCTTTTCTGTATTGATGTCATGAGGTGGCAAACATTGGTTTACTAATGTCGACTGGAATATGTATTTTAAACAAATATTTTGTGATATTGAATGAAACGGGACATGGGACAATGGGAGACCATGTCGACGATCGTGCGACGACATACAGGCCATTTTCGACCCACCATAGGCGAAAACTGCCGAAAATGGGAAAGTATGAACAATGTGGAGGGGGCCTATGTTTGTAGTGATTTTTTTCTAGAAGAGAGAATCCTTTTCTGTATTGATGTCATGAGGTGGCAAACATTGGTTTACTAATGTCGACTGGAATATGTATTTTAAACAAATATTTTGTGATATTGAATGAAACGGGACATGGGACAATGGGAGACCATGTCGACGATCGTGCGACGACATACAGGCCATTTTCGACCCACCATAGGCGAAAACTGCCGAAAATGGGAAAGTATGAACAATGTGGAGGGGGCCTATACATTAGAGAGGGTTCCTAATGACCAATGATCTTAAAATAATATTGTACCTATATAATACCAGTTTTGAACAAGATTAAATTAAAAAATATACATAATAGTAATTTACATAGAAAATTAAGATTTCCTTATTTTATTTTGTTGATTTAAAATGGATTGTAGCTAATTCTACCTAAAAATTACAAATGACTAGAAGAAAATGTTTGACTTACCATTCATATCATAGCTGATACTGCTATCAGAAGTACCACCTTCAATTTCAAGTAGGGAAGGCTCTTTAGTATGCATTTGCTGTTCTATCTAAAAAGGAACGAAAAAGATGATACTAATATACTAAATATCATTAACATATTATATTTAATTTTAAATGACTAAAATAACAAAAACTTCTTGGAGAAGCTTATTTTAACCTAAATCGATATTTAAATACTTCAACATGTTTGCAATTTGAAGCAACTTGAACAAACAAGAAGAAAAACCACTTGTTAAGGGAGTAGAACCAACGAGAAGAAACTCGGCGCAACTCCTTTTATCGCCAAGTTTCCTTTTAGTCATTGTAGTGAAGAATTTGATATTTGAAGTAACAAATTACTTTAAAATTATGATGCAGGTCTTACCTGATTACTCAACATAGAGCTGTTGGAATCTTCTTCATCTGAACTCAAAGTTAATATAACTGGTTCAGGATCTGGTTGCTTTCCTCTAGGTTTTCTTACTCTAGCTGGTTTCTTTTCCTGAACAATCTGTTGAGAAAAAGGATTTCTAAGAATTAATAATACCTCTTTTTATTATTTATACAGAAGCAGTTTAGATTTGTGCTAGCTATTAAGTTTTAACTAAACTCTTGTAACTTACCGCTTTGTTATTTAAGTTTTTTGCGTTATGTTTAAGTAGATTTAGTTTAATGGTATCCCCGCACGAACTGCAAAAGATATTTACAATTTACTATTGATTGTATCGACTAATACGTCAAATTAAGGAGTAAGTCAGATATTTACGCTTGTTTTTCTAATGAGGTCTTCTCAATTTCCTTTTTCTTCTGTTCCATATTTTTACTTGCTATCGGTACGCTTTTAGGTTCCTCTGTGAAGACACGTTTACACCTGCGATATAAAAATATATAAGTTACCTTCTCATAACAAAGCTGATACAGTAATAGATAATGAGTTATAATTGATTGGAACTGCTTCTGGTTTAATGATGAGTATTCTTCATGGGTTCTCTCACATCCCCGCACTGGGTCTACGCTACAAGTTATTAATATATTTTCAAAAAGTTACCTCTGGCAGCGATTAAAGTCAAAACCACTATATCCACAGGATTTACACACAGCCAACTTTCCATCCACGTAGCGGGGTTGAGGGGATTTAGGGGACTCCGGACTACTTGCTGTAAAAATACCACTCCATAAAAAAAATGTTTGAAACTTGTTGCTGATTCATAGATGATATTATATCATTTCTGATCATTCATAAATGCACGGAAATAAATAGTAACAATCAACGGGTCGTAGGTTCGATCTCCATTGGGATGGATTTTTCTAAAACATGGCTTTCTTCTGGACATATGGATATTAGGTGGTAGTAATATCGAAATTCCGTGTGGTTCACCGTCTGCAGATGAAAAAGCCGTGAAGTTTATTCGCATTCCGGATTCGATCAGTGTGGATTTCTGAATTCTCTTTCTTGTTTTGATATTATTTGGGGGTATTTTACCTAACATCAAGTACACCCCGTGCTTGTCTGTCCTCCTCTATCATAAAAAAGCCTGCAGGGTAAGCAAATGCTTTGTGTGCCAATAAAACGTGACAAGATATATCAAATACGTACAATTATCAGGACAAGGTAATTTCTCTGGCGTCGACATTTCACTACTTTGAGATTGCGTCACTACACTGGGAGAATTTCTACTTGACAGATCGCCAACCAACATCTGAAATAGCAACGAAGTTAGTCACAACTAGTTTCTTTCGATTAATTTTATTTAAAAATACAGTGAAAATTGTTGAATAAATATTGCCATATATATTATATCACTGTTTTACTAAATTGAATTTGTTGTTATTGAAATTAAATGTTTTTTGTTATGGTAGTGGACATTATTACACTTACAGGATGATTCTCTAACATTTCTTCTATTCTTGTGGTAGAGCCTACCGACACGAAGTAATCAATTTCGCTTGCGGTATTTTGCATACACTGTATATGAGTATCTTCCGTAAATGGAACATTAACCTGAAAAAAAAAATATTTTTAATAGGAATCTTCAAAAGACTATTTTCAAAAATCCAATATAATATGATAGCAGAATACACAAGTGTATAATTGCTTTATTTATTTCCATTGCATAGGATAATACATTTTAACAGTATATGTATTATAAAATTGATTTTAATGAATTTCGGAAAACAGATAGCTGACGTACATCACAAATTAGAGGATAGTTAATGGATTATCTAAAAATTTAGACAGAGATTATTAATAACCAAAAAAGATTTAGTTAAGATCTTATGGATATTATTATTTAATTGAAAGTTTATTGTTTATTTTAAAACATTATACCTGTTCTAATACTTCTTGCAAAGTACAACTCTCTTTAGGCAGAGTAAAAGTAATAAGCCTCTGTTCCCCATTCTGAAGAAAAATCAACATTTTAGCTGATTGAGGTTCCGCCGCTTGCTCTGAAGGTCCACTTGTCGCTTCGTTGATTTCTGAAAGAGAAAGCATTCTTATATGATAGAATTCATAAAGAAAAGAAACAAAACCATAATTGTCAATGAAACTTTATAGCAGTGAGAAAAATGGTTCTTGATTATGGTACTTTGAGATTAATGAGAAAGTATGCTCTATTTGATCTTACCAGAATGTGGGGCTGTTGGCTGCGTTTGCATCGGATGAACTCTTTGCACGGGCCTAGGTTGTTCTTTGCTCTTCACTAGCGTCTGCCTCGCAGTTTCCCTAAAAAATAGGGAAAAGACAACATAAATTTGGAGGTTCAATATGGTTCACTAATAAACTTGTATATGTCGCATTTCAAATTGTAATACGCGTTTTCTTTAATGAAATAAAATTTGTTTAATAGAGTTAATTATTATTTTTCCGATATTGAGGGTAGTCGTAAATCAAACCTATTTGATAATTACATATTGTTTTAATGACAGAGGAAAGAAGATATCTCCCCATGTATAATCTAAAAAAACTAAAAAAATAAATATTTTTGGCTTTGAATATTCAGAAACTCATGAACTGACTTTTTTATCTGTATGGGTTGTCCCTGAATCGAAATTTTCAGTATTCCTACCAGGGATGTTACAAAGCTTCGCCTCCGGTTCCGTTAAGTCGGAACTTGCGATTATCATTACACCCTCGGTTCCGACTCTTTTAAATCAAAGGTTTTAATCGGAGGTCGAAGCATAACATCGCGGCAGCGTGTCGGACTGTATCGACCTTTTATGAACATGTCACGCGGGGAATCCCCCCTGACTTCAAGTAGGTGCACTTTTTACGTGTAATATTAGTCGTCATATCAGGCTCAGTAGCCAGCGAACAACTTTTTATTGGCGCTGGCCTAATTTACGACTCGTTAAGAAATAGATTGGACGGAGACAAGTTTGAAAGCTTTTTGTCTGTAGAGTGTAATACTACTTAACTAAAGCTTTTGTTCATTTAATATAACGTAATATGCTACTTTCTTGAGTTTAGGTTTAAATTCAAATATTTTAAATTCTTGTATATAAATAAGTTTTTTTATTGTTTGTGTTTTATTTTACAATTGAAAATTAAAATTTAAAAAAAATTGACTAAATAATTATTTGCCCTTAAATAAAAATTATCTCTCATGCCACTACTTCTGAAACTCCGACTCCGGTTCCGGCTTCGATAAAGCAATTTAAAAATCGAAAAAAAATTGAAAAAAAATTCGACTCGGGCAGGACTTGAACCGGCATCGTCAGCCTTCCGTGCTGTTGCTCTTCGATAAAGCAATGTTAAAAACTCCGACCCCGGCTTCGATTCCGATAAAATACCTCTATTACATCCCTGACTCCTACCACTCATATAATTTCCACATTTCCAGACAGATTCCAACATAATTCTAGAAAAATTATGCATTAATTGATAACATGTTGGACCTGGTAGGTTGATATTACCCAAAGGAGCCCGTCTTATATCATCTAAATGTTATTTTTAAAAATGTTTTACATTAAGGTAAATTGCAGAAGGTTAATTATTTAAAAAAAGTGTGTGTGAGACAGAGTAAGAAACCAAAGTTACCTTGGCTGCTGCTGTATTTGTTGTAAATGATGTTGTGACATAACACGCGATGATTGCAAACGCCTATAATCGGCTATCGTTATCCTTTGTCCGTTGGATAGTGTAAGTAATTGTCTTTCTTCATCCGGACCCTCATGCTCCATCATTACTTGGCCGATCTGTTGTTGTTGGGGCGACTGGTGGTGTTGCGCCTGTGGTACGTGAGAATTTTCGAATCTTAACACGTTGTCTTGTTGTTGAAATTGAGGAGTATAATTTATTTGGTGTTGTCCAGCTCCACTGGCAATGGCGGCTTGAGTTACTACAGTATGTCCCTGTCTTACAGGCGAGGCGGAATGGAACTGCTGCGACGTATTCGCGCTATCTGTGACAATGTTTTTCTGAACAATCGCAGCGGTAATACTTTCTTCGAGATCGTCCATGACATTCGCGTTGCTTGTTTGCACGACAACTTTTTTTATTTGTTGCATCTGCGGCGCTGAGGTATGTTGTTGTTGTATGTTACTATTCTGTTGTTGTAGGGGGCCACTATTTTGATTTACTTGATGGGGAAGAGACGATTGGTTTAGACACTGCGTGACGATAGTTCCTTGAGGGGTTATGATGCGCGCGGCTTGACCGTGCGATTGGCTTTGATTAAGAATGATTTGTTGTTGCTAAAATAAATAAAATTTGTGAATTAGCCTTAATTAAAAGTTAAAGAAAATACAAACTGTAATACTTACTTGTTGGGTTAATTTCAACTGATTTAATTGTTGTTGTTGCACTTGCTGTCCCAAAAGATGTTGCGCCAACTGATGTTGTTGCTGTTGCTGCTGTTGTTGCTAATTTTATACGTAAAAAGATTAGTTTCTTATATGGAATTTGTTTATATAACGAGATTTGAAGGTAACACTTACTTGTAATAATGGGGTTCGTGGTCGAGGTGGCCTATGTTGTGCATGGTTTGCATGCGAGTTAAGCACTCGCGGAGACCCTGGCCGAGGAGTACGTGCTCGCCCTGTACTGGGACTCATTGTTCCCCGACCGACCCCACTCCCCGCTCCAGACACAGTCGGAACCTGCCCTTGCTGTAAACACAGTGACAAATAAGTTAAAACTTCGAAAATGATTTGCACATCCACAAGTATTAACAAGCAAAACAAATTACTGTATTAAATTGTTTTATGTAAATCTTTCATAATGTCTATAATATTAGTTTCGACACGTCTGTCTTGCTAGTAGTAGTCATGCATTTTGTATTGTCTTTATAAAACAATGTATGCATATCCCAAACGTTTGGGTTCGTTGGTTGTTGTGGTACCTGTTGTAATATTTGTGGATTGAGAAGGCGAGCCGGCACTTGTAAAGGTGAAGCGTTTAAGGGATTGCGCACTGCTGGAGTTCTCCGTGGCCTAACAGTCCTCACTGGCGTACGTACTAACGTCACTGCATTATTGCTTAGCGCTTGGTTTAGCAATCGTTGCGGAGGAGGTCGCGTTGGTGTACCCTAAAATGCAAACAATAGTAAATTTTTATTGTAATTACTAATCACATTTGTATTCTAAAACCTATTATCGTTACACGAAACTTATATATATACTTTTTTATAATATAATAATAGTTAACCCCTCCCTCTGCACTTTGGTTAATGTCAACACTGACTAGAGTATGTGTTGAGTACGCTGAATAATGTGATGTCCAGTATCTTGTAGATTCAACAAAATGTGTCTATTCCAATCATTTGATTCACCTTACTCTACTAGACTGACAGTCACATATATTACACAAGCCATATGCTTAACAATTGTTATTTTGTAAAATGTAAGGAAATTTAATCAATTCTTTTAAGCTTAGTGATTGCTAAATAATAATGTTCTAAGCAACAAGGAACTTAAGAAGTTAATGGGTAAACAAATAGAGCAAAACTAAAACATAAGCATTACATTACATTAAAAAAAAATTGTTAATTTTCTTACAGCCTGATTTATATATGCAGTTTGCATAACAACTTGTTGATGCTGGATTTGTTGAGATTGCATGTGTTGCTGATGTTGCGTTGGGTGTTGTTGCTGCTGCAATTGATGTTGCAGCTGTTGCTGTTGTTGCAGCTGTTGTTGTTGCAACTGCTGAAACTGGATTTGATGATGTTGAAGTTGCTGAAGTAGTTGGGGCGAGGCACGAGACATCTGTTGCTGTTGTTGTTGCGGTGATTGCTGAATAAAATTGAATATATTTAGAATTTTAATAACGGTTGTTTTCTGTTTCCATAATTGAGGACAGACTTATTGAGTTACTGAGTCCTTTTAACAAAGCGATATGATTTTATCATCATCAGGAGAAAGCATAAAAACTTACATTCTGGGTGCCATGTTGAGATTGAGCTTGAGGAGGTTGTGGCGGCGGCGGGGGTGGCGGTTGAGGTGGGGGCTGCTGGCTCGGATGTAGCACCGTTGGGGACGGAAGCACATGTACTGGATTCACCAGCTGAATTAAAAATATGAATTACATTAACTTTTACAATTTTTAGTAGTAGTGTTCTGTGTAGGGTTGATTGTGCTATATAGTTAAGGTTTAAAATATTTGTGAAAATATGTAACTAACAATAATTAGAAAAGAACATCTTATATAAAATTCTTAAACATATTTTTTTACCATGAGAGCATGCATTTAGTACTATTTGGCTATTTATTGTGTGTTGTAGCTAGTAACAATTCAGTAAAAATAATGAAAGTATTACTGACATAACTCAATTGAACACTTTTTCTACACAATATAAGAAATAGTAAAAAAAAGTACAAAAAAAGTTTAGCTAAGATCTAAAAAAAAATTTTTGACAAAAGAGGACAGACAATTGTAGTGTCATTTGAATGAAGGTTATGTCTCCGCCATAGATCTACAAGATACCCTGCCAACCACACACTCTGTAATTTGGCTTTGGATATTCTGAAATCCATATAATATAAGCCAAACACGGTTGTTAGGATTATTAGCCATACATTGATAGACCAAAAGGCATGAGTAGTTAAAAATATTAAATAGTTTTCCTGTTTACTAAAAATGGACAATCATAATTAACACACAAAACAATACAATACAACATTGATACAGACTGAACAAAAAATGTTTGCCTACCCATATGAACCGAATAGAAACGTATCACTTACTAATCACAATAACTGAAGCTGACATGAACTTGCATCAAAAAGGTCACAATAAAGCTTACTAAGAAAAGGTTTCACTAATAAGAAACATACTGTTTACTTTATATTTAGCTTAGCTTCTTATGTATTAATTGTTTGCCGAAACCCAGTATATATTTATTCTTAACATATAAATAGATATGTTAAACCTCATTTAGAGATTTCCTAAGTAAAGAAAAGCATGTTAAGAAAACAGAGAAAATATTGTTTTAGTAACTAGGAGTGCACCTTACTACACATGCCATTAGAAAAGACAGTAGGCATGTATATCTAATAGCCAAAATATATGTACACTTAACAGCTATGTATAAGTTTGGTCAACAAACATACATGTGAACGCTGTGTAGATGGCTGTTGCATCAGTGATGCATCAATAATTTGTGGGGCTTGTTGCAAGACAACTTGTGCATCCACAGGTAAATCAGATGTGTAGTACACCTATAAATAAATACTCCTTACAGATAGTACACCGTCTTGTGTCATGGTATAACTAGTCAGGCAAAGTAATTTAGTTTATTCTAGAATTTTTAGTACATATAAATTAAAATTTTAGTTCACACTTAGAATGACACTCAAAGGAATCAATTGATGAATAAGGAACTAAGTAGGGGGTTACCATTTTAATAAGGGTTTTTTGTTATGTTTGGGTAGAATTTTTTACTTACTTGATGTCGAAGTAGTGTTTGCTGTTGTTGAGATTGCTGCTGTTGTTGCTGTTGAAAATCAGAGCGATTTTGTGCTGGCGGTGGGGGTTGAGGTTGGTCATGACGAATAATATACTGTTGCTGGTATTGTAAGCCGTTGTCTCCAACAACTAGTTGTGGTTGAACTTGAACACCTTCACTAACTATGATGTCGTTTGGTTGATCAGCTTGCTGGACAACTACCTATGAAACAATATTCAATTAATTATTCATTTGAATAAAATCATATGCACTAGTAATGAGACAAGTATATCATAAACTTATTGAAATTAAAAGGAGGTAGTTGTGTCATTTAACTTTGATGCATCAAATTTTTTAACATAAAGCAAAGTGATCAATGGATGGAATTTGTACTTGGTACATTGAATTGGTACTGTTGAATTTAAATACTTCCAAAAGACTGTGTGAAATATACTGCATACTACATTTTACTGCATACACACAATAGGTACACATCCTACACCATATATGTTATTATAAATCAAGATATATATTTGTTAACATACTTGCTGTTGTGCATATTGCTGATCATCTTGGTTAACTACTATTCTGCCATCTAAACATATATTTGGACAGTATCTTTGTAATTCCTCTAGAGTCAATGGATGTCCTTGTCCCACAGCTATTTGATAGTATTGAGCCATGACAATTAATTAACCTGAAAGTATAACTTTAACCCAATACAAAAAATATAGTTCTATAGGGATCTTTCCCATTTTTTACTATAAATTTACGCATAAACAATAATAAACATTGACTGGAATATTATATATTAAAATTATTTCTATAATTTGTTAACGATTGTATAGAAAGTCATTACTACGAGCTGAAAAACATTTAAGATTTGTAAGGTTTTGCAAGAAACTGTTCCTTTGACAGTTCCTTCACAAACGGTACACCCAGAATCTACGTACAACAACAGCAGATTGACTCCGTGGACGATATTAAGACTTAGCAATGGTGATTAAGTAATTATTACAGGGGATTCAAGTGTTCACAGTGTTAAATCATAAAAAAAACATATTTTAATAAATCACTCGTCACACAATTTAAAACACAGCTTTAAAAAATTACACTGACGATGAAATTGAATGGCTCCGATTCTTTGGGTGCAACCTAAATAACAGTCTTCTATGCAACATTTTATCACTAACTACAGTTGAACGGTTTATTGTTCCTTACCAGAATTAACTAAGGACATTTTTAATGCCGTATTTCTACTTTACAGGATAGTTTTTAGCATTAACAAGTAAAAAAATTAACTCAAACGCCAAACCTAGAACAAATTACATTATGGCGTGTGTGTCACTTTAGTCTTTACTACTATTTTTTTTTCATGAAATTCTTACCAGATGTAAAAATCTCTTTTATGGAGGCATAAAACCACAGAATGAATATCAAAAACGATTTTAAATAAGAATAACTTTTGGTTTCAGAATAACATTAATCGGTGGGATAGGATCATAGGGCATAGATAATAAATATATAAATCCACAGATGTATATAGACAGCTATTCCTTCTGAATTGTGTGTAATATATTGTAACCGTCTTATCAAATTCCTTGGGGGTAAGAAATTTTTCTATGGCATGGCAAATAAAAGTACACAAAATGTTCACAATTTTAAAATTGAATATATTTTATACAAGATTTCCACCCTAGACTTCATCTGCATGGAAAAATATGTTTTGTTGGCATTCTATTTTTCCAATTATTTTAGCTTAATATATTTTCTTTTACATAAACATTTGATAAATACCTACATCATATTTTTTTTGTTTCGAAACATTTTTACTCTATATATTACGTTCTAAGATTATATTACACATCCCTTTTTTAATTTTTTAGAAAGTAAATTAATTTTAGTTCATAATAATGATTAGTACTTAGTTTTAATAGTCATATGGAGGTGGGCATTGGCTCCAGTGTTTAGCTGCAAAGCTACAGGCGCCAACGAAATCATTTATTCTGTAAATAGGTTTTTAAAGATAAAAAGCTTTTTTTATTTATTAATTTTAATATAGAAAATATTGTTTTTATCGCATAAGTATTAAGTTATTCTATTCTGACTTCGATATAGAAATAGCTATTTATTCCACTAGTGTCCTGATTTAAACGACACAAAGCATTTATTGGTTTCAACTAACGGTTGAACTAACCCAAGAAGTGGTTTGATGTTAAATGAAATATACTATTTAAAGAAATATAAGAATTTGAACGACGGAGCGGAGTGACTATTTTATAAATATAAGCTATCAGCATAATTAATGCATCAAAACAGTACCAATCTCACTTATTTTTATTTCGATTTAAAGTAACGTAAGTTTTGGTAATCGATTTTTGTTGTAAATTAATTTTCAATGATAATCGTAATTATTATCAATAGGTATATAACAAATATTGTATTTTCTTTGCGTTCCTACTTTTGTGATTCAATATAATAAACGTCAATGTCAGTTAATTCTTCAATCGATTATAAAACAAATTAAAATCGATTCTTCTATAAAATAAAAAAATACGTTATCCATTATGCACATCACTATTTGAAATTAATATTTTCGTGATAATTTCTAATTCTTGCAACCAGCCATCTGCAGATTTGCAAAAGTTGCTTTTTAGTTTGTATAATATTTAAATTTAATATATCGTATTACTTTACTTGGAAATTTCTATTACGAAGTGCTACAATTTATTTCATATTCACTTGGTGCTATTCTCCATATTACATTTTTAGCAAGAGGTCCTTGTTGATCATTTATGACATTTTGTTACAATATAACATAGTGCTGTGCAAATGGATGATACAGTGCTTTCGCCTGGTAGGTAAAATTTACATGAATAATTTTTCTATCACGTTGCAAGTATTAAAAACGAAGTACTTTTAGGGAATAAGATGGGGGATTCCGCATCGGAAAGTGACTCGAGCTCACTAGACGGCGCAGCTATGCTTCCTCCTAGCACAGCATCGAGAGACCAGCTGCAAAAACGAATTGAGTCCTTGCAGCAACAAAATAGGTATAATATTATATATCTATATAAATCAAACTATGCAAGTGTAAAAATTAAAAAATATATATATTGAAAATAAAAATTAAGCATATGCTAACTTTAACAATTTGCAATTTGAATTCTCTTTTTTAGAGTGCTTAAGGTAGAACTTGATACTTACAAATTAAGAGTAAAAGCTCTACAAGAAGAAAATCGAGCATTATGGCAAGCTTCTGTATCAATTGTGAGTATTCATGTGTTGTTGCATTTTTTTCTTATTTTTAAGCTAGAATCCCCTGCGAAGGAAGTAGTGAATAATAATAATAAATAATTTTCTTATTTGAATCCAATCCACTGTGAATATCTAGAGCCATCTGGTCAGTGATTTACACAGTTTGTTGTTTTACAGATAAGTGTGGTAATAAATCAATACAGTTATACAATTTTTCAAAATACAAATGTTTTTATGGAGATTGGATCTTAGTGGGTGCAGCTAATTCCTTGAGCAGTAATGTGGCTGTGTGCTATTTTAATTGTTCTAAATTGGTCATAACTGTTACACATTAACTCTTTATAGGTCTCATTGCTTGTATAATGATGCTAGTAAGACATTTTGTGATGTAATCCCGACTATGTACTTATGGCTGGCACTTAATATAACTTGTTAATTTTTATATTGTGTGTCTTATGTCATTACATCTATTTTTTTTCAACAGCAAGTAAAAGCAGAACAGGAAAAAGAGTATATTTCCAATACATTATTAAAAAAAATTCAAGCCTTAAAGAAGGAGAAAGAGTCTCTTGTAGATATGTACGACAGGGAAGAAGAATGTCTAACAAATGATCTTTCTAGGAAATTGAATCAGGTATCTACTATAAACATGTATATAGCAAAGTAACATTTCAATAAAATAATGTTAACGCTTAAAAACACGAAGGTTACGTCGAGCCGTAATTACCCCCATGTCCACAGCTCCTGCAAATCATCTGAAACATCAGCCCATAGCTTAAATAAATTGGAAATAAGTTTACTAATAGCTATTATGTTAAAATCGTTAAAAAGTATTTTATTTAAAAGCACAATGCATTTGATTATATTTCATGTTTTTGGTATAACATGTAAAATTACAAGATTAAATTTAATATCTAATTAAAGCTTCACATTTGAATTTAACCTCTTAACATTATTTTTCTTAATTATTTAGCTTCAGGGCCTATAGACCTCTTATATGTTTCTAAGTGGAATACATTTTTCAGTTGCGACAAGAAAAATGCCGTTTAGAGCAAACTTTGGAACAGGAGCAAGAATGTCTGGTTAACAAATTAATGAGGAAAATTGAAAAACTTGAAGCGGAAACACTCGCTAAACAAACCAATTTAGAGACCCTTAGAAGAGAAAAGGTATGTTAATTTTAATTCTTCTCTCTTATAAACTTTAAAGGATCTGTTAAATATGCATTAGATAAATTCTTTTAGATGTCCTTTGTGACTTATATGCTCTATGTCACCATTTTACTTATCTAGGTATTTAAAGACAAATATGTGTCATATATTTGTGTCAATTAAAATTTTTGTTGAGGGTTTATGTTTTAAACGTATCTGTCATTGTATTGTGCTTAACCAATTGCAAGGATTGCAACTATACTTACATTTAATTTTGTTGAAACAAATTATGGAGCATTAAAGCAATTATCGAGTGTGATGATTTATTTTTGTATTCCCTTAATTCAGGTTGAATTGGAAAATACATTAGAACAAGAGCAAGAAGCCCTCGTGAATCGATTGTGGAAGAGAATGGATAAGCTTGAAGCTGAAAAGCGTTCCCTACAAATTCGACTAGATCAGCCAGTTTCGGATCCTGAAAGTCCTAGGTAATGTAAAGCTTTATTTACCCTATAATCTCAAATACGTCATATCATTCATATTGTAACCTAGTTGAGATACCATTTCTAGTTGAAAGCAAGAAATTAAAGTAACATGTATATTTATTTTTATTAGGGATATTAGCAATGGAGACACAGCATCAAATCTTAGTAATCATATTCAAACATTGCGGTCAGAAGTTGTTAAATTAAGGTAAGTTTTATCGGAGTGACATACACATTACTTTTAAGTTATTGGTGAGAACCTACTTATAACTTACTGGCTTTGCACAGCAGCAATCCTCGCATGTATAATTGCATAAATGCAGTAGGTTTGAATCCCAGAGATATACTGTCTATAATTTATGCGAGTAGTAGACATTTAAATAAGACACAATACATTTGATTATATTTCATGTTTTTGTTATAACATGTAAAATTACAAGATTTAATTTTGATATCAATAAAAGCTTCATATCCAATCTATAAATCATTTTTAATTACTAATATATCGCGTTTTAAACCGTTAAAGTATTTTTTTAAATCCCAGGGATATATTATTTAAATCAACAAACAAATGAATAATGATTATATGATAAATGGTTTTGGTTGTGACATAGAAGTATCTATGCTCCATCTACAACTAACGGGAGCGAGAAAAATATGCTATTTAATATTTATAAATAAGTGCCTATATTTCGCGATTTCTGTAAATTCAATTCTAATAACTTATTAGGTTCTTACTATCTATATTATAATTATCTTGTTTAATTTTATTTTAACAGGAATCAATTAACGGTATCTCAAAATGAAAATAAAGAGAAGGTGCAACGCTTTGCCTTAGAGGAGAAACATATCCGTGAAGAGAATGTTCGCTTGCATCGAAAACTGCAGCAAGAGGTTTGTTTTTAATTTCCTTTAAGTAATCTATATATTATGATAATATTATGTTAAATTGTATTTATGTATGGCCATTTGGCTACATGCCACGGCTGTGTGCCACGGAAGGTCGAAATTATATGAATATGGGGAAAACATTGTATGGACATATCAAATGTATTTTTCCTAAGCTTATTGGAAGTGAAACAGTTTTTGAATCGGAAATACGCCACCACGTTGTCTAACAAAATTTTGAGCCGCTCTAACAAAAGCAGATGTTTAATACGTCAGCGTTCCGTGCTGTTGCTCTGCTGACGCTGACGATGCCGGTTCGAAGTCCTGCCCGAGTCGAGTTTTTTCAATTTATTGTCGATTTTTAAATTATATAGTGCCTTCATGTGCAATAACATGTAAAAAATAATAAACTTTTCAAACGTCTAAAGTTATTGTTAGCAGCACAGAAATCTTATTTCATAAGTCGAAGACATTTATACTCAATACTATTAACTACTTACTTGTTGGTATAACACTAACAATTCTTATCTGCATGTTTGTTACTATTACAGGTTGAGCGCCGTGAAGCATTGTGCAGACACCTCTCCGAGAGCGAGTCTTCTTTGGAAATGGAGGAGGAGAGGCAGTTCAATGAAGCATTAAATGTAAGAATTTACAATATATCGTATATAATCTATAGAACGACGGCAAGTTATATTTCTTGCGCCCGTGTCCTGGTTTGACCGATTCGTTGTTCTTATGGTAACTATCTGTGACTAATAATCAATGGATCGTGGATTCGACCCCCAGCGCCATATTTCTGAAACGAATTAGAATTAGTCATGAATGGGTCGTAAGAGTATCGAAATTCAGTCTGAGTCTATCGTGTACCGATGAATAACCCGCTGGGTTTAATCGCGTTGACTCTGTGTGTGAATTTTAAATATCCAACGCTAAAATAGGTCGACCTTACAAACAAAATGTATATTTAGTATGTCATGTTTTTCAATGAGTCGAATGGTGTAAAGTTAAGGCAACACATTCATTGTGCCATCAATAAATGAAAGTGTACTGTACAAGTACTGGCAACTGAATTCTAATATGTCCAATATCTTCACATAGGCTCGGTCCCGTAGCGTTTCTTCCCCCGGAGGATCTAGGCCTTTATCGCCCTACGCGTCGCCGTTGCTGCCAGGCGCCGGTCTGCCACTATCGCGGCCAGTTATGCATTTTAACAATGTATGTATACAATATTTTTGTTGCTTAGAATAGAGAGGTTATCGATTGAAAAAAAAAAATTATACGCAATCTGATCTGGCCTCTAATCTAAAATAATTGTTTCATATAATATATAATTTTATATTAAACAATAAATATATTTTTTTATTGAATATTCTTTTGTTGTAATTCATTTTATAGTGTTATCCGGTTCGTCAAGTAGGGCGTAGGGTGAACATATTTCTGTGTCCGTTTCATTGATCGGTTGATTCACAGGCAAGTCTGAAACAGTCTATTGTTTATCCCGGATTCAATTAAAATCGTTAACGCCAATGCGACAAGCATAACCATTTACTTACAGAAATCGCAGCATTGTGTATAATGAGATATTGTTAATTCATATTTTTAATTCCAGAAAATTGATGAATTTGTACATTTCTCATTTATTATATGTAACATTTGCAGCAAGTCCGTCGGCCTAGTGAACGGTTCGTAAAGCCAGCGGTTCCTGGGGTCATAGGCCTCCCCAGGGGACCCCTGGACCCACCTCCTGTGCCGGTACCGGTGCCTACGCCTGCACCCCTCTCACCTGCGTTGTCCCCTGGCATGCCTCAACCAGCTAGCCCCATGGACACATCTTCTAAGGACTGAATATCATACTCTGCACTCTTAAAATCTCTTGTTATCCCAAGTATGAGTCAACTTTTTTAATTGCGATTTAAACGAAATTGTTATTGAGCCCTGATATGAGGTTAGTTATTTCGAAAATACATAGCGTAGATGCGTTTCAGTTAATTGGGATAAAAAATCTTATACCTAAAGTAATCAATTTTGGACAATTGCTTATTCAAACAGAGTATCGCATTTTTTTGATTTCATATTATGGCATATATCGACACTAGTGATGTTATCGTCAAAAACTCGTACTAGGGATGCTTAATCGATTCACGTTTCCTAGCTATCGCTCTACCGATTGTGTTGAATCTTCAGAACTAAACTAGATTAAAAATAGTGTTTTTTAAAAGGAAGAATTATTTTTATTTTACGAGGTATTATTTATCACAAATATTGCGAATATAGTAAACTAAATCGCGTAAATTTAAAATTGCAAATGAGCAGGGTCATATTTAATCTACGCTTTCCATTTCGCAGTGTATAAAATACTTGTTTTATTTCGTTAATTTAATTCGAATGTGAAAATGTGCATTTGGGTCGGTTATGTTGTAGACCCTTATTTAAGCGGCTGCCCTATTAGACTACTATACATTTAATATTTATTCTATCGTTTTTCGTTTCTTACTTAAGTTTAATAAACATCTTATCTTTTCATGTTATTGGAGTTAAATTTCTGTAGAGTTTTAAGTTTTTGTTGCGATTATGTAATAACGAATTCATTTCGATAAGATGTTTGATGTGGTGTTTAAATTGTTAATAACATCGGTCCTTCACGTAGTGTCGGCCAGCTTATAACGGCTTAAATAGATAACGTGTAATATATGTTTGCAATTATGCGGCTAAAAGCGATATTTTGTAACAAATGTGCACTTTTTTGCGTCCTCGTGTATAAATTTGTGCACATCGCTCACTGCCTTAGACTTTGTACGATCTTTGAACGAGTACGATGTACAAAAAATAGTTCTCGTACGTCAAGAGTATAGCGCATAGCGATTGCATTTATTTTTGATGAATCTATAAGTTTCCAATAAAACAACTTTTTACCGGTTTAAACATGTATAATAAACATAAGTATTAACTTAGGTTTAACTACGACGTTAAAAGTGTTTTATTTTAATGTGATGTGATGAGAAAAATCATCTTTAAATTGCCAACGCTTAAATAAGTTATAAAAAATGTACAGCAATATTAGAATTATAAAAGGTTTATCTAAGTTTTCAAATGTCCATAAAATTATTTGAATATATTTAATACTAAATATTTAATTAGACTCGTCAAAAGGATCGTACAAAGTCGATAGTACTCAGAGGTTTTGATAATTAGGGCTCGTATAGTAATCATTCAGTTAGTGTTGATTAAATTATCTGTATATTCCAGTATTCGGGCTTGACTATAATAAATATAAACGGCAGTGGGTTCTGTATAGACTGTGTTAAACTCGAGTAAGGTTTGTAGCAGATTATATTATAATCTTTTGATGTGATTATCTCTAACGCCACTTTCGACCTCCTCGTGGCTGAGTTATATTCATTTGGCTTCTCAATCTTTGGGGGGAAGTGGTGGTCGACGGCTCGTTCCGTTCCTTTGCGATAATTTTCACTTAAACAGTTTATTTTTTTCATGTTACTAAAGAAATATATATGCATTGATTATTATGTTTTATTGTTTCTTTATTTACCTTTATACATATCTGTCAAAAGTTTTTAACGTGACCTGAATCTCTGACGTCAATGGGTTACCCCGTTTTATGTATTTTGAACTAAGTGTGCCAGTGACTTCGTCCGCTTAGAATAATTATATTGGGCTTCAAAACTAATTTTTGCAAACCTCCGTCTAATTACAAGTTTAACTTAAACGTTATAAGACACTATTTTTTATCGTTTAAAGAGGAATATTTTTTTAATACTATGTTTCCGCAACGGAACCCCACAAAAAAAACATTTTTTTCCTCGATAAATGGTCCAACCAACACAAAAAGAATGTTTCAATTCGAAACACTAGTTTCTGAGATAAGCGTGTTCAAACAAACATGCTTATGTATTAGTTATGTTAGTATGGATTTTGTCTTTATCTACCTATTTAGAATTAATACAGTATGGTTACAGACAGATTATTGAAATACCGTATTCATCCTTTCGCTACGGAACCCTAAATCTATTAAATTATTCCTCTATTAATATCGTGGTTATTTGTACTAAGTCGATCCTCGGTGGAGCTTTTAAATTCTTTAATCTAAACTTGGACGCAAGCCTTTTTTCAAATAGAAGTATTCGAAGTTATCGCGATGACTTTATAATGTTGACAAAACAATGGTACGTATGTCGGCGTAAACGGAGTCCACCATCGGGTATCGGCTATCGGCACCTTTAATGCTGAAGGAAATAATCGTGCTTTACACACGCGTCATAAACCTAAGCAAACCGGAGACAGGACAAGGTGTATTTATCTTGGTCGCTGCTAGGGTAACAGGTAGGGCGATTTGCATAATGCCGCCCACGATGATTTTAGCGAAATTGCTCCAGATTTTCTTCACTCATTGTCTTCGATCTCAATTATTTGTTTCAAACGTCAATAGCTTGAAGAGGTTGAAACAATACTGTCTGTCGTTTACGCAAGTAATACACATTTAAATAAAACACTAACAGTTTAAAACTCGACATACGAGTTGCTGCAAAGCATCCGAAACGTCAGATTGGGCATTTAAAATAATTAAGTTTTACTAATATATGTCGCGTTTTAAACCGTTATAGTGTTTTATTTAAGCTTGGACATTTACTTATGACAAAAGAACAGACAAGTCTAGGATTAACTATATAGAAGGTACCTATATCATATAGGCTTTGGAAACTTGAAAAACTAAAGATTCGTATCGATAGCTGTTTTCCACTTTATTGTTTTTTATCTGTGGACGATGGTTCGTGATCTACGCGGAGCTTCGATAATCTTACCCATCTCTTCAATGTCCATGCGTTCTAGACATTACAGTTCTGTACATGCAAAATAATTATAAAAAGTATGTTAAAACATTTTGTTCCAGTCGGAAGCGAATCTACGACCCGATGGTAGTTGGCCATATATGTTACAATTGGACCAGTTATTCCGTCTTTTATTTAATCGTGTATGTTCTTCATTACTACTGACTCATACTATTTTTCATAAACTTAACGTTAGTAAACTTTTATCCAAGAAGGCTGTAGGCTATAAAACATCGCGCTGTGACTAATAGAAGCAAAGATATAGCGTGAAAAGTAAACAAAAGGGGGATTTTTTTTTATCTCTGTGGGTTTTAGTTGCGTACTCTGCGAAAACGGTGCAAGATAACTAACTAACTAAATGTGTATGAAAGAATGAATTCTCTTTAAATGATCTGAAAAAAAGTCCGCGACGCTATATGTCTATCTTTTAAGATTAACTTGCAAGAACGACGGGAAGGGACGCGATCGACGTCGTGGCTAACAGCTTAAGTTTATAATGATGATATGCAAAACCTAACTTGGATGCCCAAATTAACGATTCTCGCGGACGAAGTCGCTGGCACAGCTAGTATGTGATATATGAAGATAGCAGGTAGATGGCAGGTAATTCCCGAGCTACATTGTTATATAGCTTAGATTAAATGTTTTTAAATAAGATAAGCCAAAATAGGCATACAGCGTGTAGACCTATTTTGGCTTTGTATATTAATAATAATTTCAAAATATAGTTAGTCGATCCTCATTATTCAATTTCAGAGTTAGTGTTTTCTAAACATAAAAAAAACGAAACTTCTGTATATCTCTAGGTATATGCTCTATATTCAAGTCGAGACCGATCACGTAAAATATATATTAGTTTCAAAGAGCAAACACACGTTGAAAGTGTGTTTAAAGTAAACCGCTGGAAATTAAGATTCAAATAGAAACGTATAACTCAGCCCGACGGGCGACACTCGTAAAACACAATTGTTTGCTAACCACGAATAGTTGGCGACGCGTTATTGATCCTTCCAATAATTATCGAACACGTTTCATGTCACTATGTTTAAGTACATGTTTAAACAAATCTAGCTGAGCATGGCGGAGACGTCACTGTTTGTATGGAACCGTAAGTAAGCAGTAGGTAGAGCTAACAAAGCCAATTGTGTCATTACCACAAAGTATTGGAGTTGATCGAATGTACCTGCAATGAACGACGGTGAATATTCACAGTGCGCTTATTTTTTATGAGAGATAAGCGTGATGGTAGAAGAACTACAGCTATATAACATCTAAGCAATATAAGTATTCCATCCACCTTTGAATATTCGCAATCCTGAACTGGAACGCGATTTATTTTCCCGGCTTTTTTATCTGTGGACCACCCATGTACCCAAACCCAGATTTCTACAACGAAGAATTATAATTTTCTAGAACCATGTTGGACCTGATGGATCCACACCCGTTGATACGTCATACGTTGCTACCATTACACCAACGAGCCGTTTGTGGCACAAATAAAAAATCTGATTCTTCGTTTTAATTGTCAGTACGTTCCACCGCAAATCGCGAGGTCCTGGGTTCGAATGCCAGGTCGGGTGATTGATAGATCCTGGACCGTATATTATTACCGTGATGGGGAAGTTTAAGATATTTGTTTAATCTATAGATCAATGTACATATTTTACAACAATATGTAACTTAAATACTGTCTATAGTTTACGCGAGTAAATTTAATAAAACTCTTTACAGGTTTAAAACGCGATATATTAGTCTCCCCGTGACCACGGTTGCTGCAAAGCATCTAAAACGTCGGGCCGAAGTTAAAAATCATTGTCAAATAAGTTTAACTAATATATCGCGTTTTAAACCGTTAAAGTGTTTTATTTAAATATGTAACTTATTGCACATTTATCAGTAGATTTGGATAGAGGTATAAAGATCATAATCTTATGGTGGGTGATGAAATTCTTTAGCTACAAAACGTTTATGGACATTGGACTCAGGCACACCTACTAATAAATATTTACTACCTACCTACTTTAACAGTTTAAAACGCGATATACTAAAGATCCATCCTCCATCTTTAGCCTCCCCGACCCCCGTGACCACGGCTACTGCAATCGTTAAAATAATTTTCAAATAAACTAATACATATCGCTTTCTAAACCATTAAAGTGTAAATTTAAAAAATACTGTCTTTATCACAAGTTTTCATTAGCTTACAAGCTTGCTTTGAAGTGTGGTAATTTTTAGACTCATGTTCGCCTACATTGTAATATGTATAAACGGCAACTTACTTAAAATTCCTAAATATTACAGAGCCACTTTGGTAGATAAATTTCGGTGAAACTTGTCCAGTGCACAAATACATAACTGTTTCGGTGTTTCACTATTTTCTTATGATTTTAACATATCCATAGACAAATGAAGCGTTAAACTGAACGATTGATGAGCGTAAATGTTGATTTTCTATAAAGTTATTTATGAACTGTTATATTTAGCATGTTGTTAAATCTCATGCTAATGACAGCGAAATATTTGCCTTTTTTAAAGTCGTACTTACTTACGTAGAAATTTTATCAGAGAAATGTTAATACATTTTTTTTTTATTTATCTACACTGTAAGTATCTGTATTTATTTATTTAAGAATACAGGAAACAAACAGAAATATCACAGTCACATATAAAGAATAAAAAGTAAAAAAGTACGTATAGAAAAGGATTTCTGTAAATTGTATTTGGGTTGCATATAAAAAATGAATTAACGTTTTATCAATGTGTTTATTTTATTTATCAAAACAAATGTTATTTAAAATTGGTCAGCCTTTCGCCTGATCGTTCTGTTTTCCCACGAATCGAACGCAGGACCTCTCACACTAGCCGCGTTTAACCATCGATTCATTCGCAGTAATTCTTAAAGATTCGTTACAACGGAGAAAAACCACTGTTTGTATACTTTTACAAATAAATGTCGAAAACGCCTCAACACGAAAGTAACAATCGGGGACAGATCATGGCATTTCAAACGTGATTCGGCAATGATTCCCGCCACAGCATCTAAGCAAACAAACATAATCATCTAATTAAATATTTGATCATCTATGTTGATACTCGGTTTCATCACACCTAATTTTAATGATATCTGTGCGAAGATGTAACTATCTGTACCTACGGAACTTCGGTAAATTGTCCGACGAATTTGAAACTCTAGTATGAGTTTAAAAGTTAAATAATACGTTGATAGTCTGTGGTAGGTATCTAAAAAAAGTTTATCCTAAAAGTTGACTTATTAATTCAATTAATTTTTATCTGTTAAATAGATAATTACTTTTGATATTTTAACAGAGAAAAAAAGATAAAACTTATTGCTAGCAAATTATTAAATTACTTACTGTGAAAATTAGGTCTAAAGCTATTTTGGTATACGATTTGCTATGTAATCTCATTATGAAGGTAATGTCAAAATATAATTAATTCATTATCGTCATTTTCATTGTTCGCATTGGTGCGACCTCCTAAGAAGATATACACCTACTTAGGAGTAGGTGTATATCGTCGGGTACGTTAATAACTAAATTGATGTTGGCAGATAACAAATCTCGACGAAAAACAAAACACGTTTAACTGTTTAAACGCTAAATATACTCATTAGTTACTTATTTTTACATTATTGTACCTGCGCCCCCGACCTTTCTGATTCTTTGCAGCAGCCGGGTTCACCGGGGGACTAAAGATTAGAGAAAGGAGGGTGTCTCTAATGTCAAAGTCAAATCTGCTACGCTAGCGCCAATGTCGAGTTATTAGTATATTTCGTGTTTTAAAACGTTAAATTGTTGAATTTAAATGTGTACTACTCGCGTAAACTACAGATACTTAATGTCGACGAATTTTTCGGATCTAATAAATGACGATTTCCCCACGAGAACTTTCGTGAGGGAGCTAGGCTATACAAAGATTTTTATGCACTACTGGATGTCAAAATCCCCACCTATTAAATTAATTGTATACCACAAAACACTACTCTCATTGTGTATTAAATTGGTCTCCAGGTAATGCTTAATACAAATACGACAAGAGTGAAATAAAATTTTCGTTGAGATAAGTATTAAGTAGTAATCCATAACATCTTCATCTCGCACACACAGTATTATGGTATGAGATAACGAGACTAAATAGTATTTACGCTGAGGTGTTAATTTCAGGAGGTTAGAGTAGCGTGAATTTTATTTATATGGAAAGTTAATTCATGCCCTGCTAGCACGTAGTGTTTAAACGACAGAGTTAGCATGCAGCTCCGAATAAACAGAGTTCCGTCGGGGCTTAGGTCCGAGGAGCTCGAACGATTCACACATCTGTTTCTGATAAAAAAACATATATGTATGACAATTATCAAAAAGTATTACATCTATGCTAATATTATAAAGCTGAAAAGTTTGGATTTTCAGTTTAAACACGCTAATTTCAGGAACTAATCGTTCGAATAAAATTAGGGAAAAGTATTGGTCTTTGAGGGTTTTCGTTGCGTGCACTGCGAAAACGGTTCAAAATACCCAAATAATAGGTATGATAGAAAGAATCCTCTTTAAAGGATCTAAAAAATGTCCGTGACACTATCGGCCTTATTACAAAAAAATACTTAAACCAGAACTGCGGAGTCTCGGTTAACTCACTAACTGTTAAACTGTGGTCTTAATGAATCTAAGTTAAATAAACTTCTTTTGTAAGAATCAATAAACCAGGGTAAAATCTTGTTTTGTAATAAGAGTGTATGTGTCTACCTTTTACGGATAATTTGCAAGAATGACAAGATGCGACCGACTATAAAGACGAAGAGAAGATTCCAAAAACAAATTGTGATGCCCAAAAAAACTGTTCTACGCGGCCAGAGACGCTGACACAGCTAGTAAGCAGATATGCCTCTGTAGCTTAATGGACAAACGCTGCATTGCGTAAAGCTCGAAAGATCTTTGGTTCGAATACCGGGGAAACAATAGATTGTTTCGGTCGGTTAGGACACAGAAATCTGATCCACTGCTTGCTGCTAAATAAAACCGATGCGTTGAACGGGTATAGAAATGTGTTCGCATTTCGCCCCATGCACCACGGGGCGAAACGGAATTTTACTTTTCCGTCTTACCTACAACCCTGGGAGCGGATTTTTTGACGTTAAAATTAACATCTTTATGCATTTGTTTTGACCCAAAAATTTTTTTGCCACATAAACAGACTTCAAATAAAACTTTGTGCTACACATGTTCAAATTAATAAATAATTCGATAAAACAGTCACTTTTTACATTGCATAATATTAAATGTCAAACTTAGATATTTCGTTATTTCGAAAGTTATTTTTTTCAAACGGTGTCCGAAACTTTGTACAAATCCGATGTGTGTTGAAGGGGTCTAATTATTTAGGCAAACTAAACGAATAAAATAGAATCAAGGTAGGTAGGTACAGTAGTTTCTAGGAAAGGTCTGGGACCGACGTTTATACATACTTTACCAAAAATTTAAAGTAAGTGAAAAAACTAGCAACAGAGAAGAAATTAGTTAACGAAAGAATAATTATTGTACGAGGTATTCGATATTAAGAAAATATCCAAAAAAATCGTTAACATGTAATTTTTAATTTAAGAAGTGATCTTATTGAGAAAGATTGAGAAACATCTCTTTATTGATGGAGAAATAACGCGGTACACCTGACGCGTCGTGGATACGTCTCCCGCCTGTGTAATGTTGTTTGATTTAAAAATGTATGAATACGACCTTTATATATTATTTATATATTATTCTATTGATATAATATATATACTTAGATTATTAGATGTTATACAAAGTACTGCTCGTTCAATTACGAACATGGGATGAAATATTTCAGTAACAAAATTATTAAATGTAGTGTAATGAATTTATCAAAGAAGCTTTTCCCATTTTAGTCTTTACTTTGACAGATAGAATTATTCTTTATTTTTTTATGATAAATTAAGACAGACAAGCATGTGTGTGTGAACTCCTGATCGTAGATGAAAAACCCCAGCCATACCTATAACATCTAAAAAATATATGCTGCCGAGATATTTTGCCTTGGATATTTCGAAATCCTCAGATTGAAACTGACACTACACGGCTTTTTATTTGTGGAAGGTGGTTCTTTACCCGGACAGAATTTCGTTATTCCCGCCACCCATTTATCCAGTTTTCCAGGCGAAGTCCAACATGTTTTAGAAAAATTATAAATTGAAACATATCGGATCCGGTCGGGGTCGAATCCACGATCCGTTGATTATCAGCGGATGGTGGATATGTGGATAGGTGGATATTAAACTCGGTGGTGTTAGTAGCAACCAATCGAGTTTCAATAGCGTATCTAACCACTAGCTTCAGTAAACAAATCGTGCGCATATACTCGTATAGGTAAACGCATTGCGATCGTTCATAACGGTCGAGTGTTTAAAAATGAAACGTTTCTGTGGAGAGCACTGAGCTTGGTCGTTGTTTGAGGTTTCCTTTACCAATTAGCACCCTTCGGCCGGCAGACCGTAACTGGGTGAGGCGGGCTCAATGCGAAGGAATGCTGATGAGACTGCGTCTTCACGGGAGGTACGTATTTACTTACGGAAACTTTTATTACAAGATAGATTTACCTATCCATACTTCATTTAAGTAGGGTTTATACATTAAAATTAAAAGAACCGACCGTAACAAGATTTGTTAATAGCTAGAAAAATTTAACTTCGATTGGATTTATCGAGTTTTGTTTTATAATAACAATTTCTAGCTGTACCACGTGCTTGGTATAATCAAAGTTTATTTTTACATACCTCATATTGATAGGTAAATTATAACTGTTATACACACGGCGTTGTCCGCATCTCGCCGTTCTTGCAAGTCAATATTAAAAGACAGACGTGTACTATTACAGTAATACCCCGACTTACGCTACCCCGTTTTACGCGAACTCGAAGATACGCGGTTTTTTATTTTAATTGCCGCACGCATCGACTCTCTCGATCCGCCCACTCAGTCAATTTGCGACAGGTTTAAATGTGTCCCGCGTGAAATTGTTTTAAGTGCACAGTGCGTTTTACTTATAATTTCTAATTATGTCATCTAAAAGAACGAAAAATGAGTCATTTGAGCCTAACAAGAAAATAAAACACTGTCTTTGGAGTGTAAACTGAATATAACTAGACACAGTTGAATCGGTAAATCAAATGACAGTTGCAAACTTAACAGAAGGGCTCAATTTAATTGAAAAGGGGTTACAAATATTAGAAAAGATTGATTCTAATTAAGAACGCGTTTCTACTACAAAACGAGCGATAAAAAATTACTGGTATGCTACGCTGAGGAAAAGTTACGTGAAAAGAAGAAAAATTTAACTCGTCAGGCAGCATTGTTAGAATATAATATGAAGCCTTCGACATCAAAATAACTTCGGTTTAGCTTACTTTATTCATAAAAATGTAATATTTTTTTATTATCCTACACTTTATTAAACATTTTTCTGCAAAATTATTGTTTTCTTTAAACTCTGGTCCAGATTAAACAAACTTTATTTATTTATTTATTTATTAACTTTATTAGTTACAACCCACAGAAATGGTTTACAACAATAAATTCTTATGTACTAGGTTATAACTAAAAGGCGGCCTTATCGCTAAGCAGCGATCTCTTCCAGGCAACCTAAGTGAAGGGAAAAAAAAAAAAAAAAGGACTATAGGTAGGTGGTGCTAGAAAGGATCATGAAAAAGAAAGGCAATTAACAGCTGGAAAGATAAAATTTGGTAACTGAGACTTTAAAAGTACGGAGAGATTGAGCTTTTCTGATTTCTAAGGGAAGAGAGTTCCAGAGATTAATGGCTTTAATAGTGAAGAGTTGTTAAAGAAGGAAGTTTATGCGCAGGAATAAATAATAAAAGATTATGAATCGAGCGAAGATTCGAATTATGTGAGCTTAAAGGAAGAAAGTTTTGTTTTAAATAGGCCGGGGACTTAGGGTCGAAAAGATACATAAAGGAGAACAAGGACATGAAGGTTCCGACAGCGGATCGGAAGCAGTTAATTAAACTTTATATGTATTTGTGCAACGTTGAACCCCGACTTACGCGAATTAGTTTCGTACATTTTTTTGCTTAATATCAGCGCACGCAATGGAGGCCCTCGAAGATGAAGAATCTTTCTCAGTTTATTTCATATTTACATATATTTCTTCGCTCCTATTAGTCACAGCCTGATGTTTTATAGCCTTCCTCGATACATGGTTCTGTCCAGCAGAAAAATACTTTTCCATTCTAACCAGTATTCTAAGATTAGCGCGTTCAAACATACAAACTTTTCAGCTTTATAATATTAATATATTTTTAAAATATTACATAGCAACATATGAATGTAGTTATGTAAAATAAATAGCGTGAACTATGGGACAATAATACAACTATAGGCAAGTAAGCCATATTGACATGCCTCCCACTTCCTCTATTAACTTAGGTGTAAAACGAGTATTGCTTTGTTCAGAAAAGATACGAGAATGTGTTTATAAATAAAATCGACCCGACGATATTAAATATCAATGAATATCGATTTTCATTATTGGTTATAGTTTAGTTACTTTTTCCTATTAATTTATTTATTTTATAATAGACAAAATCAGTGTTTAGATCATAAAAACTCCATATAAATATGTAAACGTTATTGCTACGATATAATGAGGTGAGGTATCTGCAATATAATAATTAATTATTGTTATGTTCAATGGTACAACCGCGCGTTCATTTAAATGAAAGAATTCATTTTATTTCCATACACATTTTCCTTGTTCGCGTATGAAAAATTTAATGTCTATACAATGCTTATAAAACTTCTATATTTTACAATATGACATGAAATTTTTTCAATACTATACATTTTCTTAGACCAAACAGGTATTTACGTGGGTGAAGTAAATGCTACACCTAGTAAAATCGCACGAGGCTTCGTTCATGTGAAGAATGTAGAAATACCAACAAGCGAATAAGATTTATTTAATTTATTTTTCTTTAAATACTGTCTGTAGTTTTCGCGGGTAGTACACATTTAAATAAAAAAAATTAACGGTTTAAAACGCGATATATTTTAGTTTCTTCTTTACTCTTACTGAATCACGGACAATGAGTTCGAAGTACTTATCTTTAAAAAACTTTCATTGATGAGGTTATTGTGAGTGTTGTAATAATTGAACACTGTTTAGAGCTTCACCAACAAGTAGGTTACATATTGTGAAACTGAATGAAGCGTATTCCTGTTTAGATAACGAAGGGTGAGTGCATTTTGATTTTTAGGTTTCTTGGTTTTTTGGTTCTCAGGTTTGCAATACCGACTAGACGCAATAGATTATCAGTTTCGATAAGGGGTATCTTTATAACTCATTAGCATAATACTCGGTATTTTGTAAAGGGTTACTAGAGATAAGGCAGAGCTAATGGAAAAATGCAGTGCCAAAAAGAAGTGATACATATCATACATGAGACGAAATAAATATTTAAAAATGGAAAGGATATATTAACTGAACAGTAACCTCTAAAAAGCATGAAATTCATTTACTTACACAAAGTAATACATGACAATTGGTTAAATAGGAATTTTTTAATCAATAAGTATTTGTTATTTTGAAGTCGGTTAAATAGTATATGCTAATGGTAAATATATTTACTATTACGGAGAAGTTTAGCAAAAAATTATAGCTTAATGTTGCACGCTTGTTTTTAAGGCCGGTGTCGGCAATTACAACTTTAGTATTGTACAATACATTTGAAAGGTTTTAATAAATAATTTTTGACAGATTTAAATAGTATATCGTAAATTTACACAATAGTGGATACATATTTATGAGTAATAATAACATTGTTTTGCGCTATGTCTTACTTGACTATTAAAAACTTTAAACTGTACAAGGGTTTTTCTTATTTACCCCTGAAAAGTACCCTGATCTCAAATAGTAGGGTTGTAAGTATATATTATGTGTTAACATAACTTCATTCTAATAATAATTAGGAATATCCCTAAGAAAAATATTGGTGTAGATAAAGGCGTGAAGTATTATTATAATTTTTAACCAACCACAATCATAAAACAATTTCGTATTGCCTTGTAAAAAAACTAACAACCAAAGCGAAAAAAAAATTTTTAATTTTTAACCAACCACAAACAGTAAAACTAATTTGTATTGCCTTGTATAATAAATAATTTTTATGTTTAAGAAATCTATCTAATAAAATTAGCCCTTATAACACTTTTCATTATTTTTAAAGTATTTTAAACTTTTGATGACTTAATTTATTATTTACATAAATTATCAAAAATCTTCTTGGTATTTACTTTATATGCAAGTTGAATATTATAAAACAAAACCGTTTCCTATATATTTATTCATAAGTTATTCATAGTTATATAAAAAATGTTTAGCTGACTAACCGTAGACGATGCGCACGATTGTAGCGGTAGCGGTCTGACCCACCAATCACTTTGTTTGTCAATATACGGGGGGCGTGGTCAAGATATACGTCTATCAGTATTTTCCGTATGATATCGAACACGAAAATAACCTTTATTACAATGCCATAAGCTTTGCAATTACGCACTTAGACACGAATTGCTTTCCGTCATTTGAAACTCTATCTTATATTGGAGTCGTGTAGTTGTTTCTTGTTTGTAGTTAAAGAGCGAGAGGCAGTGGGTATGTTATTTTGTAAACATGCTAATGAAGAGTAGTGTGGTCGAGTTTGTGGTCGTTGGTCATGCAGTTGGCACGTCAGCAATGATTTGTGCTCTGTGACATAAGCCTAAAATCTATTGAAACTTTTTTAACTGAAAAGACCTTGGACTGCCGTTGTGAAGTGAAGTGAAATGAACATTACGTTGACAATTTGTTTTCATTTATGAGCGGAAGGAATTACTGTAAAAAAGGTGAGTAATTTTTTTTATTCCTTCTATTAATTTTAAATTTAGAACGTCAACAAGGAGTTTACAGGACTATACCTACACGATTCGGTAATGTTACTTATTAGAATAATTAAAAATGTAAATAATTACGTCTTCAGAAAAAAACACATCATTTCTTTCCCTGAATTTCAAACTTTTCTATCCGCGGGATGTCTGGGTTTCACTATCCCTTTTTAGAGAATTAAGGTTGTCATCCGTGACGATAATTTAACGTTGAAAAATATAATAATAGGTTTTAGCCTTATTACTATGTAATGTTGAGTTTATAGACCGCGGCGCGTGCGCAGCTAAGATGTAGTGATATACCTACTTATCTAGCAACTATGACACTATGGGATTCGCATTCTGTAATTCCTACATTAGAAAATCAGACTATAAAAATTAGGTGTCAGTTTAAAAAATCAATACGTATGAGATTGTCGATTAACTACTTTAACTTATATCATAGTTACATAATTATGGTTTAAGTTTGATAAACTTTAGTTATTATTTAAAGAATGAATAGAAACTAAAAGTAAAAGCGCTGGGCTTATCAGAATATGCTCGAGAAACAGACCTAAAAATGTAAACCACAAACGTTGTGTATAAATACTAAATAGCTAAGTATTTCGCATATTCATATAAATTTTCACATAAACATTCCAACACAAATTTATCTCACAATCACAGCTGTTCTTTTGGAAGGAAGATATAAGGTCAACTTAAGATATTAGGTTAACACGTCATTAACGGAAATTTCATTTATGTAATTGGTAGTGCACATCTTCGAAAACTTTTCTGTTAGCGATTTCTATACCTACTTACTTAAGTTGATTTGAAGCAAATATGTTACAAACGAAAAGCAAGAATGAAAACGATTTGCCATCGGCTACATATAGTTTTATTACATACTGATATATTAAACAAAATATTTTAACGGTTTAAAACTTAATATGTATTAGATAGTTTATTTAGTGTCATCAGAATCATTTAAGTGCTTATAATAGATTATTTTTATTTAATCCTACCTGCATTGACGTCAAAATTATAACATAAAAATTCCAACTTTAATATTAACATTTAATTAAACAATTGTTAGTGACAATGTTGTAAAATTTTATGATGATATAAAATTTATTAGAGACTGAGAAACATTGAACAATACTTAGTGTATATCTTATATTATGATATTAGAATTATCTATTTCGAACAACAACTGGAAAATTAAGACAAACACACTTTTTATCGCCTGAATTAAAACATTATGTAGGTATATTAGCAACTAAAACTTTGCTGGTTGGGAAGCGTTGCAACAGGGCAGGCTTTTAGTACATTTATATATGTAATTTTAATATTTCTGAAGTAATCAAAAATATTTACACAAAAATTGCGAGTTTATACGCAACAATATTAAAGCTTCTATGTAAATATGAAATAGTATGCATAAAATAAAACATAGAGAAACGAAAATGAGTTAAAACAAAAGTGGCTGTCGTAAAAATAACAATAGTTACAAGGCGAGACTAGTTATTTAATTTAATAGACATAAATTATTTACCTATAATAGATATTCAAGCTAGGAGTATAAATATCGTAATTGATTCTATTCATCAGTCTGTTTATTATTATAAGCCATATTTTTATTCGCCTCGGTGGCTTATTGGTTACGCGTTGCCGTTATGGATAGAGCGCAAGCTCGTGACTTCGATTCCCGGGAAAACCTAATAGTTTCGGCCGGATTGGATACAAGAATTGCCTGTAGGTACTGCATAATTTTTTAAGTATCTTTAACAAGTTTATAATTTTAATTTAAGGCCGATATACACTTTAGTTTTGAGCTATTCTTTATTTACGAGTTCTCTAGCTATATCAAATCTGTTAATTTCTACTTAGCCGTACCTAATAATTTAATTATTCTTTTCAGTCTTTGTAAGTTGAATAATAGATTAAAGTTTTATAATTGTCGATGTTTGTAGTTGTCCTGTTCAACACAATCTGAAAATAATACTGCAGTTTATCTTCATTGAAAATCATTTAAATTCTATTTTATGCCAGCCGTTAACTAGTAAATCAATTGTGCGGTTTTAATTATTATTTAACTGAATAATAAAATGCCTTATACAAGGTAAAATACCAGATACACCTCGTTTCATTTAACTTAGAATAACGTTAGAGTTATTTCAAATAAATACAGCTTCAGCGTCTAAATTATTGAGTGTTTTTATTTTACCAAACGCAATTCCTTCTTTCCTCGGACACTGGGTAAAATCACGTCCCAACTGGTTTTATTGCAGCCATAGAGTTACGTGGTAGATAAGACAAAGTAGAGTCGGGTGCAGTGTGCAGTATGGTATTGTACAAAGGTTGGTACAATCAGCGCCCGCGCCGGCTGCCTTCCGTCATCGCGTCGAAGGCCTATCGGCGCGTCCGTTTTACCACAAAGCCCCACAATAAACTTTTACAGCTCACATAAAATCCTGACTTTTTAACCCGAGTTATTTGAATTAATATCAATTCGGAGTTCCTCAATGGGCTTTACTCGTCAAACTCTAAAGTTTTATGACGAGCGCGGTATGCAGGAATAAAATTTAATTGAAATGTAGCCCTCAAAAAAGTTTGATTGCCGTTATCGGCTACCGAATTTGAATATTTACACTCTATAATTTTTTTGTTAGTAATTGACTGTACGATGCTAGGAAAGTCCATAATTTCACACACCCTATAACGCAGTACAAAAGAATTAAACGCACTCTCCTTTTTTTGAAGTAGAGATCTATTAACCTAAAAACATTTTGTTAAGAATAAGACGTTTTGAAAACGTACCAAATTAAAAAAAAATCTCTATTGATAAATATACTTTATACCTACCCCTACTCCGCACCTGGTATGTAGGTAGCAATCACTTTATTGTCACATCTCACTATAAAACCTCTAGAAAATAGTATTTACGACCTCTCGAGGCAATCAAATTATTGTGTCAATAGTAGAAAATAATTTTTATTTGACGACACAAACCTTATTGATCATGTGTTGCGTTATTTGATTTTAGTCTATTGTTTGATTAATATATCAAGGCTGGCTGTATACAAGCCAAGTGATAATAAAATTTCAAGTTTGAAGTCGATGACGCAAGACCATTAAAAATACTTACTTGAGTTTTCGGCATCGTTCCATTTGCACAGCCACCTCGGCCTTCGTTACGCGGCCGTTCTGCAAACTTCGAAATTGGAAAAGACAACACGGACTATATTGTTTCAACGGTTTCAAATTTAGAATCGTTCTTGCATTCGACAATTAGCACCTCGCGCATATCGAACAGTGTATACGCTGCCTCTTAAATGGGACAATTGCGTCTCAACATTGCGTTTGCTGCGCCATAAAATCCCAATCACTGGTTCCGATCCTTTCGAAGCTTTGGGGCTATTCGTTTTATCTTTGATATTTTATAGGGATCAGTAAAACGACGGCACTAGAGTATGATTAAACGACATTCCACCTATCCGTCGCTCGGACGCAGTTCAGGGCTTATTTAAGATTCGAGTTGCCATATCGCTATTGATAGAAAGCGAAGTTATTGCGCGTAATTAAAAAACATACGATCCACGAGTTCGTATTTTATGAATGCATATTTTGTAGCGGGCGGTTCGTTTTATGCGAGTCTAGATACGTAACTAGGATCTATAGTCGTACACTGTATTTAACTTCACCATTAAAAAGAAAATGTTCGCAATTCATCTATACGACTCAACTTTAATATTTATACCTTATGGAGTCGTAAAACGATGAATAATGACGCTGCAGACGAGTTGGCTAGTGCTGTAATTACCTGGCTTTTATACTTAGGTCCCGATGTTCTCTTGTTCGGACTCTAATATTGTAGTCGCATGTTAGTAGGTATACCGCATGCGCATCTTAAAACATAACTGCTGATCAATAAAAATTTTAGCATCTCATTATGATTTCGTTTTACGGAACAATGGTTTTCTTATACTTTCAAAGCGGAGAATTACATTTCTTTCGTCCTATATTGCCATATACTAAGTTTTATTAAAATTACTTAAGCGTTTTCAAATTTCGAATGTCTAACACCAAAACAGGTATTGCATCTTACTTAGATGTAGGTTGGGTCATTTTCGACTTCTATCAAGTAAACTTCACTTATAAATATAAAAGTTAAATATATTAATTAATTTAAACTTAACCCGTAAAGTGTTTTAAACAAGTGGGTAAGAATCCCAGGACATTGAACTATACAGTCAGCCAACGATAATGAGAACAATAAACACTTGGAAAAGATCGTGCGGCGAGTTACAATAAATGTTCGGGTCAGCTATACCTATTTTCTGAAAGCTATACCTATCCTACTAAATTTAATTTAGACTCGATATCAAAGTGAAATGCCGTTGACTCAATAGACACAATTCTATGTCCGCACATAGAGATTCAATTCACGGTTCGATTTTCTTTACATACTAGCATAATAATTTTTGGCTGTAAACGATTTATTTTGTAATAAAGACTTTACTCAAACTTTGTTGCCCGGGGATTCAAACCCAGACTGTCTCGCGTAACACAAGTATAGGCACCGGATCGTAGCGTTGACTCCTGGATTAATCAATTGTCGACAAATTATTAATAAATATAAAAAACGTATCTCTTTATCTTACGTATGAATCAATAATAAAAGTTTGTGTTAAAAATTCTTGGAAAATAAACAATTTCGAGATTACAAAAATATTAATGAAGGAATTACATACATACCTACTTTTCCAAACTGTATCAGTTTAAGTATAATGAGATCTTTAACTTTTTTGGCCAGTTTAGAAAGCGTTACTATATTTTGAATATATTTATTAGGAGAAACTTCTAATAAAAATAAAAGAAAATAAGGCGGTGACTGACTATATCTACTTTCTATATATTTTCCAATAGGTAATAGGAATAGCATTTTTGTGTATAAGATAGAAGTAAATCGTTGTAGATTGTGGAATAAAAAGATACTTATATTAAACTAAAAGTGGCTTTTGCTTATAAATTAGTTATATGAGATGAAATCAAAACTGAAGAAGTTTTGGTCGAGTGTATACACTCGGCTTCCATTTGTGCGGTAGATTGTTTAATTGCCGGTTCAACTCGCAAGATTTAATTAACCGAAATCAATAACTTTTAGTACATTTTGCCACGTGTTTTCTGTGGAAAAACGTTTTAGGGAAATTGGCATAGAACCAACTACGATGACATGTTCAAACATACATATGGCAAGGTAAATTATGAAAGCCACAGTTCCAACAAAGTTAAGGTAAAGTAATGCGGTATTTCTAGAACAATAAGTCTCATAATATTCAAATTGTTGCAGATATGGCAGCGTCACATATCCTTAGTGCGGTGGAACCAACAGTTGGTGGTGGCAGTTCTCGTGGTGGCCGCGAACGGGAAGTTAACGTCGCGCTTGATGACCGCGAATTGTGGGTTCGATTTCAAACTCTAACCAATGAAATGATCGTGACGAAAAATGGCAGGTTAGTAGCATTGTTTTTTTTAATGTAACAACACGAACTAACATTTTTCAATTCGAAAAATTCCTGAGATTAGCGTGGTCAAACAAACTCTTCAGACTTTAGATTAGATAACGTATATTTAATAACATATCCCCAACTTAATTTAAAGTATGTTGAGGATTCCTTATTAACGTACAATGCTAATTCATTCGAAACTCCGTACAACAATGATGCAAACGAAATATACAATGCATTCTATGGCAATATAGTTTATGGTCGAACATTATTATAGTGCACTTAAACTCATCTGAATGGTTATAGACAAATCAACTTTGTTGAATTTATAATTAAAATAAAACAGCCACCCGCCTCAATCGTGCTTAATTTTGTTTAATGAAAAAGAATATTAAATTGACTTAACAACTGTGGGCCTTTTTTTTTAACTTTGGGGAAATGTTTTTGCCCCCCCCCCCCGGGGGGGGGGGGTGGGGGGGGGGTGGACTCAAACTAAAACACAAGCGAACAACAAATGTTTCCATGAGAAAAATACACTCGGAAATGAAATAAATACATTAGAGCGCAAGATATTAATACACGTTTAAAGTTAACGAGACTATAAATATCAAATTCTAAGGCCCGCTAAATATAATGGAAATTTGACTCGGCAGCTCAGTCAAGTCGTAATTGAGAAACTGTAATATCATTTAAATAAAACGCATTTAATGGTTTCTAACGCAAAATGGGTTATTTTTAAAAAAAATTTGTAAACTTTTTTAAAAAATTTTTAAAAAAAACCACTTTTCGGTTTAAAACGCGAAATGGCTAAAGTTAAACTTATTTATCATTTATTTTAGCTTTAGCCCGACGTTTCGGAATTTTTGCAATAGCCGTGGTCACGGGTGACTTTTTCTATAAAAGTTACCACAAATAATTGTAAAACAAAACGTAGGGCCGTAGTTATAATAATTTATAAATTTGACGTTTTAAACCATTAAAGTATTTTATTCAAATGCGAACTTACGTTACTTTCGCAATAGGTAATGTCATATCAACGTACAATATAGGTATGGGACAACATAGTAACATGCAGAAATTAGTTTCAACCTGTATGTATGTTCAGGGCGTGATCAGTGCACATTTGCAAGTGCTAACTGGTTGCTGAGGGGCGGCTAGTTTTCAGCTATTAACACTGTAGGTCTTGCTTATTAACGCAGGGCATCTAAACGATTCTGCAGAGCTATGACGCTTCAACCCTCTGTAACTTGCTTTGGATACATCTATAGGGCATAATATTAATGCTTCTTGATCTAATAACTTTCAAGCAATGGTAACAAAGATTCAGTTCCGTTTTTTACATACTAAAGTTCAGTAGAGGGCTCAGTTCGTAATAAGAAACACATTGATTTCACAAATTTTCAAATTGACGAAGAAATTTGACAACGTTCAAATCTTAATCTGATATCCTACTGAGGAGTATATAGCATAGGCAAATACCGATCTATGTTATTATGTCGTGGTAGTTATTTGGGCTTAGTGTTTGTATCGTACCTTAACACAGATAAAATGACAAAAGAGAAAATACATTAATAATTATGGACTAATACTGTCTATAATTACGCGAGTAGTACACATTTAAATAAAACACTTTAACGGTTTAAAAGCGATATAGTAGTTAAACTTATTTGAAAATGATTTTTAACTTCGGCCCGACATTTCGGATGCTTTGCAGCAGACGTTGTCACGGGGAGACCAAAGATGGAGGATATCTCTGACGCCAAAGTAAAAAATTGCTACGCTAGCGCCATCTGTTCCGTCGAAGTTGGTATTTGGCGAAACTGGCCGGGTCCTTACAGTTAAAGTGTGCTATTTAATTATGGACAAGTTTTTGTGTTTGCTTTTTTAACGTAAGTTGTAACAATGTTTCCTTTATTCAATTTTAATTCTTAAGTAATATTTTTTATAATGGGTTTAAGATAGTGAGACTTAATATAGTACTTTTTGACTTGTGATAATCGGTAATCCACGGGCGATTATATTTCATGACTGTTTTAAGTTTCATCAATCGGGCGGAATTATTCATCTTCTTACCACCCATTAAATAATCGAATTTCCATACGAAGTCAAAAATAATTATAAATAGATTAAAAACACCTTGGACCCGGTCTGGATAAGATAAGATAAAAAAATTAATATTATAAAGCTAAACAATTTGTTTGTTGGTTAGAAAACGGTTCATATAATATTACCATACCCAAAAAATCTGTATCAAAGAATGATTCCTCTTTAAATGATCTAAAAATGCCCCCGACAGTATATGTCTATCTTTTAAGGTTAACTTGCAAGACCGACAGGATACGATCAACGTTGTAGGCAATAGCTATAATTGAAAATGATGAGGAGGTTAGCAAAAACAAATGTTGATGCCCAATATAACTACTCTACGCGGACGAAGCCGCAGGCAAAGCTAGTATGCAAATAAAATCTTAGTGTTACACAGAAACTAGTGATCCGTTACAAAATATATACTCAAAACAAACCAGGATAATGTACGCGGTCGTTAAATAAAACCTTCATAGCGCGTACTCGTGTGTTTATGCGGTTCTAACATTTAATTTCTCTTTTGTTTCAGACGAATGTTTCCCGTAGTAAAGGTAACAGCCAGTGGGCTGGACCCGACGGCCATGTATACCGTTCTACTCGAGTTTGTGCAAGTCGATAGCCATCGTTGGAAATACGTAAACGGTGAATGGGTAAGACAATTTTCATAATTCTCATGGTATTCGTGATGTATTTACGAAAAGCTAAGTTCAAGTATTACATACACTGTTTAAAAGGTTTAAAACGCGAAAAATATTTGTTCAATGTTATACATATACTAGAAAGGGCTTTATTATGTTTGTGTATAACATAACACAAACTTAAGTATTCTTTATATAAATATTTTTTTTAATAATCTATACTATTAACTGATTTGCCTATTACGTTTTGGCTTAGCTTCGAGCTTCCTAAGTATTAATAATAAGAAAAATAAAAAAAGATATTTTTTTATTTTTCATTATTAGTCATCCTTAGCGTATTGTGATGCCCCACAGAAATAAAAAATACTTAAATTTGAAGTCAGACTAGCGCTATAATGCGTTACGTAACGCGGTCGTACATTTACCTCTGAGTAGATAAAAAGTTAAAAAAAAACTCACGAAATATAGCCCAATAACTAATTCATATTCTCATAAATCTTACGCAATAATACCTCTCAGGTGCCAGGTGGAAAAGCCGAAGTACCACCATCTAATGCAATATACATCCACCCGGAAAGTCCCAATTTTGGCGCACACTGGATGAAAGAACCGATATCCTTCGCGAAAGTCAAACTTACAAATAAAACAAATGGAAATGGGCAGGTAAGTTTTTCACCGACTCTTAGTGTCTCTAGATATCGAGCTTTGTCTAAACTTCCTTTCTATGTTGTATCTATTTCAATACAGATGACGCTAGCGTAGCAGTTTTTTTTCTTTGACGTCAGAGACACCCTCCATCTTTAGTCTCCCCGTGAGTACGGCTGCTGCAATGCATCTAAAACGTCGGGCCGTAGTTAAAATAATTTTCAAACAAGTTTAACTAATCTATATGCGTTTTAAACCGTTAGTGTTTTATTTAAATGTGTACTACTCGAGTAAACTACAGACAGCATGTTGTATCTCTTCATATGTTAACATGTCTGTTGTTTATTGAGTAACCATCGCCTTTGTAATTTTTTATTATTTATATATTATGTATTTACCTTCAATCATGGTAAATCTTTCTTACTGTTGGAATCATTGTTATTAATACATAGTAACAACAATTGGAATTGTCCGAATATCTATGTTATTTTTATTGTCTGTTTCTGGTAAATCCATTTAAGCCACTGAAAATAGCACATGTAATGCACAAGCTAAGTAGCTTATTCTTTTCCCAAATTACTCAATTCTTTATATATCTATTTTCATCGATATAAGTACTTGAAATTTTTTGTGGGAATCTATATCTTTTCGAACCGCATTTAATTTACTCGTATTTACTTTGCTTTATTCGTCTCGCGCGGAGTTTGGATCTCATTAGATGAAGCATAATTAACAGTAAACAGAACAGTCAGAATACTAATTTAAGACATTAGAAAGCCAGTCGAAGGTGCTACAGTTTCGTTGCTACCGCTGCTCGGTATTCATTTCTCACGGTCGGATGGTGCGATCGAATTTGAAAGCAAACATCTGATGTATCCAGATCCATATGTTGACAGCTCGGTGTGAAATCTGTAGCTTTGCCAACTATTTAGCGGGTGCGCGTACGCACTATCATTTGTAATAATTATTGTCTCAGCGCTATGTTTACTGATCCCGTTAATGTATTCTACTTTAGTTAATATCAATTATGATTCAGCGTGAACAGTTCTAGTGGACAAACATTTTATTTGATTAAGTGAATCGATAAACTAGCTGCGCCAGCGACTTCGTCCGCGTAGAATAGTTTGGGTATCAAAATTTGATATGCCAACCTCCTCCTTAATTTTTATAAATGCTGTTACCCACGCCGTTGTTCGCGTCCAGTCATTTCTGCAATTTAATCTCAAACGATAGAGGAGAGGAATCATTCTATCATATAGATTTTTTGGGTATTTTAAACCGTTTTCGCAGTGCACGCAACCTTAAATATGAATAATTCTCCCCGATTTTTTCGATCCACGACTTTATTCGAACCAGTAGTTCCTGAGATTAGCGCGTTCAAACAAACAAACTCTTCAGCCGTATAATATTAGTATAGATGTAATTTTATGGCCTGCTTTTCCACCTCTTTCTTATATCTTATACTTTAAATTTCTTTATTATTGCTTTATCATTTGTGTTTATAACCTTGTACCTATGTATATAACGTGGATTTTCATTGAGTACTTTTTTTTTCAGATAATGTTAAATTCGCTTCATAAATATGAACCACGGGTACATCTAGTCAAAGTGGGTACAGACCTTCGACGGATTATGACCTACCCGTTCCCGGAGACGCAGTTTATAGCTGTGACTGCTTATCAAAATGAAGAGGTGACCTCACTTAAGATCAAGTACAACCCGTTTGCAAAAGCATTCCTGGATGCCAAGGAAAGGCCGGAGGGTTATTATCAAAGGGACTTCGTTGGAACCCATTATCCTCAACAGAGTTCTTCCCCACACCAGTATCCACAGTGTTAGTATTTTGTTTATAATGAATATGAGATTTATACGCAACAATGATTAAAATGAAGGAGCTGTGGTGGTTTCTTAGAATATCAGTTATATTAACATATATATACATTTATAATATTAGGTATTGAAATGCTAACAAACATTCACGTACTACGATACTAAGAGAAATTAAGATAAATTTCGAAAGCTTTCATAAATTTTTCCTGTCTTTATTTATAAAAAAACTTAATTTACAGTCGGAGGTTGGTTTGTCACGTCACAACCTCTCTATGGAAGCGGAAATTCAGCATCTAGAAGACCCGCACCTTATCCACCACGACCGCCGTCAAGACCTAGAACACTGTCGCCACCTGGTGAGTGCAAAGCAAGTTAAATCATAACAAAGCCCCATCGCGTGATCAGAAAATGGAAACGCTATCTTCACTCAACCCATACATGTAATGAATGCAATTTAATTAAAACAAAATAAATTAACATTTAATATTAACCGTCTCCCCAGTTCAATTTTTGAATCACGAAGTCAGTTACAATTGGACCGTATTTAATAATTTACCGATCATTAAAAGATTTAAATAAAACACTTTAACGGTTTAAAACGCGATATATTAGTTAAACTTATTTGAAAATGATTTTTAACTTCGGACCACTTTCGGATGCTTTGCAGCAGCCGTGGTCACGGGGAGACTGACAAATCTGACGAAAAACTGAAAAATCATTTTCAAATAAGTTTAACTAATATATCGCGTTTTAAACCGTTAAAGTGTTTTATTTAAATGTGTACTACTCGCGTAAACTATAGACAGTATTTGATCATTAAAAGATTTGTTTTTTTCCAGCTACATACAGTAACGCTGAAAGGTCACCAGTAGCCACGGCAAACAGCAGTGGTAGTTATACATGGGCTGGTAGTAGCAGTTATTGGAGTTCACAGGGGAATAGTTCTCCTCAACCGAATACGTCACCAGTTCCGTACAGAACACCTCCACACGCTTACCCAGCGCCAATAGAATACTCTGCCCCTCCTACCAGCACATCGGCTCCTGCCGCAGCGCCCGCGCCGCTTTATCCCCTTCAATATGACGCCACGAGCCAACATCACTCTCCATATTACCAACATGCGTATGCTCCTTACGCACACCATGCTATTGAAGATATATCTTACTGGCCCAATAGGTGAGTTAGTAGGTAGTTAATTGATAACTAAAGCAGTTTGATCAGTTGGTTCTGTCCAATAATAACTTCGCTTTACTTAAACAGATATAAAGTTCCTACTAGCTACAGTTAAACTTTTGTGAACAGACTCATTTCTTTTATTTTTATTACTTACTCCGCTGGCGCAGCGACCCATAGTGGGCCTTGGCCTCCAGAACAAGAAAACGCCACTTTCGTTGATTGTAGTCTTTAGAGACCTTTTATTTTTTACATCAACAAAATTTGTTAGCACAATGGACATATCAGCGTAAAACAACAAAGTGACAATGTTTTTTTATGGTTGTCTAGAAGAACTTGCTTTAATATTATATATTTATGTTTGGCGACAAGGCTGCTTTTTTTCAACTAATTATTATTATTATAAGTAAAGTATTATACAATATAGTTACTGTATGTGCATATATGATGAGGAAATAAATAGTTTGGTTCAGTTGCACTTAATTAAAAGGTCTTAAACCTGCGTAGACCTATGAATTAATATAGATACATCTGTTTTAGTTTAAACAGCTACGGTTACCAGCCATCTGAGTACGTCGGAACAGGGGACGTACCTTACCCCACAGAGGGCATGCCCTTCGGAAGTTCTGGGGCGCCGCTTGAAGCCAACACCGCTAGCCAAGACGAACGAGCTACGCCTCAGGGCTCAGATCATCAAAACGCAGAACGAGAGTATAAATACAATACAGAAGAGGAAAGACATTCACCTTGTGACGAGGCTACATTACCTTCGCGTTCACCAGCACAATGACCCGCTTCGACAATAAATGTAATACATAGATTTTACGAGTAAATTATGAAGATTACGGTAATCAATTGTAAAATTTATAGCCCCAAAATCCTATTAATAATACTATGTTTACACTGTTTCGTTAATGAATGAAATGAAGGGAAACTTATTGATGAATATATGTAGGTACATATATGTATATGTATAGTTAAAGAGTTATCAACACCAATTGCATTGAAATCTTCTATAGATATATTAATACAAGACGCTTCTAAATACTATTAAAAGTCAGTAGAATTAAATATACCGAATGCCTTAGCTTATTTACTTTTTCTATTAAAAAGTTTCGCCAATAAGATATTAATTCTCTCTTTTATATTTATTCAGTTTCCGTAGTTTCTAGTATATGTAAACTAATATGACCAGTCAAAACAATAGTAACCTCATTGTATTGGTACGAAATGCAAAGAAGAAATGGCACAGATAGCCAAACATCAAAATGCAGATTCGTTCGTTTATAGTATGAAGAAAGAGCATGTTTAAGTGTTAAAATGATCACCGATTGTTACATAATAGATGATAATAGTAATAAATAAAACTTCTAAAATGTTTGTTTCGTAATGATTTGTATAAATAGTTAAGTAGTAATGATGTAAGTGGGGTTTTCTGTTCGACAATACTTAAGTAATATAATAGAAGACGTGTTACTGTATAGAAGAATTAGCAAAAATTAAAAGCGCATTATTTGATAAATGTTAGTTTAAGGTGTTGTATTGATTAGACAATAAATGTTTTGTTAAAAACCTTTGGTGTCAACCTAACTACGATCCTATAATTCTTTGATTATTAATTTCCGTTTAAGGTGAAGTATTAAAATAAGACATAAGATTACTCAATACGACATATTCATAAAAGTAAACAAATAAAGAAAGTAAAGAAAGACTGACCCAAGTCACTTTGTTTGTCTATTGCACTTCGACTCCGAGTCTATCATGACCATGTTTAAAAGGTATTTAAGTCTTACAACTTAGAATTCAATTGAAAAACTTGAAGAACGTATTTCGTCACAAAATTTTAGTGTCTACCGAAAAATAATTAAAACAAAAAAAAAACAATTATAAATAACTATCAAAATTTAGCTGAAAAATTATATATTATGAACTTCTTCCTTTTTCAGTTGTGTAAATAATTTGAATGATTATAATCTGTCAAGAAAATTAAGCACGTTTTTTTCTATGGTAAACAAAATATTTTTAGTCTTTAGTGTTAGCTGTCAGATGTTAATGCATTTGAGTATCTGTGGCTGGCAGTTTTTGATCATCGTTTTAAAACGGTTCATCTTATTTTGTTTTTAATTTTTATAGTCTAAACATTCTTAACTTATAATAAACTTTTTTGCTATGATAATAAATACTTTTTATTAAACACTCGAATTAAAAGTTTGAGTTTCAAGTCTTAATAAACCTCTTCTATAAATTGTAACTCTATGTAACGAGTTATAAATAACATTACCACATCAAACATAACATTACTATTTTGCTGCAAATTAACGTGTCAGAAATGGAATCTACAACATCGGTGTCGAAGGTTATTATTATTTTTTCGAGTTATTACTTATAACAGAAATCATGTGCCTAAGATTTCTTGAACTTAAATATATTTTCGTTTTAGGGTGTTTTTCTGTTTCCCAATGGATATACCAATTTAAAGCGGGCGAAGAAGAACCCTCGTAAAACAATGGTACAGTCTATATTCTTGAAAGAACGGTGGTATGAAATCTTTAAGAGGAATTGGGATTCTATTGAGGAACAACTTCAGGTAGTAAAACATTGTTGTCCCGGACTGAGTTTTTTTATAAAACGACAAACGAAGAACTACTTACTAGCATTACTATAGTATTGATGAGTGATTTTTTTATGCATATTATTGCGTTTTATTTTAGGAACTACATGAAAAGACATACAGTGTGTTACTGAATGATATTATTTGCTATTTAAAAAGTTCCTATCAAGAGAGTGAAGTGAATAACCTAGAGGGTATTATACCTAGTGCAACATTACTAACTGGGGTCAATCAACCAGACCATGTAAATCAGTTTAAATCCCTCATAGGGCTTATAAGGTAGTTATGATTAACTATTATCTCGTGAATAAGTGGTTTTATAATAATGTTTATTGTTATGTGTCATTAAGCCATTTTTTTGTCCATTCTGCCTGTTAGGTTCTCTGGTCTTATAAAAAGAACCTTATCCATATCCTGCTGCTGTACAAATTTCAAATGCCTCCTTTGCAGTGGTCTTTAATGATGAAAGGTTCACACTTTAGTGTGAATCTTTAAAATATAAAATATAGGTCAATGTTTTTTTACTCTCTTTGCCTTTTCTACAGGTACTTTTGTACCAGTAATACCTATTATTCAATGACTTCTTAAGTTTCCTAAAAATTTCAATAAATTTAGTCAAATAATGTGTACCTATTATATCTGCCTGTGCAGAGAGAGTTGAGTTAATGTTTACCTAACTGGTCATTTTTTATTGATATTTTCAGAGAGGAAGTTACATCACATGTAGCTATGGTGAATTCACAAGATGCCTCAACACTCAAGCATTTAGTTGAAAATACAGTGTGGCAGTTAATCAACGGTGACAATTCAGTGGTATTTATTTATAATAATAATTTATATTTATACTTATATTACAAAGCTGAAGTTTGTATGTTTGTTTGTTTGAATTTGCAAATATTTTATAAAAACCATGTTAGTATTTATTATACAGGATTTCCGCTCCATTTCTAACTAATACACTTGATTGTATATCTGCAGTAGTTAAAGCCAGCACCCTATGTGCTTAATGTAATCCCTCACAAGAGGGAATTAATAGAAAAATGGTTTTTTGAGTGCTAGGCTTTTTTTTATTATAATTTTTTTCGTTTTTCAGGAATCTGAAGAAAGCTATGATGAAATGTCTAAACCAAAGTTTAAGAAAAGTAGGTGTACTATGAAGACATTGTCAAATTGGTATTCAAATAAATATAACGATGAATGTTCACCAAAGAAAAAGAGGCATACTAAACGGCAGACTCTAGTTATCATCATTCCTGATTTTGAGAGCTTCAATTGTAATATATTGCAGGACTTTGTTATGATAATAAGGTAATATATTTCTTGTATTTAATACATATTTGAATAAAAAAAGTATTGCTAGACCTGTTGCACTAGACCTTAATGTTATGGATCATACTGTCTTACAAAACTGAATATTTGTATGTCTAGACTGTAGCTATTATGTCATTACTAAACGGAGTTAATAGGGAATAGAAAGATAACACTCATTGACCGTTATGTGTTGTTCTAGATAAGAGATTGTGGGAATGAGACAACTCTCTATTAACTCAATTTCGTAAATAGAATAACATTGTTTTTAATTTGTTATTTTAAGTTAAATAATTTTTATCCAGCCCATCATATTTATATTTTTTTTCATGTTTGTTTTGTGTTGTTTCTTTTTAGTTCATATGTATCTACACTGCCTATTATTCTTGTGTTTGGAGTGGCCACATCAGTTTCAGCATTGCATAAGTCTTTCCCATACCATGTATCCTCAAAACTCCTAATAAAAGTATTTAATTCACATCCATCTCACATTTATATGAATCAAGTAAGTATATAATAATTTATAGCATTGCTGTATAAACTTTGTTTTTGGGATTGTTAGGACACCTAAAAAGTTTTTTTTTTAGGTATTGGAAAATATATTTCTGACACACACAGCCCCATTTCACCTGTCAGGCAAAGCGTTGGAATTATTAACCGATGTGTTTTTGTTCTATGATTTTTCTGTTACCGGAATCATTCAAAGTATTAAGGTAAGTGTGTCCATATATTACTCAAATGAATGGATATTTAATGGTTCATAAAAAGAAATATGTTAAAAAATCATACAGTATCAAAAAACTAACTAACAAAATCATGTTATACAGAAGAGCAAATAAGGCCACTTTTGGAACGGAACAACTAAATATTATCTCTCAGAATTAGAACCCAGGAATTGTACTACCCATTTTATGAGCCACAAATATACCCAACCGAAAGACCAAAAATATAATTTGATTATTCACTATTTTTCAGTATTGCATGATGGATCACTACTATGCAGATAATATGAAAACTCTATGTTGTGAAAGAGATAAAATAGATGCTGAAGTGATGAACTTATCATCAGAAGACTTGGAGAGTATAAGACGCCTTATGTCATTTAGACCATTCCTTGAGGTGCAGGATTGCGAAACGAAGATAGGCCTGTTTGAAGATGATAACTTTTTTAGGGAAATTCTACAAAAAGAACTGCATAAACTACATGAGTACCTTTATAGTTTTTACCTCTCCGTGAAACTACTCTGTGTATTTATAAGAGATATTCCTAAGAACATAATGGGAAAGTCGGTGAGTTGCACTTTAAAGTTGGTATATTTGTAACTAGCTGTGCCCGCGACTTCGTCCGCGTTGAATACTGTGACTTGGGGTAGAATTTGTAATTATTGAGGGTGTTTATTAATTTATGTAAGAGCGCATTTAAGGCAGCCAATTTATGGTAAGTGCTACTTTGCCGTAACACTCTCACCTGACATCACTCCTACTCTAACTCCAACTCTCATTCCTACACTCACTCCCACTCCCACGCCACTCCTATTTCCAAAAAGCCAAAGAAGAAAGTTTCATTGTTCTATCTTCAAAAACCACGAATTACCATATGATTTTTACTTGTAAATTTTAAAGTCATTTTTCATCTCTAAAACTCCTTGAAACGGCTAATTATAAATATTCAGTAGGTTTAAGAATTTACTATTTTCTATATCCAATAGTGATAAGGATTGTCGAACCCTAACATTTAATTTGAGTTGTTAATATGTCCACGAAGTTCACCAACACCTATTTTTTCTAATCACCTGTTGCTATTGTTTTTCATCCACACTGACACTACTCTCAATTTCTAGTTGCGAGAAATATACGCAAAATGTGCCACAGATAATATAGTAAAGACAGACGGCTTCAAAGAATGCATGCAGTTCCTAAAGTTCCAGTCACAAGTAAAATTAGTGGAGAGCATTCAAAACGCTTTGAAAATTGTGAACAGCAGTTTACAAATAACTACCCCAGTGAAACCTTTGCGAACCACTCCCATGAAAAATAACTTGAATAATATTAGTCTAAACAGTGACACAGCTGAGGATTTCGTTAAGGGTATAAAAATATATCTCATGACATTCTTGAGGCAAATAGAAAAAGCGAATACTGATGCAGATTTAAATGGAAAAGATATGGAGGATGACGATGATATGGAAAACGTGGATCTCAAGTCTGGTAACCGATATAAATTAAAAGAGGTAAGAATAGTAATGTATTACTTAGTCCTCTAATACTTGTTATAGTATCGTATAAAACTAGTATCAACTAGTTGTATGATGTTTTCCCGAGATTCGAACTCTATCACGCTAAGAAACTATGCAATTTATAACCAATAAGGTTGTGTAAGCATATTTTTTATATTAAAGAAAATTACTGACACATTACTAACTGCAAACTACTCAAAAGTAATTTTAATATTAAATTGGTCATTTATATATGTTGAAAATACCTGATTATAATTATTAATTTTATACACGTTTCATTTTTGCAGAAGTTACTCAAAGCAACCAGGGTAGATAAAATTCAATCAGAGTTCGAAATGGTTAGATCTAGATTCGTGATCTATCTAGAAGAAATGTTCGGCCGAGGCTTACTTCCGCCGCACACGCAGACATTCCACGAGATACTGTTCTTCACAGAAGTGTCGAATGTTAAGAAACAGATTATTGGCGCCCCCAGGGGTGCACTTCATGTGGCTCTAAGTAACCCTCAGTGCTATTTGCAGGTATATATTATTTATTTATTTAATTAATTTTTCAATTGCAAGTCCTGACAGTAATCCCAATATAAATAGATAATAAGATCCTAAATTTCTACTGACTTTAAAACAAACATAGAAAATAAAGTCTTACAAAATATCTTTATTAACTATGATATATTACGAGTATATTGATGTCACCATAATACTTAAAATTTTTTTTAGGTATTAAGGCCATTTTTTTCATAATATAATATTGATTTCAAAAGAAAGTTAACAAAAATAAAAATAACAATTTCGTTTCTATAATGGCCCCGCAAGTTAGGTCCTAAGTACAACAATCATCATCTTTATTTAAATAGAACACTTTAACGGTTTAAAACGCAATATATTAGTTAAACTCATTTGAAAATGATTTTTTACTTCGGCCCGACGTTTCGAATGCTTTACAGCAGCCGTGGTTACGGGGAGATATCGCGTTTTAAACCGTTAAAGTGTTTTATTTAAATGTGTACTACTCGAATAAACTATAGACAGTATTTCATCATCTTTATGTACACACAGACATGTACTCTCTGTTGGTGGTGATTGAAAATATAACGAATAATATAAACAATCATACGGATAGAATAGTATAGTTTCCGAGCTTGTCTTAGGACCTACCAAACGGTGTACCAAATCACCAGACGAAATATATTTGAAAAGTTGGTTATCTCACGCATTGTTCCGGTATGAATTTCGATACAGAAATTATGATATGGCTATTCGAAACCACATTTTCATCGATAATAAATGGGTTCAAAAAAATTAAAAACACGTGTCATCTATAACGCTTTTAGCCGGCAATTTGGACTTAAACGAATAGATACAGAAACAGCACACTCGGGCCCATGTAGTATGGGATGTTTTTCCAACTGTGGTATTAAATAACTGTTAAAAATATAATTAAAAAGCGAAAACAAATTGAAAAAATGTTCGACTCGGGCAGGACTTCTGCATCGTCAGCGTTGCATGCTGTTGCTCTACCAATTGGGCTACGTTAAGTCATTTGGTAGAGCACGGAACGCTGACGCCGGTTCAAGTCCTGCCTCAGTCGATTTTTTTAAACTTATTTTCGATTTTTAAATTATATTGTGCAATCATGTGCATAATAACATGTGAAAAATATATATTTTTTCAAATGTTAAAAATGTTTTTCATTTTAGTGTCAGTGTTGCAACCTTTCATCGGCGGAGAGTGTATCCGAGACTTTACCAGACGTGAGTCTAGCGTACAAGCTGCATCGGGAATGCGGCAAGCACATCAACTTGTACGACTGGCTTCAGGCCTTCGCCGCGGTGCTTTGCCCCACGGAGGAGGAGGAAAACCGCGCCCACGACCCGATGATACAGTAAGTTTATTAAATTTCTTACTATTCCCACGCGGTTTTACGTGCATTAGATATTAAAAGTAGACCAATTAAGTATTGATTCCATTGTCTTTCGGACTTTTCAACCGACGTGAGCGAGAAGAGGTTCTCGACGTATCGCCATCACGAGTAGACGGCATCCTTAGAGATGTTAGCTTTTCCATTGCTCAAAGAATTCACTTCTCCAAATAACCAACTACAACAAAACAGATGGCGCTAGCGTAGCAGCTTTGATTTAGACATTAGGGATATTATCCATCTTCAGTCCCGCCGTGACCACGGCTGCTTCAAAGCATCCGAAGCATCGTGCCGTAATTAAAAATCATTTTTAAATAAGTTTAACTAATATATCGCGTTTTAAACCGTTAAAGTGTTTTATTTAAAAATTATTTTTTATTTACCTATTTAAGAAACATTTTGAAATCCACGTATGTAATGTAAATTGACCATGAGATTTAGTATTTGACGGTTGCGAAATCAATAACTATGAAATACTGTTTAATCATTGACCAGTGCTTTGTAGTTGAAAAACATAAGCATAATTTATTGCTAGACTTATGTGTGGTTATGTAAATGAACGTTAGCTAAGGTGGGTAAATAAAAGTCAGACTTGAATAAATACTTACAATTTTTTCATGGCTAAATCTAGCTTATGTAAGAAACATAATATAGACTATCCCCCAAAGATCCGGATGACTTGTAGGGCTTGTTTACTTTAGCTATCAGGATTCCCTCCCCCTGTTAGCTAAAGTAGGTAAAGAGTGGGGGAAGTACAAGTATACGTTACTAGAAAGGGGAAAAGTATACCTATTCAACATACGTACGAAAACGAAAAAAAATCAAGCCTTAGACTATATAATATTTACGACAATAAAATCGATTTTTTAATTTTAAATAGAAAATACCTACACAAATTATAAACAAACCCGTTAATAAGTATTGTCTGTAGCTTACGCGAGTAGTAGACAATTAAATAAAACACTTTAAACGGTTTTAAAGGCGAAATGTTAAAAATTAATTACTTGATTTTTAATATTACTCTATATTAGTTCGGACGGTGTGCAGCATCGATATCACGGGTCGATCGGGGGTAAATATTACGTTTTAAACCGGTAAAAGTCCCCAGGTGACCACGACTGCTACAAAGCATATCCTTGGTAGTTAAAAGAAATTGTAAATAGGTTAATACATTTCGCGTTTTAAACCATTAAAGGCGTTTTATATAAACAAGTTTTTTACACTCGTGTTAATTACTTTTACTATTGGATGAGTTCTTTTTTAATTTAATATATTCAGTCTCCTCCTATGAAAGGTCGCGGTTCAAGGCCTTCTAGGTCGTTCATATGGTCATATTACATCGTTTTGTCGTAATTCCGAGCTGCATTTTTTGTTCGTAGCTTTTTTTAGCTATGATTATGATTAAAGTAAAGGTTATTTGTATTATTAATCAGGTTATTTCAACTACATTGTTTTCTTGACATTATATCTAATTGATATAAATATGCATATAAATCGCCTTATAAAAGTATAATTTTGAATATTGTAACAATTTGAATATTAAGATGAAATTAAACTTTTTATTTTTTCTCAATCGAAATATAATTTTAATTTATTAAAAAGTAATTCATTCAGTCTCGAATAATATATTATTTGAATCTGTTTTAAATAAACACGTCTAACGTAAACGCGAAAAAGATTACTCCCCGATCTCCTCGCGACTGCTGCTGACCGTAGTCGTAGTTAAAATAAAAATACGTTAACTAATATTTCGTGTTTTAAACCGTTAAGTGTTTTAGTTAAATGTGTACTACTTGCGTTAACTACCGATTACTAAATTAAAGTTTTAAGTATCAGAAGTCTACAATACATTGTGTATCGTGTTTCTTTTTAACTAACTGTTGTTATGTTTTTTTCCTTTAGAGTTCGGTTTACGCGAGCAGTCGCTGAATTGCAGTTCCTTGGCTTCATCAAGACGTCTAAAAGGAAGACCGACCATGTTATGAGACTTACATGGTGATAGTTCTAAGACTAATTAGCTAGTGTGAATGTTTAATAATTTAATTTCTTCTTTTAATAAAATGTGTTCAGATTGATATTGTTCGCTTTTTCATCACCTACAATTAAAAAAACACGATACATATTAGTTGACTTATTTGAAAATTATAAATTACGGCCCGACGTTTCGGAAGCTTTGCAGCAGCCGTGGTCACGGGGAGACCGTAGTTAAAATATTTATAAATAAGTTTGACTAATGTATATCGCGTTTTAAACCGTTAAAGTGTTTTATTTATATGTGTACTACTCGCGTAAACTACAGACAGTATACAACAAAAATACTTAACTCTCACTCCTTTTCGACAAAAACGTTTTTTTTTATTCATATCTACAATATTGTATTATAGTTTTTTTTACATTAAGTAATATAAAAATCATTTATACTTCCTAAAAGTTCGTAATGTGTTAACTTACACACATTATTTAACAATGAGAATACTATTACACAAAATATATAATATGTTAATTTACTAACATAATGCGGACCGGTCGGAAGAGAAAAAGTAAAAATTATTTTTATCATTTGTTTTCCTTGTCTATTAAACTTCGTATACTTTTAAAATACAGGTTTTATGCTGTTTTTACTATAAGTTTTTTTGATCTACCATCCTTGGCAATTCTTGATTCGTAATTTCGAGATTCGAGGGATTATCAATTAATAAGAGTGGGTTACACATCTTATTCTCAAGTCCACACACAAACTCTCTCTCAGTCTCTCTCCTCTTACACACAATCTTTATAAAATTCATATCTATTTTGGGAGATACGTCGATAGATATATTACCTAATTTCATCAATGATTTCGTAGTAACAACTATTTCTATCAGCCTATGCCGTGAAATAGGGCCCAGAATGATCAACTTGGTTATAAATAAAAATCTTTCACTGGTCGACTTTGGCACAGAAATGTGGTCGCCTCGCATTGATTTGTAATTGGTATATTACAATTCTTTGTTCCGACGAATAAAATTTGCAATACGCAGCTATTAATAGACGTGATTTGTATCATTAGAATAAATAATGGCTTCCACATAATTTAATATGGACTAGGTCAATAACTCTTTATGTCGATACAGTTTATTTAAAGCGCTATATTTTAATCCTTACTAATATTATAAATGCGAAAGTAACTCTGTCTGTTTGTTTGTCTGTTACACTTCCACGCCAAAACTACTAAACGGATTTGAATGAAATTTAGGTGCACAGATGGTCTAGACCCTGAGAAAGGACATAGGCTACTTTTTATTGCGAAAAGGGGGTTGTAAGGAGTTAAAAGGGGGGTTGAAATTTTGTATAGAAATTCGTGCATTTTGAAGCTAGAACAATGAAACTGTCTTCATTGGCTTTTTGGGAATAGGAGTAAGAGAGATAGTGGGAGTTAGAGTAGGGGTGACGTGAGGTGAGGTGCAAAGTAGCACTTACAACACAGATTGGCTGCGATAAATGCGCAATTACATGAATTAATAAACAGCCTAAATAATTAAAAATTCTATCCCAAGTCACTATTCCACGTGGACGAAGTCGCCGGCACAGCTAGTATAGTATATGTTTCTTTTTGGTTAAAGTATAGCAAAAGTTTCAACCTGGGTCACGAAGCACTATCCACAAATAAAGCCGTGAAGTTTAATCGTGTTTTGGTTTCAGCAAAGACGACAACGCGTCTTGCAACCTCCATACTTGTCTGTTCTCCTCTTTTATAAAAGTATTTAACATGGCAAATAGACTAATTCTTAGGTAATTAAGTAGTTAGATATGTTCAGTGAGTATTCGTTATTCACGAATCAGCCATCTTTAATGTACGTATAATGCGGTGTGCTGTGTGAAGGTATTAGCAATCAACCTTGAACAAAAATTTCACATATAAATCGGATCCGTCCTTTTCAAAGGTTAAGAGCACATCGTTTGTCCAGAGACGAATTATGTTACTGTTTATTTTAATTCGCTATTTCTTAGTTTTGTAGATTAATAAATATTTGACGTACGATTACAAAAAATACCTTAAATCAACATATCTATGTATATCTTATTTTATCATTGGTTAGGATTCTTGCATTTTTTCGGCTTTTTATTATTTAGGTAGGATTAGAGAGACTTTGACACAAACTGTTATTTATTTCAAGGATTTAACCCGCCTTTTTTCGTTTAACGAAATGTTCCCACTGCACTGTATCTGTTATACTAAACAATTTGTTAGTTAGAAAATAGTATTAGCTTTATTTCAGTTTGAATAAAGTACTAAATACTCTAATAATATTTGAAAACATTAATATTTTTCACATGTTATCGCACATGAAGGCAGTATATAATTTAAAAATCGAAATCGAATCGTTTCCGTGCTGTTGCTCTGCACGGAACGCTGACGATGCCGGTTCAAGTCCTGCCCGAGTCAAAATTTTTTTCAATTTATTTTCGATTTCTAAACTCTAATAATAATTAAAATACATGCGCGCGCGCATAATATCAATTTAAAACGAAGATGCATGCAAAATACCTATCTGTACTACGATGTGCAAAAAAAATCAACCATTCCAAAAATCTCAGTTTGTCCTTACAGGTGGAATCGAAGTTGGGTTCATTTCTTTTTTGTTTTTTCATGTGTTCTTTTTACATTAAATTTTATAGCAAGATGGTTTTAGCTATTTTGACGTTTGACCTTTACAGATTACTCATATTATTAATTTAATTTCGATACGAAATCCAGAAAAATAGCTTTTTTTATACTGTTATAAAAAATAGACATAATATGTGATTCAGCTCGGCTTTTGATAGTTAATGTTAATATGGTTTTCCTTTATTAAAAGATGATCTCTTTTAAGCTTTGACTAAAATATGAACTTAGAAAATAGAAGTACCTACTCTAAAGTAATCAACAAAATATTAAAACAGGTATATAATAAATATTATATAATTTATAAAATTATATTTTGAAATAGTACTTGCACGCACAATACCACCTTTACAACATGCGTGATAGATATATTTGACGAAAATATTTTGTCATCATAAATGTCATGAGTTAAGGCAGTCATCGACGTGATAACATTTACCTCTTTGCAATATGATTTACGTAAAATATTAAATGGTAATTAGACGACTTGCAGTCAATAGCGCTGATACTTGCTAATCGCAAACACATTTTTGTGTCTGTTTTGTAACCATTTTTGACCTGGTGAACTAATTTATTTTAAAGAGGTTCGAACCCGCACTAGATGTTAACTATTGAGCCAAGGAGAGGGCTTAATGAACCCTTTACTGTTCTGTCCTTTGTTTTCTTTTTTTAACCCCCAAACTTTTTTTAAATTTTAAACCGGGGAAAGGGGAGTTTTCTCTGAAAGTGTTCTCATCAGAGATTTTAATTAATTAATTTTAGTCACCAGTTTTTATTGTCATCGTCTTTATTATATTCTGATAAAAAAACAGGTTCGAACGAACATAGAGAGATATGTTCGGCGATTATTAAATACGTTAATATTTTATATCTATCGGGTCATTCGGGTCACGGGTTTATACCTGATGAGTAGGTAATATGACCTATAAAACTTGTATTTTGATGAATTAGCATTGGCCCTCGTAAACATACCTGATCGTCTTCCCCTTTTTATTACAACCTTTGAATGTTTTGATTATTTATAACAGGCAATATTACCATAGCCATCAACTGCGTTCTGAAGAAAATTCCTATGTCACATCTTGGACGCTTAACGTTTATTAAGCCATTATGTAATTTACGCATTCCAATAAAAATATTGCATTTATACATACTTGTAGTTTATTTGTCAAGTAGTTTTGTCTATTCTCCGACAAAAAAACATTAAAAAGCTGTAAAATATCATTAAATGATTACTACAGACACATTTCTGCTAGGCGGGATCTTTGATCTAAAGATATGGGTCGTGGGTTCGATCCCCTACCGGGTCCATCACGTTTCTAATAAATTTCGTCTAGAAATCTGGATATTGGACGTAGGAATAACGAATTCTGTCCGGGCTTTAAATCACCGTCACGTAAAAGCTGTAATTTCCGAATATCCAACAAAAAGGTCGACATCGCATCTGATTTAGATGTTATATGTCTGGTATTTCACCTAACATGTAGAAAACCCCAAGCTTAACTTTAAAAACGTCTGAAAATTCCCCTAACGTTAAAAAAGTCTGAAAATAGAGCAAATGACAACAACTATAACCTCTAGTATTCAACATATTCGAGTTACAATTTCAGTACATACACTTGAAAATAACTGCTAATAATAATAAAAATATATTGCATATTCAGTACCTCTAAGAAACGGCTGTCACCACCGAAGTAAAATTTTTTTGTCACTAATTACATTCCACTCTACATTTTATTTAAATAATTAATAATTTTAACTTTTTCTTATTTTATTATTGTCCCATTTTCATAGTACTCTATGCCTCATAACTACACTGCAACTATTTAATTCTCATATACCAACAATAATTAAGTTATTTTTATATAAAATAATTAATTTTGGACCATCACAACGTTTGCTCAGGGACCTAGTTTTTAGGGACTATGCTACCTACATAAAGATAACTTATTCTTGGAAGTAATTCGATGTTACTTTATAATTAAGTATGAAAGAGCTTTATTTCATTCAAAAACATAAACATTTGTCTAAAACAAAAATACTTCATTATCCAACTATGAATGTGTGTACATTAAATTAAGTAATAAAAAGGACCGAGTTTAATATTGAAATAAAATGACGAATAACTAAAAGTTAATGGAGAAACAATCTAAAAATGCCTTTAGTACCTTGACCCGGTATAACACACCTATCCGATGAAGACGATATTACGAATTTGGTGACAAATTGTTAAATAAACAAGCAATAAAAACCTTCGAATCACTCAAGCGATTGCGTGTCGCACATACTTGGTCGTGCAGAGTTCTGAAGATACACAGCCGTAGACGAGAGTAGGCATCCTGGGAGCCGGAACAGTGACGTTTGTTTACTGCCGTTTGACATTAGCTGAAGAAGCCGGGAGAAATGTATAAAAGATAGCACTCCGGTCCATTCGGCATCAGTCGCTCACCAGGTAGCAAAGAATCCAAATCAATTAACCATGAAATTGGTAAGAATTGGTTTTTATTATCCAAATGTAATACTTTGATATCATTTGTTTTCTTATGAATAATAATATCTTTATTATATTTTAGATAATTGTCGCCCTCGCCTTCGTAGCTATTGCTACTGCCGTTCCCGTGGGAGAGAAGGAACCCCCAAAAATCGTCCGCTCTGAATTCAACCAACAACCCGAGGGACAATATGAATTCAAGTAAATACATCTTTGATTTTGCTCCTTTTTCATAAAAAAGAATGTCTATTAATTACTATTGTGTCTGAAAATAAATTCGATCAGTGAAACAGACCTAAAAATCTGTATATCTCAAAGAATTAAGAGGAATTATTAATGCTAAATTTTTATATATTAAATGCTACATACTAATGCACAATAATACTTATATTTGTAGGTGTATATGTTAACCGCTTGTTTTAAGGCTTTAATCTCAAATTCTGTCTGTAATTTACGCGTGTAGTACACATTGAAATAAAACACTTTTTGACGGTGTAACTAAAATTAGTTAAGCTTGTCCGAAAATTATTTTTAACGGCCCGACGTTTTGGATGCTTTGCAGCAGCCAGTCTTCCCGTGACCATAACTTTAAGCTCAATACTATTTTTAAATATACATATTTAAATTAGGAATAAACGGGCTGATTTTCTACTGTGCCACTGTTAAGTTTTTCACTATCTTTAAAATTATACATATAATTTTTATTCTACATATTAATACCAATTATTTCAGCTTCGAGACCGACGATGGCTCAACCCGCGTTGAAACTGGAGAGCTGAAGGAAGCCTTCGACGAGGAGAACAAGCCCCACCAAGTCATCGTTGTTCGTGGATCCTTCTCCTACATCAACTCTGAAGGCAAACCCGAAACTATCGAGTACTACGCTGACGAAACCGGATTCCACGCCAAGGGAGACTCTATCCCCAAAAGCCCCTCCAGGAGATAAGCCCTGGGTATAGCAGGATGTATGCTATTGCCTACTCGTAGCGCGGCATCCGCTACTCACTCGATGCCCACTGCCATATTTGTACATTTTTTATTGTTATTTTATACATTTTGTATAGATAATATACGTTGAAGTATAAAAAGATGCCTTGTCTTAATTTTTGCAGTATTTATATTAAGGAACTATTATTGAAGCTTAAAGCTATATTATCGTGTTCGTACAAGAGTTAGGACTTTTGTACATAATTAAGATAAACAAAGCTATCAAAAGACAACAAAGCATAAACAAACTAACAGGCTTGTTAAAACTATGCCTATATCTAAAAAACTTCGATCAGCCTAACTTATGACTTAAGTATTACTAAGCATTACGCAATTTCTATAAGTTACGATATCCAAATAGATAATTACTCAAACATTATGTTTAAGTTAACACCTGATTTTAGAAGGCAAAAGGTCAACATAGTAAAGTTTTTTGTTGCATGAATTAATCTCCATATTATTAAGATACTCCACCCGTATATATACAATACAGATATCTCAGTTTAAATATAAACATTTTATAATGTTATGTTTTATGGTTTTACAATTGAAAGATTTATGAGGTTTTGAAAATACATATAAATAATAGATTAAATTAAAACTAATAAAAACAAACTTGTGCTCATAAGATGCACAAACTGTTATCCTACTAATATTATAAACGTGAAAGTTTGTATGTGTGGATGGATGTTTGTTACTCTTTCACGCAAACACTACTGAATGGATTTCAATTAAACTTTCCAATAATATAGCTTATACATCAGAATAACTCATAGGCTACCATTTATAAAGGTATTGTGTTAGCTGTCCAAAATATGACATTAAGTGTCAAGTAACGAAGAAAAAACCTACCTTTCTGCGAGCTATTCTGGCGTGCGCTGCCACAAACGTAAGTTACATATAATTATGTAATGTATGATATGGTAGACATCATTTAAATACTGTCTATAGTTTACGCGAGTAGTACACATTTAAATAAAACACTTTAACGGCTTAAAACGCGATATATTAGTTATACTTATTTGAAAATGATTTTTAACTTCGGCCCGACGTTTCCGAAACGTCGAGCCGAAGTTAAAGTGTTTTATTTAAAAGACATCATTTAGTTTTAATGCGCGATTCTACGTAATCCTAATCCTGAGTAGACGAAGTCGCGGGCACCAGCTAGTATACATAATGTATATGTGTCAATTACATGCGTAAGCAGACTAACTAAATGGTATATAGTGGTTGGTGTGGATTATAGAAAATAAGTTGAAATTATGTTATAAAGTGTTACGGTAAAAAACTTCTTTTAGTAATTGTTATTACTATTTAAATGGTTTCGTATGTTTTTTTGTCTCGTCGTTGAAAATGCCCAAATAGATGAAGATTGCTACTAGTATAATATAACACTAAGGCCAGATTTCTTGGTATTCTCAAAGTTAAAAAAGCAAATATGACAGCACAAAGTCAAGAAACTAAAACTGGCCAAGTGAGAGTTGTACTCGGGCAAAAAGCAAAGGTTTATTTATTTATTAAAAAAAGGCTCGCCAGCGGGTATTACAGAGTATGAAAATATAGTATTAACAATATAAAATAGCTATCTGCATATCCTATTTAAGGTAGGCACTACATGCATTAAACAGACATGGTGTGTGGTACAAACTAAATATAAGGTTCCGTATAATAACTAAACTACAGTAGATAAACATATAGTATCAACATTAAAACGTATGTAATTTGTATTAATTTCAATTCTGAAAACTGTACGTGATGGCATTATATAAATTAAATCTTTATTTATATTGAAATAAAATTACGAGATGGGAGGTATTTGATTTTACATGGTAACTCAATTGGTCCAGAAAAACAAATGATTTGTGGATGTCGGTCCAACTCACCCGTGTTTTAATTTTTTTTTAAATCTAAATACATTTTTAATTTCAATTATCTCGCTAATACGGTTCTTAATACGCAGTCTGGTGACAGACAGACAGACAATCTTAGAAATAGTCTAAACGGAGAGTATTTTTTTTTAAAGAAATTTTTGTAAACGAAAATAACATATTTATTACAAATATGGTACATAAAATGTGTTAATTCTTGTATTTTCAATATAAAATTACTTATTCGTAGCTATTTATTTCGACAGCCTTATTTAACGAAATTTATGATCTCTTGAAATTGTTACTAACACATACGTTGCCTCCTTCTACAGAATTTAGCCAAATGCTACATTCAGAATTGCTAGTACAAATACGTAAAACACATATAGTCGCTGTTTCTTTTCAAAAGGCAAGCACGTTTTCACATCAGCTGAAAGTGGAAAGTTCAAAATGTTGATTACAAAATTAAGTTCACCACTGTCCATAGGATCTGGCCTGGTACATTGACACTGTGATGGTAAAGCCTGCACTGTACTAGGACGCCTAACTTTGCTTGAATATTATGAATACGCTGTATTGCAAATTACTTAAAATCAGGCGCTGAATTTGCGGCGACTGTAACCCCGTTGTTCGACTTCGAATTTTGGTGTCCTTTGAATATAAAATAGTTGAGTGCATTCAGTTTAATAAAATGTTACACTATTTTGACCATTCAGGATAAGGACAGATTAAAATTGTAGATTTTACAAAAAAACTAAACATACGGCGTATAGCGGCAACCGAAGGCATACACTAATAGTATAATGAGGAAATATTTGTATTTTTATGTGCGTTTGTAATGGGTGCATTGAAAAACTACTGTGTCGAAAAAAATCTTTCACCTTACGAAAGCTGCGAACGTATAATACTAAAAGTTTAAAGATTCTTACTTTAACTTTAGTAACGTAACTCAAGGTTAAAAAAAACGTTTTTCGTCGCAAGCGCTACGGAAATTGTTGATTTTAGAACAAAATAATCTGCTGTGCCTCTGTAGAACGTATATGCAAACAAAAACTCTAATAAAATAATTGTAATGAAAAAGGTATAGAGCCTGGACTTTTAGACGAAAAGATGAAAATCTGGTCTTACATGCGGTGCAAGTAACTGACACATTTTTGTATATAATTAAAGCATCGAATATTTTCCGTTAACCCGCATAGTCGCAACATTTTTTTTTCCAACATTCGAACCAGCCAAGCCATAAAGATGATCATGCTAGTACCAATCAAAATTACCGATTTTCTATATCCAATTCATTAAAATAAGTTACTTTGTACAGTTAGACCCTTAAGTCGTTGAATAAAATAACACGCAATACTAGTTCAAAGCGCTTTGTACAATTATCTTGACTACTACTTTATGTATGCGGACAAAAAAGTAAATTACAGAGCAATGTTAATTTTTGCCTAAAATTTAATGAAGACGTGTCTATTATTAAGAGCAACCTGATGTAATTGTGCGGTTTAATTGACAATTAGATTTGTATCTCTCTCGTTCGACTTGAGATAAATGAAACAAATGTTTGACCTTCTTTTAAGGAGTAACTTGGAAATATGACACCAGAGTTATGTAAAACTATGCTTGTTTACCAACAAGAATTATAAGTTTGGATGATTCAAAAGGGCGTTTTTACACATATCTAAAAGCTGATCTGGCAGATGTTCTTTTACTACTTGAAGTGTTTCAATCAAAATTTCATTACCAAAAACGGTTATAATGAGTTAATCTTTAAAAAAAAAGTAAAAGCCCGTTTCGCCCTCGTGGGGCATGGGGCGAAGACATTTTTGTGTTCGTTTCACTTATCCGTTCTTTTAACGGGCAAGTAGTTGATCAGACTTATGTGCCCTGCCCGACCAAAACAATTTTATGTTTCCCTGGGATTCGAACCCAGGACCTCTCACGCTTAACGCAATGCTAGGCAATACGTTTAACCATTTGTCTACAGAGGCGGTCAGTTTACACAAGTAGTACACATTTAAATAAAACACTAACGGTTTAGAACGCGATATATTTTAGTTAAACTTGTTTGAAAATTATTTTTAACTACGGCCCGATGTTTCTGATGCTTTGCAGCAGCCGTGGTTGGCTAGACAAAAATTCTCTAAATGTTTTATTTAGTCTTAAGTTTACACGATATCCT